>JBAIZL010000002.1:169357023-169634523 GCA_036971475.1 Prosapia bicincta
AAAAGTGCATTTTCAACATTAAAAACCCAAGGAGGGTCTAATGCCAATGTCCCTCTTAAAACGTTATGAAGTTCATCACATTCCACCATTGACGCTGTTTGGAATCTGAGGAAACACTGCCTGAGATACTCCCTGATGTTCCAGGCAATCCAAATACTAATGACAACAATGAGAGCCAGGTGAATCCGTTTCACTAAAACACAATGTCCACACTCAAACAATCCGTGATTCAATGGAACATTAATGGTGTCAGAAGTCACATTAAGGATCTCAAAATAATTGTGAGAGATGTGTTCTCCTATGTACATCTGTATTCAAGAGACACATCTCCACGATTCGTACAATTTCCATTTAAGGGAGTATTCAGTTTACAGATAGGATTTTGTTACAGAAAATCGAGCAAGAGGTGGCGTAGCCATTCTGGCCCGTAACTGTGTCGACACCGTTTCTGTCAACTTAATAACTCCTTTACAAGCAGTAGCCCTTTAAACAGCTGTTCCATACAAGCTCACTCTCTGTTGTGTATACTTTCCACTATGTGACAACCTGCAACAGAGAGATCTTGTAGACCTTATAAATCAGTTATCGACTCCGTTTTTATTAGTGGGCGATTTCAATGCCCACCATGTTTCATGGGGTTCACCAGAATGCAACTCACGAGGCCATGTGTTTGAGAGTGTCAGATAGGAACTGGATTTATACCTGCCAAATGTTCTCCGACACATTTAGCAGCATCTACAGGCGGGTAGACAGCTGTTGACTTATCATTATGCAGTCCTGCTTTGGTTACAAGGCTAACATTGTCAGCATTGCCTATTCTTCACAGTAGCTATCACATTCTTATTGAGATCTCTTTGTGTGACTCCTCACCCTGTTGTCTTCGACATCCCCGTTGGATCCTGAAATAAGCCAACTGGGAACAATTTTCACAAGATCTAGAATCACTGGACGTGGATTACATGGCTCCCATTGATGACATTGTCAATTCATTTACAGAAACTGTTTTGAATGCCGTCGGAAAGGCAAGTCTGAAAACCTTATCGAACCACGATGACCACCCGTTCCGTGGTAGAATGATGAGTGCACAGTAATCCTTCGTCTACGAAGAAAAGCTTTGAACAGGTTCATAAGACATCCAACGAGTGAAAACTTGGAAAAATATAAAATCTTCCGTGCGAAACCACGGAGAACATTTAGGCAAAGTAAACGAGAATCATGGTCACAGTACATTGGCACAATTACAAGAACTACAGCTCCATCCACAGTATGGAAGAAATTATGATCCATCTGTGGCACTTCCATACCGATGCCATTAATTTCATAAGGTATCCGGATGAAGTTTTGACCCCTGACTGCGAGGAAATTGCTAATGTGCGGGCGTTATCGTCCTCAAAATATTCTTCATCTTCTGCATACAAAGACTTTCCAGGTTTACAAATGTAAACAGAAAGCCTTACCTTTCACCGTTGGATTGTCTGGAGATTCTTGTTTGAATATCCATCTCTCTATTGATGAACTAGATTCAGCTCTCTCGTCAACGAAGGATTCAGCTCCAGGCCCGGATGGTATTGTACACTCCATGATTAAAAATCTACCACCGTCGGCAAAACTAGTTCTCCTAGTTTGAATAAACAACCGTATATTCGAGGAGCACGGTTTTCCCGATGCATGGTTAAAAGCGACAATAGTTTCTCTTTTAAAACAAGGAAAGAAATGAATCCCAGTAGTTACAGACCCATCTCTCTGACCAGCTGCTTATGCAAACTACTGGAGAAGATGGTCAACTGACGTCTTGTCTAGTATCTAGAAACCAACAAACTTCTTTCTAACGTTCAGTGTGGTTCCAGACAAGGACGTTCATCAGTTGACCAATTGGTTTTTTTTTGAATCAGCTATACAGAATGCCTTTCTCTTTCGACAAACACTGGTAGCTGTTTTCTAAACCTAAATTTAGAACATCCGCCTATATTCGAACAAACATCATGCTACATCCCTCCATGGACAATACGAATGCGAAAATTTGACTTCTCATTTTCCAGATACCTAAAACACAATACTCCTGGCGTTATTTATCGTCAGGAGTTTTTGCAAATTCAACGAACTCACAATCATTATGTGATTATATTCATAGAAACTGAACAATGATTCAAAACTGGACAATGGGATAGGATGTGCATTGTATATGGAAGGGCAAACTAACTCCTATTTATTGCCCTCAGCCTGTAGTGTCTTTACAGAACTCTATGCCATTTTCCAAGCTTTAAGATCAATTCCATCTGCAAAATCTAATTATCTTGTGTGTTTTGATTCCAAAAGTGCTCTCCAGGCTATTCAGGAAATGTACACTACCCTTTAGTTGGAGACATCTTGTGCTCAATATACAGGCTCCAATTAAGAGGTGTCATTTCTTTGGGTGCCTGGTCATTGCGGAATATTCGGAAACACTAAAGCAGATGAAGGTGCAAAATTAGCAACAAGTATGGTACCATCGACACAACGTGTGATGGCATCAGATTTTGTATGTAATGTTAAAACGACACTATTCTCTGATTGGATTGACGAATGGCAAAATGTAAATGGAAACAAGCTGAGAGACATCAAGGATACTCTCCAACCATGGTAGTCATCTGTTCGTTCGAATCGTAGGGCGGAAGTGGTGGTAACTCGACTTCGCATCGACCACTCTTTGTTAATGCATGGATGGTTGATGCGACATGAGGATCCACCACTATGTCAGTTTTGTGGAACTACCTTAACAATCAAGCACATTCTGCTTGATTGTGATGAGTTGAGTGATTTGTATATAAGTTACAATCTTCGAGGTGGTTTTAAGGAACGATGTCACGGCTATTGACCTTGTCATCGTTTTCTTACGCCAACTCAATCTATATAACAATATATAAAATATTGATAATTTAAATTTTAACTCATTTAGATAATAACAACCATTTATTTTATTCTGTTTTATTATAGTTATTCGTCTTATCCAAATTTACTTTTTAAATAACATTTTCGTTAGGCAATGATAATCATAATTGGTTTTTCGCCTGGAAAAAAAATAGAGAAGCATGTTAATTTTTTGTTAGGAAAAGAATGTTCTAAATTTAATCCAGCAAAGGCCAATGATTGTCCTTGTGCCTATTTATGGTTATTGCGAATGCAAGATGCAAAGGAAATTGTAGTCGTTTGAAATCGAAGGGTAAATTGGATGAAATCGTGGAATTAGTACCAACTTTTTTTTTAAATTCCCACTTACGATTTCTGCCTTGATCAAGTTCGATGTCTTTTGTTGTCAGTTTGGTTACGTCTCACAGCTTTGGTGAATTCAAATTTTGGAAGAGTATTATCAGCAATCATATTTTTAATGTCAATGAGTGTGGCGGCAATAATTGTATGTAGAATTTAGTTATTTTAATCCATTAAAAATAATTAAATATATATTTTTATTTTTACATTATGCTTATAATTTTTTTAATTAATTAAGTAACGCTAGTATGGGACATACATTTTAATATTAGACTTATAGAAGACTGTACACTGCACCATCATAAGCTACTGGGGCGGAGCCCTGTAAATGGATCTGCACTAAACTTCACACCAACCATCCTGGGAATATGTTAAACAATTCTTCCAAATTTCATCAACTTCTGTTCAGTGGTTTAGATATCAATAAGATTCTTACATACACAGATTGGTTTTTGAACCATCCTAAGCCTTTGGGGTGGAGTCCTCTGGATGGATCTACACCAAACCTCACATGATCCATCCTGGGAATATGTCAAACATTCCCTCTAAATCTCACTAACTTCTGTTCAGTGGTTTAGGCCTCCATGAGATACATACATATAGACATACATACATACTTTAGTTTTTGAACCGTTCTAAGCCTCTGGGGTGGAGAAATGTGGATGGATCTACACCAAATGTCACATGAACCATCCTGGGAATATGTCAAACATTCCCTCTAATTTCATTAACTTCTGTTCAGTGGTTTAGGCCTCCATGAGATACATACATACATACTTTGGTTTTTGAACCGTTCTAAGCCTCTGAGGGAGAGCCTTGTGGATTGATCTACACCAAAATTCACACAAACCATCCTGGCAATATGTTAAAATAATTCTTCCAAGTTTTATCAACTTCTGTTCAGCAGTTTAGACATCAATAAAATTCTTACATACACACATCGGTTTTTGAACCATCCTAAGCTTTTGGGGCGGAGTCCTGTGGATGCATCTACACCAAGCCTCACACGACCCATCCTGGAAATATGTCAAACATTCCTTCTAAATTTCATTAACTTCTGTTCAGTGGTTTAGGCCCCCATGAGATACATACATATAGACATACATACATACTTTGGTTTTTGAATCGTTCTAAGCCTCTGGGGGGGGAGCCCTGTGGGTGGATCTATACCAAACTTCACACATATCATCCTGGCAATATGTTAAACAATTCTTCCAAATTTCATCAACTTCTGTTCAGCGGTTTAGACATCAATAAGATTCTTACATACACACATCGGTTTTTGAACCATCTTAAGCTTTTGGGGCGGAGTCCTGTGGATGGACCTACACCAAACCTCACACGACCCATCCTGGGAATATGTCAAACAATCCCTCTAAATTTCTTCAACTTCTGTTCATCGGTTGAGGTGTCTATAAGATACATACATACACATACCTACATCGGTTTTTGAACTGTCCTAAGCCTCTGGAGTGGAGCGTTTTGGATGGATCTAAACCAAACTTCACACAAACCATCCTGGCCATATGTTAAACAATTCTTCCAAATTTCATTAGCTTCTGTTCAGCAGTTTTGGCATCCATAAGATACATACACATATACATACATTCATTTTTATATATAGAGATTAAACATTTTTATTGTTACAGATGTCATCCATTGAAACTGGAAGATATATACCTGTTAGAAATTATGAAGAATACTGGGATCCTAACTACAATAAGGAAACTTCAACTCGTAAGTTGCAGATTATAAAACTTTTTTTTGCAAAGAATTAAATTATTTTATAATACATCCTATTTTATAAGAAGTTTTGTTTCTCAAGTTTTCTAATTTAAATTATCTTGGAGTATGTAAAGGCGTTGGATTATCTACAGTTGGATTTTGGAATGATTTATTAAAGTTGTTGTTTTTTTTTTTAATTATCTAACTACCAAATAAAGTTACTTCCTAAAACGTTGTAGTTGTAGGAGTGAAGTTGAGTGTTGGAATGATTTATTAAAGTTGTTGTTTTTTTTTTAATTATCTAACTACCAAATAAAGTTACTTCCTAAAATGTTGTAGTTGTAGGAGGGAATTTGAGTGTACTTATAATTACAATGCAATCTCAGTAAACCGAACTTCAGTATTCTGAAAATTACTCCACTAATCCAAGGAAAATAGTTATGTATAAGAGCCTTAGTCCCTGAGGTTAGGGGAAAGTCAGAGGGAGAAAGGAATTCTATGAATAACATGCAGCTGCACAATTGGATTTGCCGGGATTGTTTTGTTTCTCATAGTTTCCATATGAATCCCCCTCCATTCATTAAGTACGGTGAAATACCTAACAGTGAATTTAGTCAGTCTTATTTCCGATTTTCAAATGTTCAGTGGCGTGATAAAAAATGAGTGAAAAAAACATAAAAACGTGACAAGTCCACCATCTTATTACGTCTTATTAAAAAATAAAAACATTAAAAAAAAATAACCAACTTTTTTTAGAAAAGATTAATTTTTTCAAACTCTATCAAATTTTGAATAATATACATTTTTATATAATTAAAAATAACAAAAAAATTTTAAAAACTAAATAAATATAAAAGACATACACAAAACTCTTAAATTAATCATTAATTGACTTGTTTCAGTGACAAAGTCATCATCATCAGTGAGTGTTACTACTACAAACTGTAACTTACAATAGTTCTAAGTTAAAGTTTGTGAGCAACACTCCCTGATGATGCTGACTTTGTCATTGAAATGCGTTTAGGTTAATGAATGATTAATTTGTGACTTTTGTGTTAGTCTTTTATTTGTATTAACATAACCTCACAAGCTAAGCTCAAAGAATAGTTGTATAAATAAAAATAGTTATGCGTATGGATATTGTTGAATCATTTTTCAGCATTTTTTCCAAATAAATACATGTGTACTTTCTGTAATCCGAACAACCTCCTGCAGCATTAGTTCGGATTGTCGAGATTGAACTGTATTTATTAATAGTAATAAACAACCAACTAGCATTTCTATGACCCATAGACACAAAACTGAATCCTGTTACAAATTAAAACAGCCCCGTTTCAACAATGCTCTTAGTTTTCATCAGAATATAAATGCAAACAACTATTTTTTTTTAGTCTTCATTAGTATTATTATATTTTTATTTTTTCAAAAATATGTTTTATTGATTTATAATGAAGTGATTTAAACAACATTTATCATTAATTGTTTTAAGATAAAAGGAGCTTTGTTAGTTTTATTTTTATTTGCAACTTTTTTTTGTTGAGCATTCACTGTAACACAGAACATAAATCTTATATTCCTAATTCTATCTACACAGTAATAGAGCAATTCCTGTGAGACGTCAAAAAAAAAAAACATTTTATGCAGGTCTTTTTAAATTCCTTCTATTAGCTCACACTCTCGTACTATATATATCTTGTACAAATTTTCAATCAAGTTCAAATACATTTTTTTTACCTTACAGTGGATGACAATTGATGTCAATAAAGTTTTTCCATATATTTATTCAATAATTAAATTATAAAATTTGTGGGATCAAGCCGGATTCAAACTGAGAATCTTTGGCATTGCTCCAACTTGCCAATTCCTAGAAATATTTCTCAAAGATGTATGTGACATTTTTTCCCTTTATCTGGTTGTCATCGAAACCCCCACTGTAGAACCTTAACTGTTGCAATGGTTACCACACAGTATCATAAATAGTGCTCTAGGGTAACTAAAATAATTTTTTTTTTTCGTTAATCTCAGTAGGAATTTACTTAATTTTTTTTATATTACTTGTTAATATTTTAGTTAAATTGCCTATTTTACTAAGTGGAGTTAGGTATTTTTTATTGTTTTATTTTAACTTCTTTATGTGTATGTATAAGGTAAATAACAGCTGTTCACAATTTCAAGAGTATTTTTTGGGGTAGTATTTAATGAAAATGATGTCTAAATTGTAGAATCTCTTTTCAAAAGTGGCAATGAAGGAACAAGAAGACCTCCACAGGAATTTCACTTCAGAGACACTCAGGTAAAATCTCTTCTCATAATTTGGTTAACTTATTTGGTACACGAGTTAAAGCTCTTGTAAAACAAGTTTTTACTGACTGGCAGTCATGTACAAGTGATAATTTCAAAAAATGAAATAAAAAGTTGTTATAACATTTTACTGGTAATTTTTTTTCTTATAATGTATCTTTACATTTAAATCTATCTAAAATGTCTGTTGTAATCCTTATATTTACGAGGGCTATTCAGAAAGTAAGGAACGTTTCTGTCTGACACCGCTAGGCGCGCGCCGATCACGTACATTTTGGTGCGTGCGCACTCGGCAACTCAGTCGGCGTTCAGCAGTGAACATTTCTACGTTGCCCGTTTTTTTGCAATTTCAATTGAAGATGTGCGCTGCGATTTAAAATCCCGCCAGTTGTGAGGTGCGGTCAGTGATACAGTTCTTGTTGGCAAAAAACTTAAAACCGATAGACATTTATCGCCAAGTGTGTGAAGTTTACGGAAACAACGTAATGAATGAAAGTTCTGTGAGAAAATGGTGAATTCAGTTTAAAAATGGCCGAACTGACGAAGCGAAGAGCGGACCCCCAAGCATTGTGACTGACGAACTCGTTGATAAAGTTGATGAAAAGGTTCGCAAAAACCGCCGATTCATGATAACGGAGCTTTCGCTTTGTTTCCCACAAGTTTCACGGACTTTGTTGTTTGAAATTGTCACACAAAGGTTAGGCTACCACAAATTTTGTGCAAGATGGGTGCCAAAAATGCTCACTGAACACCATAAAAGTCAGCGAATGGAGGCAAGTTTGACATTTCTGGATGCCTACGACAGACATGGTGATTCACTACTGGATCGCATCGTAACTGGTGATGAGACATGGGTAAAACACGTTAATTGTGAAATGAAATTACAGTCTGGGGAAATTAACGTAAAAAATTTTGTTTGTGCATGACAATGCCCGACCTCACACAGCAAACCGCACCAAAGAACTCCTTGCATGCAAATGGGAGGTTTTTCCTCATCCGACCTATAGTCCTGACCTTGCACCAAGCGATTTTCACTTGTTTCCGAGAATGAAGACCAGGCTAACAACACAGCGATTTGACGACGACACGGAGCTCAAGGCGCGCGTCACTGAGTGGCTGACATCGCAGGCGGCAGATTTCTATGATGAAGGAATTTCAAAGCTTGTCCAACGCTACGATAAATGTCTCAATTTGTTTGGCGACTACGTAGAAAAGTAGTATTTTAGTTGCTCTTTCAGATGTATATAATAAAAAAATTTTATTGTGCTTATTTTTTTAAAATTTAAAAACGTTCCTTACTTTCTGAATAACCCTCGTATTTTTTATTATAGTTTGTACCAAAAACTAATACTAGTTAATAGATACTAATTAAAATTGTTTGATGTAATCATCTTGAATTTACTGAATAATTTAAGTAATTATTCAGTAATTTGGTGAAAACTATTAACTTGCTTGCTGACATGTTTCGAAACAATCATTTGATTGACAAAGCCAACCCGTCTACTGTAGGAAAATCTTGCTCATAATAGGAAAAATGGTACAGTACATAATTAACTTCCTGGAAGATCGTCGCATAAGAGTTTTTGTAAATGGACAGTTGTCTCACCATGGCATTGTCGGAAACGGAATCCCTCAAGGGTCTGTGATTAGCCCAACTCTCTTCAACGTGGAGTTGCACAATATGTGTGCCAACCTACCATCGCAGGATGTTGTATTTGGTGATGACCTTACCATTTGGGACACTGATTGTGATCCTTAAAGGGCAACGTTGTTGGTTCACACTGCATTGGAAAACGTTGCAGCATGGTCCAGATGGAAGGACCTTATTGAGTATGCCTTGAGCTAGAGTGGCAAGCCGTACCTGGGGAGCTGGCACCCTCATGCTGAAACTTTCCTATAGCTCTTACATCAAATCAAAGTTCTCATATGCCTGTGAAGTCTGGGGATCTGCAGCTGCTGATTCAGTCAGCTGCTCTTCATATATGGCTAGATTGCCCAAAAAACGACACCAGTATCAGCAATGGAATTAAAACTGTCCATTGAACCCATTGACCTGTACATAAAGAAGAAAATATGGCACAGGTATATAGGGATCAAAGCGCTACCCTTACTTACATCACCCACTAAACGTTTGCACAAGGAGTTAACTATTAAGCAGTTTGTTGCTTTTAGAACTAAAGAACTACCTCAGGTATTCAAGGACTCGATTTCACTGGGGCCAATCTCGGATTGCTCCAAGTGTCATCCAGCTACGGAATTGGATGTTGCTACAGTCTTGGATCTACTGGATGGATCCTCCAAGCAAGAACACTCTAAGGAGCTCAAAAGAAAGACCATGGAAATAATCCACACATACTACCAATATCATGTCAGACTTAACACAGATGGGTCAGTGGATCTGCATTGAGGGAGATCAGGCACTGAAGTGTTAATGAACAATCGGGATAAATGTACTACATTCTAATGAATGTTGGGTCGAGCATGGTGCTGAGCTACTTGTCCTCAATGCAATTCCAAATGCAACAATTCATTGCATTTAATCTGAGTGCATATAATCTAATGCACTTTGCCAACATTTAGCACTTATTATCTAAACCTCATTAGACCATATGTATTAATTTAATGCATTTTGCCAACCTTCAGCACTTATTACCTAAATCTCATTAGACCATAAAATCTAATGCATTTTGCTAACCTTTAGCACTCATCTAAAACTCTGAACCATATGTATTAATTTAATGCATTTTACCAACCTTTAGTGCTCACTATCTAAAACTCTTCGGACCTTATAATCTAATGTATTTTGCCAATCTTTAGCACTTATTATTCAACATTGGACCATTGCGAGAATGTTCCATTCTGGCTCTAACTGTATCTACATCAATATTATATGGATTTGACTGAAAACAAAATTTGTCTTGTGCAATCATACTATAAATTTGATAGCAAGCAATAAGGCTCAGCAAATAACCAATTGTCAATGATCATGATATTGCAAAATATTCAACAAATGATTTGTCAAAATCAGAGCTGTTTCCTATTTAACTGTTCTATTTCAGGTCCTTGGATATCTTTTTCCTAATAACATAATGACTGTCATCTTTCTTCCTTATACAGTCTTATTCTTATTCCTATATGGTAGAGTAGATGTTTGATATACTAAAACTCATATAAAGCAGAGAACAACTTATAGTTTTAAAACTAAGCTGAAAGTAATTTAAATTTATTAGTATATTCCATTCGTGCAGTTCTTCGTTATACTTTAGTAGGCTGCGTTAGGCAGAAAAAAAATAATGAAAAAATTATTGATGCTATCTATGTTTTTCTTAATTTTGAAACCAGTTAACTTTAGTCCAGAGCATTCTAAGATAATTGTTTTGGCTAGGCAATCTTCCTCTCAGTAGCACCTCTAACCTACTCAACTTTTTTATATTTTTTTGGTTAAAGTCCTTTTAATTGTCAATACTTTAAAAAGATAAATGTTGTATATCTTATGAGAGATGTTCATAACATTATAGAGAAATTTAGAATACTCCAAGCAACAATAAAGCAGCAAATAATCGCTCTTTTATTTAGCTTATTATAACTATTTGCCTTGACAGTGAAAATACCCTGAAACACACCATTTAAATTTTGAATTTTAGTCACACTCTCTCTCTTGTAATCGTGACTCCTCTAAACTGTTCCTGCCCAAAAACATAAATCCTAAAGAATCCTATTGTTTGGTTTTTATTATTTTGAATGTAGCACTATAAGTTTTATAGTGTTTATTGATGTACTATTTAAATACTGTAGACTTAGCCTCGGATTAGAAATTTACATCAGAAAAATGAAATTAAAACAAGAACAGTTTATTTACAGGTGTGTTTTATTAGTTAGACAGTTGCTTATCCCCAAAGTCGCTACTAGTGGGAATTATTAGTCCCCAAAATGTGTATTATTAGTGGTCAAGTTGCTTGATTTATATGCATTTCATTTACAGTTCAATTTCAATGATATACACGAACAGACAAACTGGAATATAATACTGTTTTTTGTTTTGAAATGTTCAAGCTGTTTACTTTTTTATGCTAAATTATATCATATTTTCAGGCATCTTCACAAGGCAGAAACCAGGTGAATGGGAGTTCTATACCATTACAATCTCGATGGGCAGCTACTGAAAACAGATTAGGACGTGGAGGTAAATTTGCTTCTCAAAATGTGATTTTCATTCTATTTTTTTTTTAGTGGTAAAGTTGAAAAATGCTTTTATTTGGAGTTGCAACTTAAGGTGCTTTGACAGTAATTTTAAATAACTAAAATGTTGTCCTCAAGGATGTTATTGTTCTTTTGTTTATGTACTAGGTGTGTTTTTAAAGTAAGTACCATTTTGAAATTCCACTATTGTATCGCTGCGGTCGGCAATCTGATCGGTGCATGCACACTGTGTTCCGGTATTTGTTGGCAAACCACAGCCGCCATTAAGGATCCAAGGTTGTTTACATGTGTTTAAATGCATCCTCCGATTGAAAATACGCAGCGTGATAGGTTTTATTAATGTTAGCAGCTGTGGGATCTGTGAAGTGTAAGGAGTAAATGTTATGAGTGATGGGATGGTGAGCCACCATTAAAGATCCGTTCGTAACTTTTAAAGGCTGTTTACATGTGTTTAAATGCCTCCTCCGATTGAAAATACGCAGTGTGATAGGTTTTATTAATGTTAGCAGCTGTGGGATCTGTGAAGTGTACCGAGTAAACGTTATGATTGATGGGATGGTGAGCCACCATTAAGAATCCATTCGTAGCTGTTAAAGGTTGTTTACATGTGTTTAAATGCCTCCTCCGATTGAAAACACGCAGTGTGATAAGTTTTATTAATATTAGCAGCTGTGGGATCTGTGAAGTGTATGAGTGATGGGATGGGGAGGAAATGGGTGAGAGCCTTTAAAGATGACCATACTAACGTGTATTTGAGGAACTAAGGGCAACTTTCAGTCGTTACTGATGACTTGGTGCAAAACGATGAAATGTGAAAAAGACGCTTTATTAATTTATCGTTAACTTTTAAGTTTCCTCAAGTGTCAAGTAGTGTAACTTACTAGATTGTGACAAAACTATAGAAGTAGAGAAAGTTAGGCTCCTCTTTGGCCCAATCAGGTGGCAGATTTTTTCAAGGATGGTTTTAAAAACCTGGTTACACAATATGGAAAGTGTCTCAATATTGATGGAAGTTTGTTAAAAAAATAGTTGAAGTTACAAGCTTTCATATTAAAATAACTTTGTTACTCCCAAGTCAACTGTTTTTTTTTCTTTTAATTTTAATATGGCATTTGCTTTAAAGTTCGCTTCATAGCATTAATACAATTTCAAACTTTTATGATTTTTACACTTAAAGACAATTATTTACAGCAATCTAGTTGCATTATTTATTAATTTAAGTAATTCTAATCTGGTATACTTAAAGTACAGTCTATCTTTAGAAGTATAAAATTAATCTTTTTTTAGATTAGTTTATTCCTTGGTTTAATTACATTTTATGTGAAAAATGTGAACAAAAAAGTATGTGGATGATTTTATGTATGGACTATAACTTGTACAATCTGATATCAGAGAGAAACAACAAGAAAGTACCAGTGGAACATAGATATTTTAGCTGAAAAATTATTTATAAATGATTCTTCATTTCAGAAACCAATATGTATATTATAATATTAATTATAATATATCTTCAATTAATATATTTAATTATCAGATACAGTATTTAAACTCTTATTCATAATCGATTTCTGAAATATGGACGTATATACCCTCACGATTTTTTAAATAATTAAAACAATTGGTCTTACATTTTGAATGAATACGTTGATTTTGCTGGTAGAAGATTAAAATATTTAGTTATGTAAAACAGGTATAAACATTATTCCAGTTGATTGGACCGAATATAAAAAAACAAATGCATGTTTTACATACAAAAATTATGATGGCTATTTGGCCCATTTCTGGACTAATAAAACAGTATTTTATTTTGAGAAAATTACAGAGAAAAATAAATTTTCAAAATGTTTCAGTATTGTGAAAAAATAATGTATACTGGACTGAAACTACAGCTATTAGTTGTCAAACCCACCCTCGTCACCAAAAAATGACAGCTCATAAATGTTTTATAGGTTTTTGTAGGATCTATCTTCACACATACTTGCTAGTTTGTAAATATACACTGGAATTACATTCACAAGTGCTATATTTAATGTTTATGTAGTGAACTTGTACCTTAGAGATACTATATCTATACCAACGTGCTATTTTGTGACCACATATTCCACCATTCTATATTGGCTCTGCTTGTAATTAACATTTTTGCATTCACCACTGTTGATATATAAATATTCATGAGTATTATGTATGAAAACAATAAGCAAGGTTACTTGGTACAGTAGAGTCTCGATAATTCGAGATAGATGGGACTGAGACCCCTTGGATTACACGGAAATATGTTTCTGTACATTAAAAAAAGGATTTTTAATGGGCCCTTATAATCTATGTAATTACAAATACACTAAATAGAACATCATATGAACATTTTTTGGAAGCCCGACTCATTTCTTTAGCACTCTGTATGGTTATAAACATTTCTTGGATACCCGATTCATTTCCTTTGCATACCACATTGAAAGGAACATTTCTTGGAAGTCTGACTCATTTACTTAGCATACCGTATTGATATAAACATTTCTTCAAAGCCCGGCTCATTTCCTTTGCATATCGTATTGATATAAACATTTCTTGAAAGCCAAACTCATTTCCTTTGCATAACATATGACTATAAACATTTCTTGGAAGCCCAGCTCATTTCCTTTGCATACCACATGGCTATAAACATTTCTTGGAAGCCCAATTCATTTACTTTGCAACTGATTGATATGAACATTTTTTGGAAGCCCGACTCATTTCCTTTGCAGCCGTATTGATATAAACATTTTTTGAAACCCGGGTTTATTTCCACATTGAACCACATTGAAATGAACATTTCTTGGAAGTCTGACTCATTTCCTTTGCATATCGTATTGATATTAATATTTCTTGAAGCCCAGCTCATTTCCTTTGCATACCATATGGCTATATTCATTTCTTGGAAGCCCATATTCATTTCCTTTGCATATAGTATTGATATAAACATTTCTTGGAAGCCCGATTCATTTCCTTTGCATATAGTATTGATATAAACATTTCTTGAAAGCCCGATTCATTTCCTTTGCATCTGATTGATATGAACATTTTTTGGAAGCCAGACTTATTTCCTTTGCATACCATATGGCTATAAACATTTCTTGGAAGCTCGGCTCATTTCCTTTGCATACAGCATGACAATAAACATTTCTTGGAAGCCTGATATATTATTTTTTTCAAAAGGATAAAATAGGCTGAAATAGAAATAGGCTCGAATTTAATGGAAGCTCGAAGGAATATCAGGACGCGGATTATCAAGACTGTACTGTATTTAGTAAAGTACATTCCCCTTTTATTCTCAAAACTTAGTATATTTTTATTCTCAAAACTTAGTTTATTAGGTTGGCCATCTAATTAAACCAAATCATGCCAGCCCCAAAGTGGTCTGACTTTCTGGAGTCTGGTTTATAAAAGCTTTCTGTATAATTTTTCAGATAGACCAAGTAGTTTAAACACTGCCAGGGACCTAATGCAAGAGGAATATGAAATCCAGGCTGCCGAATATGCTGCCAAGGAGAGAGAAGTAAACTTTAATTACTTTGTAAATTTATAGTTAAGAAATTTCTTCATTTGTATGACTAGAACACTAATAATAAACACACAACTTTGGTAGGTCTGTCTGTAAATGTGTTTACAATAGAAGCTTTAAACACAAAACTTTGCAGATTTTGTGTTGTACATCTTGAGGTTGTTGTATAAATTATATATTTTTTTACTAATTTGGCAAAAACCACTACTTACTGATTTATTCAGCAGACGCGTTCCGCGCTAGGTCAGCGCATTTTTCAATGCTGTAAATGACTGACAAGACTGTTGTGTTGGTGTGAGTCTGTGGTGTATTTCTGTTCTGTGGTGTGTTATTAATGTGCTCAAATATAGTATTTGATTATGAGTGTGTTTTGTCATTTAGAACGTGTTGTGGATAGTATTTATGGTGTTTATATATCTCATAGTTTTCTACTGTAATGAGTTTTTTTGATGTAGTGTAGGATTTTTAAATTGGTGTCTATGCCAGTCTGTGAGAGTAATGTGTTTTGTATGTGTATGGCAAAATTTAGAAATACAGTCATGAGACTAGACTTGCTCACAACTACACAATTTGTTGTTTTGGTTATTTGCTGCCATTTAACGTTGTTATTGAATGCTGAAGTTTGCTTCTTATGGAATTTGTGTATTTTTATAATTTTCTATTTGTATGTTGAATTATATACTTTAAAAGTTAGAGATATTGAATCCAGAACTCGATTTTGTTGCACTTACAGTTTTGTGAAAGCATCTTACCTCTAAAATACATGTAGAACCTGACACTTCATTTTAACGTCATGAAGTTGTTCAATGCTACAAAGGTGTTAAAATCATTATTACATTTGCTTGTTGTAATCATCTTGAATTCACCGAATAAATTATAGGTAATTTAGTACCTGATTGAAAACTTTCAACTTACTTGCTGATGCGTTTCAAAACAATCATTTCATTGATAAAGCCAACCCATTGCTGAGTTTTCACTCAGTTACTCAATAATTACTTATGATTTATTCAGCGAATTCAAGATGATTACAACAAGCAACTTTAATAGCAACCAACGGTCATCAGTAGTCAACCTCTAATGATGGACGGAGTAGTGGGTTGGCTTCGTCAATATAATGGCTTGCTACAGGTCAGTAAGTAAGTTGAAAGTTTTCATTCGGTTACTCAGAAATTACTTATGACATTATCACATGCTAACAACATACAAAACATTCAATATTTCAGCAATGAAACAATAATGACATTTTGTATAAAGAAATGTTTTTTCTACATCTTCTTTACACAAGAAAATTGTAGATAACATATGGTATGTATCAGCTGGGAGAAGCCTTATTACACAAATATGTAAAATCACTTGATCTTAATCATCCCATTTCCTACAGGTATAAAAGTGAATCATGTTATGCAGACCTGTATAAACATAATGTTTCATTATAAAACTTACGTTAGTAAATATATATTTATTTTCAAATAACACAAAACTAAAAATATAATTGTAAATATATATTTCTTGTTTCAAACAAAAAAAGGTCAATTATTTCATAATAGCAGATTATTATATATTATAAAGTATTTTGATTAAACTGTTGTCTATAACAAGACCTACAAGTTAATTCTCATTATGTTCTTTCTACATCTATATATATGAGAAGTAATCAATTTATTGATAGAGAGGAGATTGCTGTAACATTGCAATAAATTAACATTTAAATTCTATAATCTAACAACAAATTAGTGTTTCTTGTTTGAAAATAATTATGTACTTCATAGGACATTAGTTTAAGTATCATGAAAGCTTATTTTATCATTTTATAGAACAAAAAAATCATAAAATTTTTGTATTGTACATGTTGAAGCTAAAAAAAATTGTATTATAAAACTTATAATATATTATATATATATATATATATATATATATATATAATATTTTTAAGCCCCTCCCCCCCCCTGATTGCAATCCTTCAGAATTGAGAAGATAGGAATTATCATACCAGTGATACACCAAATCTAGAGAGCCTCATAACCTCAACATCAGAAAAACTCTTTTTACCTTCCCCCTAATCTCTACCATTTTTTTAACAACTCCATTTACCTTCCTTCTGACATACTATTAATATCTAGTTTCAAATAATCAATATTTATACAAATCACATATAGCACTATATCATAAACTATAAATCTGTGATATTTGGATATTTATACACATCTGTGGTTCACTTCAGTCTTTTCTTTTTCTCTTTTTTGATTGACAAAGATCATTTTTGATCGAAATATTTCAATAGTGTGATAAGTTTTTATATGTGTCTATTTATTTATTTCCAAGAGATTGCAGTTTTGGACTATTGCCATTAGGTAAGTCTGTCATTCTCCTATCTAGCCCAAAAAATTCCTAAATAAGCTTTATGCTCTACTAGGACTAACCTTATATATATATATATAATTCTAAATATGGTGATATGTTTTCTTGTAATATAGTTAATGTATTAAAAATATTTCTAAAACGAGAATACTTTTAATGCATATATTTATTCAAAGCTTTTCGCCGATAAAACAGTACCAGCATCTTCAGGAATAAATATTTGTATTAAAAGTATTCTTGTTTTTGAAATATTTTTAATTTATATTATATATATAAATATAAAATACGTTTTCTTGTTTAATAATTTAAAACAACATAGGTTATTCAAATACAAGAATATTTATTAATTAATAAATATTCTTGTATTTGAATATCCTATGTTGTTTTAAAATATATATATATATATATATATATATATATATACAGTAAACCCCCGATTATCCATGGAATAGGGTGGCCCGGCAACACCGGATAACAAATTCCCCGGATAATCCTCTATGAACAAAGAATACGCAAAACGTTCGATAATTGATTATTATACCATAAGTTACACAAATAATGACCCCGGTTAATGCAATTCACAAATAATCTTCACAGGACAAAATTAATACAGAAAATAATTTTAAATGTCGATATATTTGATGGATTATAACATGTACGTTTATATGTCTATTTACAATACGTACAAAAGTATATGTCAAAAGTAAGTATGTATGTACATATGTAATTTCCTTTACACATAATACTTTCACTTTTTAACAAAAAAATCTGTCACTTTCATGTGTTTTTTTGTGAGCATTGATTTAGCTTTAATGTGCGATCTAAGTTTCTTGAGAACCATTTTGTCGCACAGTGTCTACTTGTGTCACGTGTCACAAAGCTAATAAGATCAGTAATGTATATGACAGACATGGATAATGCATATGTCACATCCTAGACTATTTATAGCCGAGATTAGCTGACATTTGTTTACAATCTTATGATACACATTAGGTTTTTGGGCGTCCAAGCATTTTGTCATTGTCTCTTATATACAGTAGTCTGCTCGCCCCTTTTATTTCGCTGGTCCGTGTCGGGATGCTTCCCTTTCAATGTAAAAATTAGTACGTACATATTTACATATCTATTCCCTTCATCTTAACTTCTATTAAGCCTTATATGTATTTACGACGTAATGCACCGTTTGGAAATTTAAACACATCAATCTGATAGGAATAAAAATTGGATATTTCCAAAACAATGGCAGACCCCAGATAATCCGCAAATCTGTTAATCCACCCACGGATAATCGGGAGTTTACTGTATATATATATAGTAGTTGTAATTAAAATATAAAAAGAAACTAAAATATATTTTTTTGCTTAAGTAAGGATTAACTTAATTTTTTTTCCAATTATACAGAAGCAAATGAAAAAACTTCAAGAAAAAATGATGAGGCTACGGTACTGCAGTGCCTTTGATTTAGGCCACAGACTTTCTGATAACTCAGCCAGGGGTAAGTAAGTTTCTATTATTGATTATATTGTGACACTGAGCATTAGCCCTGAAATGAAATACTGTTTTCAAGAATCATTAGTGATTCGACAATGGTCAAGTGACCGAAAGGTGCCTCATCACACAAGGTAAAATCATTGCACTTAATGGTGGATAAAATTACTTACAATAGTAATATATTAACTTCATATATATATATATATATATATATATATATATATATATATTAAATATGGTGATATGTTTTCTTGTATATATAGTTAATAAATTTAAAATATTTCAAACACAAGAATACTTTTAATGAATATATTTATTCAAAGCTTTTCGCCGATAAAAAAAGTATCAGCATCTTCAGGAAAAATAATTATCTAACCTATCGTCAGGTTAGATAATTATTTTTCCTGAAGATGCTGATACTTTTTTTATCGGCGAAAAGCTTTGAATAAATATATTCATTAAAAGTATTCTTGTGTTTGAAATATTTTAAATTTATTAAATATATATATATATATTTTAAATATGGTGATATGTTTTCTTGTAATATAGTTAATAAATTAAAAATATTTCAAAAACAAGAATACTTTTAATGAATATATTTATTCAAAGCTTTTTGCCGATAAATATTATTATTAGATTAGATAATTATTTTCCTGAAGATGCTGGTACTATTTTATCTGCGAAAAGCTTTGAATAATTATATTAATTAAAAGTATTCATGTTTATGAAATATTTTTAATATATATATATTTTTAATATATATATATATATTTTAATATATATATATATATATATATATATATATATATATATATATATATATTGATATATTGATATTTTAGGTTGTCTTATTTTTGTCCGTTGCACTGACTTTATGAAGTTGATGTATTACTATTGTAAATACTTTTATCCACCACTAAGTGCAATAATTTTACCTTGTGTGATGAGGCACCTTTCGGTCACTTGACCATTGTCGAATCACAGATTAATTTTTCTGGAGTTGATGTTCGGTCCGTGATGTTGGTATTTCTTGACGTTACACGCATTTTCTCTTGATTTGCGTGTATAATGTTTTTATATAGTATGTCTTCTGTATATGTGGTCTGTAGGTTCATTAAACCCAGAAAATCCACAAACCCGACACAGATTTAGACCGCGAATAAATTTCAAAACAGCACCATCCTACATAATCGCAAAAATACTAGACAAAATAATAAGATCTAAAATACAAATCAACAACACATATAATATAAAAAATGGATACGAATTAATTAATTTTAAAAAAAACATAGAAACAAACAACAACACAAAAATAATAAGTTATGACATAACTAACATGTACCCTAGTATCCCAATAGAAGAAACCATAGAAATAATGAAAAACAAACTAATACACAATAACGAAAAAGAAAACACAATAAATACTATCATTACACTAACAAAACACATATGTAACCAAAATTTCTTCCAATTTAACAATAACTACTACTAACAAACTACTGGACTCCGCATGGGATCACCCATATCATCAGTCATGTCAGAAATATATCTACAACACTTTGAACAAATAATAATTAAACCTATACTAAACACAATATTTTACTATGGGCGTAGACGATATACTTGTAATTTACCAACCTACCATTCACAACGAACACATCATAATACTAAACAAACTAAATACATACAATTCACCGTCGGAATAGAAACAAACAGAGCAATTAACTATCTTGACATTACATTAAATATGAATAATAATAAAATAGAAGTTACAATACACAGAAAACCCACTTCCAACAACACCACAATACACTACAAATCTAACCACCTCTGGACACACAAAATTAACACTTACAGTAACATGATAAATAAAGCAATAAAATACACACAAGATAACAAACAAAAATTAAATGTAGAATTAGATAACATTACAAAAATAGCAATAGAAAATGGATACAACAAACACACACAAAAAACATATACAATAAATTTACAAAAAAACCTAACCTCAACACAACACTACAACCTGAACACAAAAATAATAAAAAAAATCTACCTAAAATATAAATACACCAATAACAAAATAGAAAAATTAACAAATATATACAACAAAGAATACTACACTCTAACATACAAACCAAACAACAAAATAATAAAATATCTTAATAACACAAACCACAAAACAAATACAGAAAAACATAACCTATCAGGAATTTACAAAATTACATGTAACGACTGCAACACATTTTACATAGGGAAAACGACCAGATCATTTAAAATAAGATTTGAAAAACATTATAGAGCATTCAAAAATAAAAATACAAAAATATCAAATGTTGCAGCACACCTAATATCACATAAACATGAAATAACAAAATACGAAAATAACCTAACCATACTTGAAATAAATAATAACCCAATAGAATTAAACTCACTAAAAAAATACCACATTTATAAAAACACACATACACACACACACATACACAATTTAATGAACCTACAGACCACATATACAGAAGACATACTATATAAAAACATACACGCAAATCAAGAGAAAATTGTGTGTAACGTCAACAAATACCAACATCACGGACCGAACATCTACACCAGAAAAATAATCAGTAATTCGACAATGGTCAACTGACCGAAAGGTGCCTCATCGCACAAGGTAAAATTATTGTACTTAGTGGTGGATAAAAGTATTTACAATAGTAATATATCAACTTCATAAAGTCAGTGCACCAGAAAAATAATGGACAACGTAAAATATCAATATATATATATATATATATATATATATATATTATAATTATTTTTTATAATACAACGGGGTTTTTATTATTGATTATTATTTGGTTGAATGAAGATATATAATTTCTATTTAAAAACAAAAACTCAGGAATAATTTAAATTCTTTATTATAACAATTTTTTTTAATTTACACAATAAACAGAACAAAAAAATTAAACTTAACGAGTTTTAACACAATAGGCTAAAGTCAATTCTTTTAATTTTAGTTACAAGGTTTTATACCCTAGGCTATTTTCTAAGATCTCTTTAATATCTCGGGGTTTTATGCATGGGCTATATCTTTTAACTCTTTGGTTAATTAAATAAATTTTAATAAACAAGATTAAATTTAGAAAATAGTTTTAATAATTAGCTTCCTGATGTAAAATCTTAAATTTGGAATAAGCAAAAAGGTCCCTAAACTGTTTGAACTGGATTAGGTTTCTTACTACTAAACTATTATTTGATTTCAAGATATTCTAATAATGTACAATTTTAAATTTCCTTATAATTTTAAAAGTTCACTAAAGGTTAGTTTTATAGCACTATGTACTTATCAATTTTCGGAGTTCGGCTGTTGTTCATACAGGATTCATTTCTCTTTAAATTTTATATTTCACACAATTAAATTCCTTTTAGTTACTGCAATTATATTAATACTGTATTATAGATTTTAAATTCACTTCTCCTCGTTTTAATTTGGCCAAGTTTCTTCACAAATTCGTATAATTTTGACAAGATTCTTCAAACGGGATTTTGGCTTCGCTTCGTTCGGCTGCCCACGCTAGACTAACGCGTCCTTTTTACTTTTAAAATTTTTAAAACATGGCGGCGATTCCTTCTCCCAAAACTCATCTTGCATGTAATTAAGTTCGATTTTTTTTCACTAGAGTCGACTGTAACACTGACCTATTTCCTTGGCTTCAAATCTGATAAGCAAACGAAATTGTTCTCACCCGTTTTAATTTGGTTAACATACTGCTTCACCTATCCTATCCTCAACAAACCTTCCAGTGTTTATTTAATTACTATTATTTGTGTGTGTAGTGTCTTTGCTTTTTACTTTTGCAATAATTTCGAAATGTGCGTGTTTGGCCCGGATTTATACAAACATAACCTCTCACCTCATTGTTTACAATCGTGTTTCACCTTCTCTCTCCAGTAATTACTTATGCCCTATGTTAATAAAGTTTACAATTTTGTTTAATTTTTATTATTATTAGATTATCTTGTTCTAATTTTATTTGTTACGTTATTTGGTCCAATAACTCAGGAATAATTTAAAATCTTTATTATAACAATTTTTTTTAATTTACACAATAAACAGAACAAAAAAATAAAACTTAACGAGTTTTAACACAATAGGCTAAACTCAATTCTTTTAATTTTAGTTACAAGGTTTTACACCCTAGGCTATTTTCTAAGATCTCTTTAATATCTCGGGGTTTTATGCATGGGCTATATCTTTTAACTCTGGTTAATTAAATAAATTTTAATAAACAAGATTAAATTTAGAAAATAGTTTTAATAATTAGCTTCCTGATGTAAAATCTTAAATTTGGAATAAGCAATAAATTTCCTAATGCATTTTACAGTTCAAATATTTTTTAAATGCTATAACCTTTTCTAGGCTTTCACTTAAAATTAGTTTTAATTTAATCTAACCACTCTCTTATTGAATTTCTCCGATTTCATATTTTGTGTGAGTTATTTCTAATCTATTCTTCCAATTCTTAAACAACATTATATAGCCCATTCTATAAATGTTACAATATATATGAAGTTTTATTTGTATTTTGACTTATTTCATATATATATATATATATATATATATATATATATATATATATATATATAAACAAAACCACCTTATACTGTTTAATACATATAATTTTTGTGTACTTTGAAATTGTTTAGGTGTAATGAACTATAAAACTTGAATCTTTACACAGCGGTAGCATACACTCACAACCTTGAAAAAAGGACTTTGCCTATAATAGCACTTTCAAGTTCAAAGTCTAAACATAAGATTAAAATAAAATACAAATATAAAGTAATGTTGCTGATTTTACATTTCAGCTGCTGAGTATCAGTCCAGATTTGGTCTTTCAATTCAGTAGTCCACTTATAATCTACAAGTTCAATACAGTGTTATTCATATTACAAGTTAATAATAGGAAAAATAACATGTACATTACAGTTAATGGCGTGTATTTTTTAACTGTTTTTATCTGTAGTAGAAACTTTTAATAACATTTATATCCTTGGTGTTGTATTCATATTAACAATCTTCTTCTCTACGTCCTCATTTAAGTTAAGTTAACACGTTGAGTGTGACAATGTTTTATGGTTGCACATCAAAATTGCTGAAAAAATATTATTTGGTGTGCAGTTTATTTTGGTGTGAAGCAATAGTCCCAAAAAAATTCTTATTTCAGCCAAAATCACATCTTTCCAATTTGTGATTCGTGACTTGGCAGTGTTTTGTGGACCTCAAAAAAATTCCAAGGTGTATCTGTTTGTCTCGGCAACAATTGTGTCTGAGAAAATAACGTCTATCAATAAATTTAACCAATCAGTTGGAGTATTTATACCAGGAATTGGCACTTTAAAAGTCCATTATCTCCTGTAAAAGGTACATCTATCATGCCAGTAGCACCAAGTGTCTGTCTCCATGTTGGTAACACCTCGCCGTCATAGTCGCTATCCTCGGAGTCATTTTTGTTGTCAGAGTAGACATTCTCCAATAATTCAACCTCATTATCCATATTCATTGTACAAAATATATGAAACACAACAATAACACACTTAAAATAACGTTAATATGATATCACAGTCCCCAATACGACAGGAACGGTGGAACAAAAAACAAAATGCTCCAAAATGTTCACAAAGACTGGCACAATAACTGATAAACGATACAATGTTTTCCGCCAATAACTAACCTGACACTGAACCAATGAATTGAGAGTAGACGTGGGGCGTAACATGAACATTTATCGCCACGGGCGCCAGTAGGGCAAGGGCGTTCATATACGTCGACCACACTCAATGTGTTAAATAACTCTGCCTTTATGATGGCTTGATAATATCCCCCTATTCTCCTCTACCAAGGTTTTTTATACCATCTATAGTTTCAACTTTAATCCACCTAAACCTTTTATGTCTTTAACCCATTGCAGTTTACGGGCTAGGTCAGCTAGTCATGAGTGTCGTCTTCGTTTGATTGATTTTGTTTACTTCAAGATAGATCTTTTCTTATTTGTCACACATATGACTAGACGTATGTGCTTTCTAAGGGTTATTTATCGACTCTCGAAAGTTACAGCATGAATAAACTATTGACCTTCTGTCAGACATCTAAACATAATAGAAGGCTTCAGGAGTTTTTATGTCAACTGGAGTGAGAAGTTCAGTATAGCTTGTAGTTGGTGTCAGTAAGTAGTTGATAGTGCAAAAATGTATATAAATATGTTTTATAATTAGGGTATTCTTGTGTTTATATAAAATTAACAGTAATAGTGGTAGCCTAGAATCTAAAGCACACTTCAAACTAAGTAACTTGTAATTTGTTTTTACTAATTATGATTACACATAATAATCAATTAAAAAATAATAACCTAGTTAAGGTACAAAATGGCACCTTTTTAAAAAAACATAATGCTTAGGGCTTTATAAGTCAGAATATTTTTGTAAAGAAATAAAACTCAATTGACGTGAAGAACTAAATACCTGGCAGAAAAGTAATTAGATCCTCAATGGGTTAACAATTTAACAGCATATTCTATTGGAACATTAAGTGACACTGTTAAAATCAAACAAACACATTCTGTTTTACATATAAACTATTCTCATTAAAAAAACTAGACATTTTAAAATTATGTTTTATTTTGTTTCAAAATGTTATACTAACAATCTCTTGGAATTGTCACTCACTTCTTGTCAGTCATTGAGTTAACAAAATTAAACTACAATATTGTAATTAAAGTTCAAATTGTGAATATAATTTTAAGAAATACATAATATAAAACCACAGCAGTCTGGTATAAAATTATTATGGTTAATACACAAGTTGTGTATAAAATAAGTAACATACTATAATATATTGCATGTTTTATAGATTTGAGTCCTGAATCAAGAGACAGAATGGCAAACAAATTACAAGAAGATTATAATAAGAAAGCAAAAGAACATGCAAATAAAGCGAAAGAGGTATGACATTAGTATAAACCTAAAACATCTAAATTTTAGAAGTTTTTTTTTTAATGGAAAATTTATTAAAAGTATTGTAATCTATTTTGATTTAATACTAATGCAGTTGTACCTCCATATCTGCGGGTAATTGGATCCAAAATTACAGCGCGGATAATAATGAGGAGATGTGGTAACGGCGTTAATACACAAATATTATACCTACAGGCATTTACAGTATACAGTAGTAGTCTACATGTACATAGATATGTAAATTGCATAAGTATAATATATACTGTATAATCTTTAAAATATTACAGTACAGTAAGTAAGTATTATTATGTACAGTAGGCCCTTTGTGATTACTGTTTTTACTTACCATCATTTAATGTACAGTACTTCATTCCCTTTGTAGATAATAACAACAAATGTTTGTTATCAAACACGATGGCAATTATTTGACTTCGTAAACTTATTTAATAGAGCTCTACAGAGAGTATGTATGAATAGTAAACTTCACAATTTACACGTTAAAAAAAAAATCACTACGTACAAAAAGCAGTTTTAACTTGAAGTTGAGAACAAGAAATATTTAGTCGGAAACATCTTTATCTGAAACTGGAAAAAACTCGGTGTTCGAAAAAGAACAGTCTATTATGTTCAGTGATGTTGATGGGAGAAATGAATCGATAATTGGCACTTTTTTTCTACTTGGAATAAAATTGGGATAGGGGATTGTTTTATTTTCTTTTAATTTTGCTGGAAAAGCTGCATGAAATTCGTAATCATTCTGGTAACTTTTTAATTCCATAAATGGGATGTAATCCGTTATTTTTTCTTTCAAACTTTGTGCAGCGAATAGGCTACTGTAACCGCTAGAAGCAGACTGAAGAGATTCCAGAGAAGAGCAGTAAGGCTGTGGAATTCAGTAACTCAACAATTAACAACATACTACTCTATTTAAAAAATATAGAATTATATACAAAAACAAACTTAATCAGACAAGAGCGTTAACGAACGGTTGAACATCAGCTATTCTCAATGAAAATTGAAACCGCTGATACCGATACCGTGGTTACAGAGGCACAACCATACTAATAATACAAACGTGTAAAGTAGATGTAGAAACCAGAATGTTCTGCTTAAATTGTTTGATCAATAATTTAACATTTAAAATAAATTTTACGTTTCAATATGAGTCTTATGACTTCATCTGTCCTCCTGTAACTGTCAAGTTTCATAACTTTTTAATCACTTAAACAATAGTTTATGACTATCCGAAATTTAAATTTTGTAAATTTGTTAAAATTTACTGAGACAGAACGTTTTCGATCGCTATGTGCCGATCTTCATCATGACACTGATGAAGATCGGCACATAGCGATCAAAAACATTCTGTCTCAGTAAATTTTAACAAATTTTCAAAACTTAAAGTTCGAATAGTCATAAACTATTGTTTAAGTGATTAATAAGATTCACCGAACGTAATGGACTACAAAATTCAAGTATTCATAACTTTGTTATGAACCCCTCTTTAACTCAGAAAGTTTATTCTAACAGGTTCTTTGCTGTACAGAAAACATGCTACCGGCACTAGAACTTTAAAAACTATTAAAAGTAAGTACACTTTTTAGTGGTGCAGACAAATTTTGAAGTGGAAAATGTTTGATGTCATATACATTGACTTTCATAAAAAAAAAAAAAAACATAAAAAATTTCGATACAAAAAATATTAAGAAAAAATCACTACAATATCTTGGACAGACTATCTCACAAAGATAATTTTATATTATAATTGCTTCTACTTACAAAATAAATATTACTTTTTTTATAGTTGGAAGAAATGAAGGAGGCTGTTGAAAGAGCAAAGAAATTAGAGAAATTGGAACGCACAACATTTTACAAAGACACCATGTCTGGAAATATACTAGGTAATTTTTATGTAATAGTTTCCAAGTGCATAAAAATATGTTTTAATTTTAGTAATAATTTGTAAATTATAAGATCAAAGACACACATTTTTTTAGTTTACATCAATTTGTAGGTTTTTTACATCAAACTGAAATTAATAAGAAAAATTTTACACATCCCAATTAGTTGACCTATGTATTTTACCATTGGCTTTATACATCTACGATTAGTTACTTGAATTTATAACAATGAAAATAACAATTAAGGTGTCCTGGTACATTCAACCCTTCAATCCACTGTTCAAATAACTCAACAGTGTTTCAACACACTATTCAAATAGTTCAACAGTGTTTCCCAACACACTATTTAAATAGCTCATCAGTGTTTCCCAACACACTATTTAAATAGCTCATCAGTGTTTTCCAACACACTAGTTCAATAGCTCAACAGTGTTTCCCAACACACTATTTAAATAGCTCTACAGTGTTTCCCAACACACTAGTTAAATAGCTGAACAGTGTTTTCCAACACACTAGTTAAATTGCTCAACAGTGTTTTCCAACCTACTATTTAAATAGCTCTACAGTGTTTCCCAACACACTAGTTAAATAGCTGAACAGTGTTTTCCAACACACTAGTTAAATTGCTCAACAGTGTTTTCCAACATACTATTTAAATAGCTTAACAGTGTTTCCTAACACACTATTTAAAAAGCTCTACAGCGTTTCCCAACACTAGTTAAATAGCTCAACAGTGTTTCCCAACACACTATTTAAATAGCTCAACAGTGTTTCCCAACACACTATTTAAATAGTTCAACAGTGTTTCCCAACACACTATTTAAATAGCTTAACAGTGTTTCCCAACACACTAGTTAAATAGCTCAACAGTGTTTCCCAACATGCTATTTAAATGACTTGGAACATTATTTTTTTTTTGTGCCAACTAAAACTGAAATAGCTGATGACATAGCTATCCTTGTCAGGAGGCCATTTGAAGAGGTCCTTAGAGATCTGTTTCAAGAGGCACTCAAGGTAACAGAAACATGGTGCAGGGGAAAAGCACTATGCATTCAAGGAGAGAAATCTGTGGCATTCACCTTCACTAGGCGATATAAAACTAAATCGCTGGAGATGATGGAAATTGGTAATACCAAAATAAGCTACGCTGAGATCGCTAAATATCTGGGAGTCATTCTGGATAGGAAGCTACTCTGGCTTGAGCACTTAGGATAAGATGCAAAAAAGTCATAGCTGCGTTCTGGCAATGCAGAGGAGTGATAGGCATGAGATGGAGTTTGGGTCCATGTCAGATGAACTGGATTTATTCTGCTATCTCGGTGCCGAGGTTAGTCTTTGCCTCAATCGTCTGGTGGAGCAGGCCACAGTAAGAAACAAGTAGAAGAGAGCTGGACTGTGTGCAAGGTATCATCCTTAGAGGCATAACAGCTACAAGGGGAGCACACCATTGCGGCCATGGGGGTTATGCTGGGTTTTCCTTCCTTGGGAGACAATGAAAACTGCATACCGGCGAAATTGTACTGGAGTTTGGAAGACAAGTAGCAAACGACATACAACAGCTATTTGGTGATTTACTGAAGGAGCTCTGGATAGAACTTCAGGATAAGATACTGCTCTTATAAGGGAAAAATGAAATTACAAAATCCATATTCCTGCAAGAGAGGCATGGGCAGCTTGTAGACCCAAACATGGTGAAATCTGGTTCACAAATGGGTTCAAGATAAAGGAAGGGATGGGTTTTAGTGGGCAGAGACAACAAGAAAAATTCTGTCTTCGCCTGGAAGACTTCAACTCTGTTTTCAGGCTTGTGATCAAACAATATTCTGAGGAAATAATAGGGACTGGCAAGAAGGCCAAGACCATCTGGATTTGCTAGGACAGTCAGGCCAATCTGAATGCTTTAGGTAAGGCTAGTGCCTGGTCTAACCTGGTTGCAATGACTATAGCTTCTATAGCATAGTAGGGTAAGTATAATTTGCTCAACCTAACTTGGATTCCAATGTATTCAGGCTGCATCGGAAATGAGAGAGTGGTTGTCTTAGCAAAACAAGGGTATTTAACTCAAGGACTGTTGCTGAGGGCAGTGGGCATGCCGCTTCAGGAGAGCTGCAAAAGGATCACGGCACATATAGACAGGTAATGCAGAGAAGAATGGAATGCGACTTTGGGGTGCAACAAATCCAAGGTACTGTGGGGATACTCGGGTGACTTGTGGGATAAAGAACTACTCTCCTTAAGTAGATCTCAACTCAGAGTTAATGTAGAGCTGGTCACAGGCTATGGGAATCTGAAGGGGTTCCGAAGATCTAGGTTCCCTGTGTGAAAGGGATGTGACGAGGACCAAGAGGAAAGCCCAATCCATGAGCTCTGTGAATGCCCTGCTTTGGGAGCTGCAAGGAGAAAATGGTTTGGCTAGCAGGTTTGTACACCAGAGGATTACAGAAGATTTAGCATCAGATGGGTATTTGGATATTCTTCTGAAAAGAGGTAGGTATCCTCTAATCTAATCCCGTGGTGGGGATGGGAGGAGAGTACAAAAGCTATAGCTAAGATCTCTCCGACTTATGTATTAATAATAAAACTGAAATATTTTTAAAAAACAATATGTGATTCATAATAAACCATATAATTTTTTTAAAAAATCTTCATCTAAATTGAATAAAATCAGAAAAAACTCTTCTACTGACTATATTTTACAATGTTTATTTTCCCTAATTTCTTAGAATTGTCATAATCGGAATCATTATCATTACTATCACTATTACTGTCAATAAAGAACGTTTAAGATTCTAGATTCTTCTAAACTTTTAAGATTCACTATCCAAAATCACCAAACTCTTGTTACCTCAACAAAACCTTCTGCATATAGTTTATTTGATGTAATTGAAACTTCGATAAACCTCTTTGGTCCTTTTTTAAAATTTCTTTTATTAGCTCACACTCTCCTGATATATATCTTGTACAAATTTTCAATTGGTAATAAAATATGTTTTTATTCATTCAATCAATTTCAAGTACATTTTTTTAAACCTATAATGGATGACAATTGATTGTAATATAGTTTATTCAAATATTTATTCAATAATTGAATAATAAAAATTTGGGATCCAAGTCGGATTCAAACTGAGTATCTTCATATTCAAAGTCAGGCGCTCTTGGCACTGCGCCCATGGCTAAAAGTTTGTTTCTCAAAGTAGTATATGAATTTTTCTTTTGCTTCCATTTGGTTCTTGTTAAAACCTCCACCATTGAATTGTTGCCATGGTTACCACACATTATCATAAACGCTCAAGGATTAAAATTAAATAGAATACAATAAACAAACAACTAGATAAACAGTATCGAACCTTGCTTCACAAACAGACAGTGCACAAAGGAAATCAAAAGAAACAACGACACAATGCAAGTGACGAAAAAAGAAAGCATACAGATAGTAAGAAACAAAATTGATAGACCAACACCATACTTAGAAACGAAAATGGAAAATTGCAAGGAAATTCGCTTTCTATTTTGTCACTTAATATTGTTATTCTGGCTTATGTATATATATATATATATATATATATTTACATTAGTTGTAATTATAAAAAAGACACTATAATAAAAATGTTTTTGTTAATTTTAGTAGGAATTGACTTGAAAAAAAATATTGCTTGTTATAATTAAGGTTTAACAAATAAATTTATTGTTAGAAAAAACTTTTATTTCTTTTATATTACATTAAGAGGAAAAAATAAGACGTATTTCCTTCTAACTATCTTTATGTAGTTCTAAAACAGTTGTTTGTAATCTTCTTTACAAATAAATTCCGTTTGAAGGTACAAATGCTAAAAGTATGTATCTTCTTCAGATTTTTAATTTCTTCATTTAATGTCAAACCATTGACAAGTTGATTAAGTTTAGATGTAAATATGATTTGTAACATGAGCATGTTTAATATAAGTAAAAACATTAAAGCAAGATTTGTATAAATGGAACCATGAGTTATTTCTAAAGAATGAAATTTTCATTTTAGGATCAGACTCCAGACCCAATGAAACAACTGGAGCTGTGCCTAAACAGAGAGTAGTAAAGACATTGTCTAAGGTATTCATTATTGTAACTTAAATTTTTATTTAAACAGGTTTCTTAGTTTTTTAAGCCTTTCAGTTCCTTCACATAAGTATAACCATAACATTATTTGCCAAGTTTAATTTGTCTGGCAGTTTTTTTTCAATTCCTCTATGCATCCTCTCAACTTGAAATATATTTTTTTTTTTTTCTAGTGGATGACACTTGATTTTAATATATATTTTTTCAAATATTAATTCATTAATTAAATTTAATAAGAATTAATTTTAGTTTTATATGGGAGTAAAACTTTTCACAAAATTGGCAAGGTATGTAATACAGTTATTTCCTCTTATTTGGCTTAAAATGAGTTATAAGACATGATTTCATAAAACAGCTGATTTTATGTTATAGGTTATGTGATGGAACAGCTGTTTTAACACGGGTTATGTTACTTTATTTATATTAATTGTAATTATTTAACAAAAAGTAACTAGAATAATATTTTTTTTAGTTGACCTAAGTAGGAATTGACTTGCAAGGATTTTTTATACTATTTGTTTATTGGAAAACCCTAGAAAGATGCCAAGACGACCAAGTCAGACAAACAATAGTCGAATGCCATAATAATAAGACAATTATTTTGAATTATTTGATACACCTATGGTTTGGTTTTATTATAGTTTTTAAGCTATTTTATAATAGCAATAAGAGTGCTTCTTGCTTAAATTTAAGTAAGTTTTATTATAGGTGCACCACTAATCAAATACCAGCTTAGGCAGCCAATGGTTGAAAATATATTTAAAAATGTGCTCAAATTTTAAAAAACAAAAAAAATCAGCATTAATTGAACTTTAAAAAGAAGATGAGAACAAAAATAAATTTTATTTTTATTATCAGTTCCTTGTCAAATTAAGGGATAAAGGTTGGTTTGAAAATTTGTGTTTACATAGTTTTCTATTTTTACAGGAGGACAAACCAAAATTGAATGTGGAAAAAACAAATGATCAAGATTATTTCTCAAAAGACTCACAACATGTAAGTTTGTTAAGTACTGTTGTGTCAAAAGACACAACTTGTAATGAGTTGTTGCTTATGGCAAGCTAGAACTCCAATCCTGGCACCTCATTACTGCTTATTGATGAAACTTTTGGTAAATTAGGGACTTTTTCGTTATCCATTTCCTTACTTCAGTCCTTCACAGATTTTAAATTATTCTAAATAACGTAGTTTATTTTAATTTTGTGAATGACAAAATATCCTTAACTAGTACATTAATTAGGCATGACTAGTACATTAATTAGGTGTGATGTACATTAATTAGGCATGGCTAGTACATTAATTAGGCGTGACTAGTACATTAATTTACCAACCAAAACTATATATATATATATATATATATATATATATATATATATATATATATATATATATTTAGGTTAGTTCTAGTAGAGCTTAAAGCTTATTTAGGAATTTTTGGACTTGATAGGAGACTGACAGACTTACCTAAAGGCAATAGTCCAAAACTGCAATCTCTTTGGAAATAAGCACATATAAAACACTTAATACACTTTTATTTGAAATATTTCGATCAACATGATCTTCTTCAGTGAAGAAACTGAAACTTTGCTCTTTCTTGACTGAAGAAGATCATGTTGATCGAAATATTTCAAATAAAAGTGTATTAAGTGTTTTATATGTGCTTATTTCCAAAGAGATTGCAGTTTTGGACTATTGCCTTTAGGTAAGTCTGTCAGTCTCCTATCAAGTCCAAAAATTCCTATATATATATATATATATATATATATATATATATATATATATATATATATATATATATATATTAATTAGTCCTTTTAATTTTCATAAACTTCAAATTCCATAAATTTCTTTCAAATGTGCAATGAACTAGAAAATCACATTAGGTTTAAAGCCAAATAATGGTATCATACAAGACGTAGGTGAGGTGTAATGGGTGGTTCAAGGGTCACAGAAAAAATAAGACCCGGATGAGTAATGTAATGTTTCTATGATCCTATAAGAAGAATGAAACTCAGATGGTTTGACCATGTCAGGCAATGGAAAATTAAAGAACAGCTGCAGTGGAAGTTGGGAGATCAATGGAAAACGTCCTAGATGACAAAACCTTTTGACTTTCAAAGCTTCAGACATTAAAGTTCTTACAGCGATGGAAGACAGAGGCATCAACAACATCCAAACATCTGGAGTGGAACCAATATGATGATAAATTATTATTATTTTTGAACACAGATATTTTCATAAGCCAGTTTCATTACAAATGTAACCCCTCAATAATTTGAAAATGGGTATGTGGTTGTATTTATTTAAGAAACTTTATTCACATGTTATTTATACCTTGCAGAGACTCACCGGGTCAATTGTTTTCTTTAACAATTTTATCTTACGACTTAACTCAGGCATACTAGCTGTCTGTTTAAATCATTCTAAAGAAGACAGATTACATTAAAATTTTATTTTGTATTTACAAAAAAGATTTAATCAAATTTAAAACATACCTTGGCAATCACTTTAACTTACTTTGTTAGCATATATTATAATTTACTCAGGTGTACTTTTATAAGATCGTTAAATTTTGAAACTAATAAAATAAACATATCACAGCCACTTATGAAAAATCCTCAGCCACTTATTTCCCTGTTGTTAATAAATTTAGAAATCAGATCAATCAAGTTTAACAGAAAATTTAACGAGTACAAGCTCATAGTGATCCTCCGTGCAGCGTAGCTACTGGAAGAATAGAAGAACCGCCTTTTCTCACGGTAACCCAGCATAAGATTTGGAAGCTCCCCACCTTTCTATATTCAGAAAAGGCTTTTCATTGGTTTTCTACTTTTTAACATGGCGTCAATTTGACTAGCATTGTCATGAAACATTTTTTGAAACAAATTTTTTTTTTAAACTAGGTTGATTTCTACATTAACTAATATAACAAATATTTATGAAACATGCTAAATTGTAACCAACATTTTCCAGCATGTTACAAAAAAAAAAATATAAAGTAGAATTGAATGACATTTCAGTTTGTATTCTAATTGTATCAAGTAGAACCTCAATAAGGGAACCTAACTGGGACCGTGGCCCATTCGGGCTATCGAAAATTACTATGTTAACTTCACAGTATTATGTCCTTTGTAAAGATTTTACACTTCCTATAGCAAATGTTAGTAAATTCAAAATGGTATGATACATTATTTATTTGTGTTGTGTGTGTATACAGTAATTTTTTAGTAGATATGTGTGTGGTAATTAAATTAATTGTATCAGCCATTAAATTAAACATTGATTTGTTTATATTTTACAGACAAAATCAAAACTTGCATCTGATAAGGTAGGGGAAGCAGTGAATATTTTGACCAGGTCTTCTAATGCTTTACAGCCAGTAAGCATTGATTTTGAATTATTTCATTAATTATATACAATAATCTTCTTTAACAGGTTCGCTAATGTGCCGTCTGGTTTCTCTTGATAGACTGGTGGTAAACATTCGATCTTTTCACACAGACCCTGTTAATGTGGGTCTGTGACAGACCAAAAGTGGAATGTTGTTGTAATAAGCTATTATACTACATAAAAACCCTAGACGTATGTCTGTTTTAATTTTTTTTTTTGTTTTTATTGTTTTTTGGGATTTTGTAAATATGACCCGGTCGGTCTATAGCACAAAAATCCTATTGTAGACCGAGCGTCCCACGTAAGAGCCGGTACAAAGGGTTATATCAACAAACACACAACTAACTCATCTTGGTTAGTCTTGCTAGACAGATTATATGTCAAAAACAATACAGACAGTGTAAATATTATTGTAACAGAGACAAAATGTTTAGATTTGAGTTCCACACATGCTACAGGATATTTACTTGTGACACATTTACATCTTTTGTGATAAATGTCATTTACAGTAAAGTTAGTAAAACGTGCTTATTCAAAACAAAAATTACCTCAGTGGCATGAAGAAATAAACAAGGGTGTCAGCTCTATTTTAACATCATTAATTTTCGAACAACTAAGAGATCAAATGTCTTACATAATGTCAGACATGTCTATAGACAGTTATGAATATTTATCAAGCCGGTAAAATAAACCACTGATTTGTCAGAGGAATAAAAGTAACATGCAAACAATGTCCCAAATATGAACCGTCAGTCCATTTCAACTACCCATTCTAGTATCTAGACGTCGGTTCAGGAAGAGAGACCGTACGACGCTTATGTGAATCAGCTAGACTATACCAATAGTTTTGTTAAAATTGCGATAGCAAACATGTTTAAAAAATTTTAAAGAGTTCTAAATATATAAAGTGTATTTACAACTGAATATACTGATTCACCTGAAGAGAAAATATTTTTATTAATATAGAACATATATTTGTAGCATCTATATATGAACATTATCATATCAAATAATTGTGTGATCCTGCTGTTGTTAATAATCATATTTGTTCACCAAAGGTAAAGACTAAAGGAGTATATTACTAAGCCGAGGAAACATTGAAGCCATAGAAGGGAACAGTAGCAGTAGTGGACATATTTTCCCTGTGTATTGTTAACTTAAACTCGTAATAGTACTGATGGTACTTTCCTCTTCAGCTGCGATGTTTACTCGCTCTAGTAGCACTCAAAATCTTGCTCAACATGACTGTGTGAATAAACCAGCATTAAGTGAGATTTTGTGTACTCTTATAGTATTTACCTTCAGTTGATTGTTCTCATTAGCTAAGCTCTAATAAATTTGCAATTCGTATGTAGTGTTTTTAAAACAAAAATGTTGCCTATGTGCTACAATAAAAATAACTTATGTTTTATTTATTATTCTATTCCTAAACAAAAATTAATGTTGGGAAAGTAATTTTTATTACAGTTCATAGTAATCAGTACAGGATTTTTAAAGGTTAAATGAATCATAGCCTAAAATACTTAATATACAGTCAACTCCCGATTATCCGGGATCGCATCAACCGGGTTGCGGATCAACCGGGATCGTCTCGTCAGCTCCACTTGAAGCAGTGGGGCGGGAGGAGTCAAATGTGAACGCGGCGGACAGATGCGAGCGCGGGCAGTCGTTGAGGCGTACAGTAACCTTTACGGAATAATTTATAGACTGTCAACTCGCCCGCAGTCGCCACCCCCTGTCCTAAATCCTTCCTACCTGTTTCGCGGGCAGAGTTTCGGTCAGCATGTCTGAGTTTACGTTATATTTCTTGTTGTCCTTTTATAAATTCACGCGGTTCTATGACGCGCAAATCCCTAATTACGCGTTGATCTCCAACGTCCAATCAGATCAGAGCACATCGAAGCATCGAACGTGATGCATGGAGGTGCGATAACCCCGAGCGCGAGCGTCCGTTTTTCGGTGAATTAATCCAACGCCGAATTCGCGGAATTACGAGATCGCTCGAGTCGAACGTAAACACTACCCTTCCTCAGTGGTCAGTCTATGCGTTGCTTCTGATCAAAACGAACTGTACAGTAGTGACGGTACAACAGGAGGCGATACTATTTATCAGCTGTTTTTACAGTCATTGGGTAGAAGTAGGGCTGTGGATATTATGGTATTTGTTTTAACCGTGATTTCGCATTATCCGTGACGGCCCTGCCGGTAATTATCCCGGATAATCGAGAGTTGACTGTACTTATTTTCACTTCTATTAGTAATATATGTATATATTCAATTACATTTCTCTCCCTTTCCTCACATTACAATATTTTCCATTGTTGATGCGTTTCGGAATGACTCTGTTTTCAAAACTTTAATAGTACTCAATATATAATTAATATTTTCGTTTTGAAAATGAAGTCATTCCGATATGGGTCAACAAAGAAAAATATTGTAATATTAAGAGAGGAAGCAAAATGTACTCAAATATATAGAAACATTGCCTAACCTTGTATTTTCTTGTTTTGGTGGTAAAGTTTTAATTCTTTTTATGTATTTGTGTACTAAAACAAAAATTGGCATTTAATATGATGTAAATTTCAGGAAATAAATCAATCTGGTGATTTTTCAAAGTTTACGCCCAGCGCAAGTGACAACAACTTAAGAGAAGCCAGAAGGAAAATGCAAGAAAAGCTTGACCTGCAATTACAATTAAAGAAACAGGTAATGTTTCATTCTTAATCTCTATTTTATTGATAATAATATTTATTTATTTTTGTATTTAAACCTATTTGCTCAGCAATATTTATAGTATATTGATTTTCTTTTTTTGAAGAATGAAAAAATAAAACTGAAGATATTCAGTAACATCAAATGTGTAAGATATAATATAACAACAAATATGTAAGATATTATAACATAACAACAAATGTGTAAGATATTATAATATAACAACAAATATGTAAGATATTATAATATAACAACAAATGTGTCAGATATTATAACATAACAACAAATGTGTAAGATATCATAACATAACAACAAATGAGCAAGATATTATAACACAACAAATAAATGTGTGAGATATCATAACAAACCAACAAATGTGTAAGATATTAACACACAAAAACAAATGTGTAAGATATTATAACAATATTTTAAGCAAGCAACCAAGATAACAAAATTAATGTTTTGTGGTACAATGAAAACGACATAAAAGATCTGGAAAACCACTAATGTGAAAAAGCATTGACTTTAAAATGCACATAATTTAATGCAATTTGATTTGAAGAGTTATTAACCAACATATTCAATTAATATTACATTAAATGCATAGTTCTTACTGTAGCAGAATATGTGAAAATTTGCATAGGGGTGAAAATCAAATGCGGTGGTGAATCCAAAAGGGTTGTATAGACTTATACGAAGTTTCTTGTAGAGCAGAGGTTATTAATATTAAAAGTTACAGACAAATTTGTGAAGGCCAATGAAGAATAGAGGTTTCTAAATACTAAAATGTGAAATGCATATGTTCACAAGTGATGGTTTGAATCTCGCTTAGTTTAAAACTCACACAATGTTTGTTATATAAAGCACAGTGCTTATCAAGAACTAATTACAGTCCAATCACAGTAAACCTTCAGCATTTCGGTTTCAACATATATGGCAAGCAGACGATAGAATCGTTTTGTCCTTGCAGTGTGTTATACTTTAATTGTTAAAATGACATCTTCTCTTAAAAGAAAACACAAAACGCGAAAAACAGATCTTCTCTCTGCTTGGAGAACAGTGAATATGTTTTGGTAGCAACTGCTCTATACACCTGGTTGCTGCAAAAACAATCGCGAAACAACGCCATATTGTAGGCCAGCCCTTTAATGCAGGAAAAGGTAAGTTCTTTTTTCTGAACTCTACTCCAACAAGGAGGAGTTTAAAACCAGTGAACATTGGCTTGACAATTTCAAAAAGAGACAGAATTCATTGCCTTTCTATCACAGGAGAAAAGTTGTCTAATAATCCGGAAGCTATAAACCTTTCCATGATCAATTTCTGGAAAAAGTTAGTAAATTAAATCTGTTTTGATCAGCTTTACAGTGCAGATGAAAATGTCTTAATTTGGAAGCTTTACCAAAGAAAACTTTAGTTCACAAGTACGAAGACTGTGCATCAGGGCAAAAAATGAGCAACGGTCGGTTAACATTTATGCCATATAATATCATATACTACAATATTATATAATATAATACTACATAGGCATATATGTAGCCATATTTACATCTTAGGTATATGTAGTACATGTACATTCCGGTAATCCAAAATGGTTGTACATTTATTATTTTGGATTACTGGGATTGGACTGCACAACTAGAAACACATACTAAAGACTGCTATTTTGTTGCTGCATGTTTAGTTATGATTAAAATTTTTATTTTTCAATTGGGAGGTTTTTAAGTTTTGTTAGTTGATTTCAGAATTCAAGCAGATGTTGGAAAATAATTACAGATACAGAATAAAATATCGAATACTTAACATTTCTTAATTAAGTTAATCTAATTTTTTCCCAAGAGGGAATAGGAGAAAAATAGCCTTTTTTTTAAAACACACTAAAATTAAAAGTACAATTTTTAATATTTTTTGGGGAATTATTCGTATTACAAGTACAGTTATAACATATAAATTATTATAAAATGACTTACCAAAATAAAATTTTATTTGCTAATTTGAGTATTTTATAGGAAGAAGGATTCAAGAAAACCGATATTATCCTGAAACAGCAGGAAAAAGGAGAAACCATGCCTTCAAAATCTACCTTACAAAAGCCTTCAACACAGGTGATTATATTCTTAATATCATAGTTAAAATATAGTATTATTGTTCTTAAAATGTTGGCACTTAAAAACCTATGCCCGTGTATAGCTCGGGTTCCTGTATTTATTTCTAAGCAATTCCTACTTATTCTCAGTTTTGTCAGTATTGTTCTTTATATTGGCTATTCTAATTTACATGTCTTTTTCCTTTAGCCCACTCAGAGTTGCTTTTACGAACAAAAACTTATTTGGTCAAGTGTGGCGACCGAGAGCTATCAGACATTTGTTTGACAGATGCTCAGTTTTGTCCGATAGTGAGAGTTAGTGCGAGTTGTTTACGTTTTGAGTTTGTAGTTGTGTGCTCGAAATATTCTATATCAGTAATTTCGTTTATTTAATTTGTATGTAGTTTGTGTAATTTCTGTTTAGGTTTTGAGTTTATAGTTGTATGCTCTAAATATTCTCTATCAGTAATTTCGTTTATTTAATTTGTATGTAGTTTGTGTAATTTCTGCTTAGGTTTTGAGTTTGTAATTGTGTGCTCTAAATATTCTCTCTCAGTAATTTCGTTTATTTAATTTGTATGTAGTTTGTGTAATTTCTGTTTAGGTTTTGAGGGATTCTCTATCAGTAATTTTGTTTATTTAATTTGTAGTTTGTGTAATTTCTGTTTAGGTTTTGAGTTTGTTGTTTCGCTTTAAATTTATCTTTCAGTTATTTAATTTTTATTGTTGGAGATATTACATTATAGATATAATTACTAAAGACACTTTAGACAGCAATTTTCTACAAGATATGTTAATTTTAGACAGTAACAGTGACAGTGAAACCTCCCTTGGCCAAGGTACAATAAACGTATCTTTTATTGATGAACTGAATGAAAATGAAAATGACCTGATCTTAGAGAATTTTTTAAATTATAAAGGAAATATCTCTAAATTACAATTTTTTTTAGCTTTAAAATGATATATAACGTGTTATTTATTTTCATTCAAACGTAAAATGTGTAGTGAAGTGCAGTGATATACAGTGTTATTTTATTTTTTTTACTTTTTTACACATTTTTCAAAGGAGAATAACACTATCTATATGTAAGAAATCAATTCAAAGATATATATTTCTGAAAGCCTGTTTCATTCTTTTTACAAAAATGTATAATTTGTTGTACATATGGTACGTAATACCTCAACTTCCGCAGTTCCCAAGTTCTATAATATAATTTTTTGTTGTAATATGTATTAAAGAGTTTAATACATACACATTTTCCTTCTAAATGATTAATTTATTTAGTCTTTGGGCCCAATTAAACATGATTCCTATATGATTGTGTGTAAAATTGCGTTTTTAAATCATGCTGTCCAAGTTACACAAACACTGCCCTGTTCTGGAAGCAAGTGTCTAAAATAACTTTTATAGCGCATAAAGAGAAAATATTTCCAGGTTTTAAGGCCACCAAAGACCGATTGTCAGTGATGGTTGGCGCAAATACAGCTGGTGACCTCTCATAGTTTATTGCTCAGAAAATTCAAAGGCACTAAAAAATATTTCTAAAGATATCTTGCCCGTGATATTGGAAGTCGAATCGGAAGGCTTGGGTGACAGCTTCTCTTTTTGAGAACTGGTTTGGTCATCATTATATACCTCAAGTCGGACGTTATTGTCGATCTAAATAAATTCCTTTTAAAGTCATTCCTATTAATTGCACATCTGTATGAAGCTATGAGACAGAACAACAAAATCTCTGTTGAAGAATTTTGGAAACAATTCAATGTTTTAGATGCTTTGAGAATCATTGGACAATCTTGGAATGAAATTTCACAAAAACTTTGAATCTCGTTTGGATAAAGGCTTGTCTATTTTTTTCGCCACTGAAACTAAAACGGAATTAGTGCCAGAGTCAGATGAAATTGCTGATGTGATTGAAGAAGGTTTCAGTTTTGCCAGACAACTCAATTTAGAAGTGGATAATGATGACGTTCAAGAATTTACACAAGCATGAGCTGACAACTAATTGATGAGCTCATAGAAATGCATGTGCAAGAGCAAAATCAAAAAGCAGATTCTTTAGACCCAGTTGACGTAGAAGCTGTTGAAATGACAGTTAGAAACTTGACAAAATGCCTTAGTTTAATTGAGTAAGGCTTACAAATTTTGGAAAACATAGACTCCAACAAAGAGCCTATGTCTGACACGAAACAAAAAAAATTTAGCGAGTTACGAGGAAATTCTTTGTGAAAAGAAGAAAACTTAAATTCGTCAAACGAATTTATTAGATTTTATGAAGCCTTCTAACTTCTTTTTACTTACTTCTTTGCAATATGTATGTATATAATATAATTTTTTGTTGCAATATATATTTAAGAGTTTAATACATGCAAATTTTCCTTCTAAATGATTAATTTATTTACTTTTTGGTCCCAATTAACCATGATTCCTATATGATTGTGTGTAAAATTATACCCCGACTTACACGGCTATCATTTGGTCCTACCTATCGCGTAAATACGGAGTATTACTTTATTTATTATATGTCAAAAATTTATTATATTTTACCTAAAAGCATTCAGGCAGATAAAGACCGGCGCATATTAAGGGACTAGGCTTCAAAGTGTTAAACCTAAAAAACTTAAAGTACTTGAGATTTCTTCAAATTTATGAAATAAATATTTTTTAAATTTATATTATTTCATTGTATTACTTTATGAATGAAGTACTTTAAAACACTAATTAAAATATTACAGTAAAAGTCATTACCGTAATAAACAACGCTTTAACCCATTGCAGTTTACAGACTAGGTCAGCTGGTCATGGCAATTTATTACTAGCCAAGCTATTGTGGAGTCGTCTTCGTTTGCTTCAAGAGAGTTTATTTTCTGAGTTGTCACGCACAAGAATAGACTTCTATGCTTTCTAAGGGATTACTGACTCTCAAAAGCTTATAGCATAAATGAATAAAGATATTCTCCATTGACCTTCTGTCAGTCATCTAAACATGATAGAACACTTCGGCAGTTTCCAAATAAAAACAGCACGAGTATAAAAAATATATTTAGTGCTTTATAACTGAGAATATTTTTGTAGCAATATATAACTCAATTGACACGAAATAATTCATACCTGTTAGTGTCCACGACTTGTATACAGTTAGATCAGCAATGGGTTGACTGCTTAAGATAGTGGTCACCAGCCCTCTGCTTACAAAAAAACATTTTTGTGACTCACTATAATACATGTTAGACTTATTTCTAATACATTTGATAACAGTATTAAGTGGGCATCCACATATTTTGTATGAAGTAAATGGAATAAAAATACTGTCTATTTAATACAATAAATTAACATGCTGGAGTTTCTGCTTGCACAAGGCTATTTCCTGTTTTCTCCCTCCATATCTCCCAGAAGTGCTCTGGAGTAGCAGGGTTTGTCAATACAATGATTGTTTCGAAATGTGTAAGTTTGGAACTAAGTAGAATGCATTCTCTTTAGTTGTGATGTGTTCATAGTGTAAAAATAGATGTTTTTATAAGATAACTTTACCAAAAATCTTTAATTTTACTTGGTAATACAAGCAAATACGATATATCAAACTAATTTTTTTACAGGAAAATGAAATTCATAAAATTGACACTATCAAAAGTCCTCAGAAAAAAGGAGAGAACGTTATTTTAAAACCTATTGTACAAAATCAGGTAAATTTACTTTAATATAAACATTTATCCACAGACATTTTTCTTTAGTATTTACAATATTTTCTAACCTCTTGATTATGTAAAATTTTATGAATAGTACAACAACTTGTTATTTCTCAGTTAGTGTGTATAACTCTAGACCAATGCATTGCGTAATGATGTGAGGTAAAAACAATAATTTATCATTGAGTTGAACATTGCAGTAGGTTAGTTTAGAATATCTCTGCCTAGAAAAAACCTCAAAATGACAAAAAGTTTAAAAGTAATATTAATGTGATCGTCTTAGCAAAATTTTTTCTAGCTAACTCATATATAAAACTAGTTTTTGTATTCGATATTTAGGTTTTACAATAAATGATAGAATAAGTTCCTAAATGTATCTGAGAACAGTATCTGTTGTATAAAAAAATAAAATTTCACTAGTTATACCTGAACGATCCTGTTATTCCTGTCACTAGTTATACCTAAAGTTTATTTTTATTCCTGTCACTAGTTTTGCCTGTACATTTTTCTTCTTTTGACTGTACGTTCTTCTTATTCCTGATATTTGTTATGCCTGAACGATCTTGTTATTCTTGTCACTAGTTATCCCTGAACGATCTATTTATTCCTGTCACTAGTTATGCCTAAACGATCATGAATTCCTGTCACTAGTTATGCTTGAACGAGCCAATTGTAATATTTTTTATATATTTTTATTTTGAATAATTTTGAATAATTTAAATATATTTCTTTATAATAACACAAAATTTAATAATAATAATAATCCTTAGAAAATAATAAATTGCTGGGCGTCAGTTATAATTACAAAATAATTGTAACCCTAACAGTAAAATTTAAATTCCTATTACTTTTATTTTTTATTACTTACCATTTATAGTAATAATTAAAACACTTTTTTGTAATTCGATTAGTTTTTGTTTAATTTAGTTTTTTTTAAATCTTATTCTAGTTACAATATTTTTTTAATACCTTTTAATACGACAAATTAAAATTTAGTTTATGCAATTAATGTTGTAATAAATTTTATAAAAGAAACGCCTAAGCCTAAAGTCATTAATTTGAATTTACAATCTTTTCTTAAATTTAATTACTTATCTGACGTTTATTGTTTTTGTCCAAATTTCTAGCCTTTTAAATTTATTTCTATAAACAAGTCTTTCACCACTATGTTTTTTTATGCTTCAATTCTTCCTTTAAATAAAATTTTGGCCAACTAAGTTTTTGCTTCCAGTTCCAATGCAAGCTTCTCTAACAATGCATTTTTCTAATGGAAATTTCTAGAGAGAAATTAAAACTTTGTCAATTGTTGAAACATCTGTTATTCAACCCACTGATTATTTGATCTTCATTTCCTTACCTGAACAGTTAAGTTTTATCCTCTATGCAATAATTTTTAGGTCTTGTACATTTCTATATTTGGAAAACATCAGCTGTTTCATAATTATACTAGCTGCCATCTTGATTTTAATATTTTATGATTTTTTTTTTTTTTTATGTTATGGCTCCATTGTTTACATTTTCTTTTTTTCATCCATTTTTAATTTACTTCTTTTATATTCTGAATTATTGTTATTTATTACTTTTGTATTTTTATGTAAAAACATTACAGGGTCCCCTATTATGAAAATAAAAAAAATAAAACTTTATAAGAACAAAATTACTTTCCTAAATCTTAAACTGTCACTCACTGTTTATATATTTTATTTTATTTTTTTTTCATTTGAATAATATATTTTCCACTTACTAAGAGAGTCTTATTCAATACAATTAACAAAAAAAACAAAACTTTTATTTATTCTCCTAACACATATAACAAATCAATTAACAAATATCATAACAAAGTCAATTTTAACATTCAATTATCAGTGATTAAGTCCTTTTTTCTTATTCTATATACATATTTCTTTACTTAAGTCTAGCATATCCTTGATTACAAGTAATTATACATCATTATTCATTAAATCTGGATTCATATATACATCCATGCCACTCATTCATTCAATAGATTCTTATTTCCGAATGTTTTATTTAGTTCTTGCTACTTTTAGTTTTGTGGTAATAGCCCACTTGTCTCTTATTAAGTATTTCTTTCATAGTTAAGCTCAGATTCTCCTTATTAGTATATATAAGAATTTTCTTATATCTCTCAACATTTTCTTTCATCCTATTACGTAATTCGATTATTACATACATAATATATTTTTATTTTTATTAATTTGACGCAATTCAATTATTTTATAATTATCCTATTACCTCCACCTTAAACTCACATAAATTTAATGACATAATCCTATTGACATATTTACTCCAATCTCCCTTTCAATTCTATAAATTCATTAATTAACCATATTTTATATATATTTATTTTAGTCAAATCCATCTCTCCCCTCTTAGTTATATCCAGTAATTTTTTAGTCTATTCTATATTTATTAATTGGTCATGTCCGGTTAGGTTAGTCTTATAAGGTTTGTTCATGCGATATCTCCCTCATATCATAATATCTTTTCAATTGCCTCTATTCGGTTCCCTATTCTCACTCTTGCCATAAGTATTCTGGTATGGATTTCTTCTTATCACGTTCATATAAACTAACCTCCTTTCTGGTTCCTTCTGCATATGTGTTTCTACTCTTTGACTCGTAAATTTCAGTTTAGGTCTATATTCCCCTCTATATTCAACTGGCCTACTTGGTCCCCTTTGTTCCGGTCCATATCTTCCTCTGTATGTTGTATTTCTCTCTTCTCTATAGCTTGTTATATTTCTAGGCCTTTGCTCGAAATTATTCTGTGGCCTATTCCAATGTTCCCTATCTCTCACTCTGATATTTACATTTCTCTCCTCAATATCTTCCTCGTTTAACAATCGCTCCATTTCTCTAATATTATTGATGTTTTGCACTCTTCTAGCTGCCTGTAATTTTTTGTTGAAATGCCTTATTAATCTTCTTACGATCTCCTCCTCAGATGGTGGTGGTGTCATGTTCCTTAAGATCACAACCCTTTCAATAAAATAATCAGCTCAATTCACTACAGTTCCTACTCTATATCTTTCCATCTCAATTCTCTCTTTTATACCTTCCTGTATCTCCCTGACCCAATATCTATTCACAAATCTCTCTCCATTCTGGGTAGTCACCTATTTCTTCTCTTAGTAACTCCCACCATCTAGCAGCTCCTGCCTCCAATGCCTTGTCTATTATTCATCTCCAGCTCCCATCTATCCTTTCATTCAGGTTTCAATTCATCTTTTATATCATATATATTTCGAACCGTTTCAGAAACTCCATCGGATTACCACTCCTACCATTGAATTTCAGTACTTCCTCTTGGCTTCCACATGATACTTGTATTACCTTTATGGCTTCGTTCCTATTTCCTCCATCTTTTTCTATTTTTTTTACTCGCTCATTTATCTGGTCAACTTTCTCATTCATCAACTGTTTTCCTCCTTTTACCTCTAAATTAATTTTATCAATGTTATCTTTATTTTTCTCTACTTGAATTTCAGTTTCCATCCACCTTCGTTCAAGGTTTAAGACTTGGTCTTTATTTTCCTCGATTCTTTTGCCTAACTCTTCTTTCATATCCTTATTCTCCTGTAGTAAGTCTTCCCTTATAGTTTTTACAATTAATCTCATCTCTTCCTGTACTTGTAGTTTCAAATTTTCAACTATTTTCTTATTTTCCTAATTTAGGCTTTCGAATTTCTTGTCCATTTCCAACCTACTTGAGGCAAATCCTCTGTTCATCTCTTCTTTCATATCCTTATTTTCCTTCTTACTCTCTTCAAATTTTCTACTTATCTCTTCTTTCATATCCTTATTTTCCTTCTTACTCTCTTCAAATCTTCTACTTATATCTTCTTTCATATCCTTATTTTCCTTCTTACTCTCTTCAAATCTTCTACTTATACCTTTTTTCATATCCTTATTTTCCCTCTTACTCTCTTCAAATTTTCTACTTATATCTTCTGTCATCTCCCTCAGAAAGCTCATCATTCTATCTTCATGTGAGTTCCTGTCCCCATTATTTTCTCTCCTACCATCTCTATTTTCTGATTCTTCCCAAATCTCTTCATCTATTTGGGTCTCCACCTCAAAATTTTCTACTGGCCTATCTGAGCCTTCCAATTCATTTCCTATTATTACTATACTGTCCCCTTTTTCCATTTCTATCTGTTCACCTTCCTCCTGTTCCATTAAATATACATATTTTCCCCTAGCTGCCTCTTCTAAATTCTCTTCCTTCCTTCTTTTATTCAATTTTCTTAACTCTTTCCCTTTTTCAGACCTTCTTGCTTTTCCCCCTCTCAAATTATATGCAGATCTATTCTCCTCTTCAGACATGCCTGAAATGTTGCTTACCTCTCACGCAAACAAAAACTCAAAATTTCTTTTTAAAATTAAGTTCAACAATTAAATTTATCTGTACCCAGATTTAATGATTAATAACTTACAACCTCCATATTATTTATAAATTTACTCAATTTATTGTTATTAATTTTTTTTTTATGTGTTCTTTTTCTTTTCTTTTACTTAAAGGCTCAAAATTTTCTTATTTATTAGAATAAATGGTTCATCTCTCACAATAATCGAGCCCCGCTGAGTTGAGCGCCAATTGTAATATTTTTTTATAATGTATTTTTAATATTATAATTTTGAATAATTTAAATAATTTCTTTTTAATCAAACAAAATTTAATAATACTAATCTTTAGGAAATAATAAATTGCTGGGCGCCAGTTAGAATTACAAAATAATTGTAACCCTAACAGTAAAATTTAGATTCCTATTACTTTTATTTTTTATTACTTACCATTTATAGTAATAAATAAAACACTTTCTTATAATTCGATTAATTTTTGTTTAATTTAGTTTTTTTAAATCTTATTCTAGTTAAAATATTTTTTTTAAATACACTTTCTCTATTTCCTAATTTAGTTAAATATCACAAGACTCCTTCTTTCAGGTTATTCGGTGGGTGTTATGACAAATTAAAATTTAGTTTATGCAATTAATGTTGTAATAAATTTTATAAAAGAAACGCCTAGGCCTAAAGTTATTAATTTTGAATTTACAATATCCTAATTTACAATCTTTCTTAAATTTAATTACTTATCTGAGGTTTATTGTTTTTGTCCAAATTTCTAGCAATTTAAATTTTATTTCTATAAACAAATCTTTCACCACTATGTTTTTTTTATGCTTGAATTCTTCCTTTAAATAAAATTTTGGCCAACTAAGTTTTTTCTTCCAGTTCCAATGCAAGCTTCTCTAACAATGAATTTTTTATAATTGAAATTTCTAGAGAAAAAAATAAAACTTTGTCAATTGTTGAAACATCTGTTATTTAACCCACTGATTATTTGATCTTCATGTCCTTACCTGGACAGTTAAGTTTTATCCTCTATGTAATAATTTTTAGGTCTTGTACATTTCTAAATTTGGAAAACATCAGATGTTTCATAATTATACTAGTTGCCATCTTGGTTTTAATATTTTATGATTATTTTTTTAGGTTATGGCTCCATCGTTTACATTTTCTTTTTTTCATCCATTTTTAATTTACTTCTTTTATATTCTGAATTATTGTTATTAATTACTTTTGTGTTATAATGTTTAGAAAAAAAAAATAAAATAAAATGAAAAAAAGTAATTGACTTTGTTATGATAATTGTTAATTGATTTGTTATATGTGTTAGGAGATGATGTAATCAAAGTTTTGTTTTTGTTTTTTTTTATTTTATTGAATAAGACTCTCTTAGTAAGTGGAAAATATATTATTCAAATGAAAAAAATAAAATATATAAACAGTTAGTGACAGTTTAAGTGACTTTAGATTTAGGAAGGTAATTTTGTTCTTATAAAGTTTTATTTTTTTTATTTTCATAATAGGGTACACTGTAATGTTTTTACATAAACATCCACATATTTTGAATGAAGTTTATGGAATAAAAATACTGTCTATTTAATACAATAAATTAATATGCTGGAGTTTCTGCTTGCACAAGGGTATTTCCTGTTTTCTCCCTCCATATCTCCCAGAAGTGCTCCGGAGTAGCAGGGTTTGTCAATACAATGATTGTTTCGAAATGTGTAAGTTTGGAAGTAAGTAGAATTGCATTCTCTGTAGTTGTGACGTGTTCATAGTGTAAAAATAGATGTTTTTATAAGATAACTTTACCAAAAAATCTTTAATTTTACTTGGTAATACAAGCAAATATGTCAAACTAATTTCTTTACAGGGAAATGAAATTCATAAAATTGACACTATCAGAAGTCCTCAGAAAAAAGGAGAGAACGTTATTTTAAAACCTATTGTACAAAATCAGGTAAATTTATTTTAATATAAATATTTATCCACAGACATTTTTCTTTAGTATTTACAATATTTTCTAGCCTCTTGATTGTGTAAAATTTTATGATGTTACAACCTGTCATTTCTCAGTTAGTGTGTATAGCACTAGACAAATGCATTGCGTAATGATGTGAGGTAAAAACGATAATTTATCATTGAGTTGAACATTGCAGTAAGTTAGTTTAGAATATCTCTGCCTAGAAAAAACCTCAAAATGACAAAAGGTTTTAAAGTAATATTAATGTGATCGTCTTAGCAAAATTATGTCTAGCTAACTCATAAATAAAACTACTTTTTGTATTCGATATTTAGGTTTTACAATAAATATAGATAGAATAAGTTCCTAAATGTATCTGAGAACAGTATCTGTTGTATAAAAAAATAAAATTTCATGAAAGTATCTTTGAACAAACAGATTTTTGAGAAATTTCTAGGGGTCCACAGTGAGCCCACAAGCAGTATGGAGTTTTGATTTATATTATACATTGCAGCACATATAATTGAATTTTAATGTAATTTTACTTAATGAATTTTCTTCTATTTACTTCCTCTAAATGACTTTCCTGTTTAAACCAAACCTAATGCTTTTAAGATGCACATTTTATTGTTGCAAATGTTTATTGCTAACTCATACAAAAAGTGGAATAGAAATACGTAAAAAAACTGAATCTAGTATCACTAATTACTTGTACTTGTTTACACTTACTTATTACTTCCTTACTTTATTTACATACTTATTTACTTGTTCATTAGTAATAAGTAATACACTAACCATACGCCTCTAACCACAAATATTTTATTCCCGTTTACAAATAATGGTCTAAAAATATTTGTGTTTATATATATATATATATATATATATATATATATATATAAAGGAATTTTTGGACTTGATAGGAGACTGACAGACTTACCTAAAGGCAATAGTCCAAAACTGCAATCTCTTTAGAAATAAGCACATATAAAACACTTAATACACTTTTATTTGAAATATTTCGATCAACATGATCTTCTTCAGTCAAGAAAGAGAAAAACAAAAGATTGAAGTGAACCACAGACGTGTATAAACATCCAAAAGTCACAGATTTATAGTATATGATATAGTGCTATATGTGATATGTGTAGAAATTGTTATATGTGAATCGTGTAAAGATTGGTTACTTGAAACTAGATATTAAAAGTCTGTCAGAAGGAAGGTAATGGAGCTGTTAAAAATGGTAGAAATTAGGGGGAAGTTAAAGGAGTTTTATCTGATGTTGAGGTTAGGAGGCTCTCTAGATTTGGTATACCACTGGTATGATAACTCCCATCTTCTTAATTCTGAAGAGTTGCAATCAGGGGGCAGGGCTTTAATTATTTTGGTGGTATAGCAATCATTGAAAGAGATGATGTTGTGACTAGCAGCGTGTTGAGCGGTTGGCCTGTCTATGTTCATGGTTCCAACGTCATGTCTGTGGCCATTCATTCTGATGCTCAGACTATCCGTGGTAAGGCCTATGTACTGTGCCGGGCAAAATTTACATTGTAACTGGTATATTACATTACTGGATGTACAAGTATGATGACCCTGAATCTTGAAGTCCACATTGGTTGCTAGGCTATGGAAACTATTTGTTGGGATGTGTATTGGACATGTCTTGCATCTTGGTCTATTGCACGGAAAGGAGCCGTGAGGAAGTTTGGGCGGTTTTTCAGTACTTGGATCTGGTAATTTTGGATGTACTAAAATACTTTTTAAATTGAACGGTTGTCTGAACCAAATATGTGGTGGATTTGAGAAAAGATCTTTGGTGTGGGCGGAAGCTTGAAGAATCTTGAAGCCATCCTTTAATATTTTGTTCAGCTTCGTTAGGCCTGGATGGTAATCTGTAACTAAAGACAGTTTGTCCTCCATAGGTGGTCTGGGTACATCAGATGACTGAGCCAAGCGGATTTGATCCTCAACGAGTTGTTTAGGGTATCCTCTTTTGCATTCCTCAAGGAACAGCAATGGGTACTAGGATGGCCCCGTCGTATGCAAACCTGTACATGGGTAATATCGAAACAGATTTCCTAAAAACTCAAACACACCAACCATTATGTTGGTACAGATTTATAGACGATATATTCGTAATTTGGACACAGGGAATCTCAACACTGGAAAGTTTTTTGAAGGGCTTATCACTATGCTCCACACTTCAATTCACCTGGGAGAAGTCTGCAGCAACAATCACCTTCTTGGATGTAGATGTAACAATCAGAGATGGGAATATCTATACAGGTGTCCACATCAAACCGACGAACCACCTACAATACCTACATTTCAATAGCAACCACCCCATGAATATAAAAAGGTCCATACCATACAGTCAGGCAGTCAGGGGCAAGAGAATTTGTTCCAACGATATAGCATTGGAAGACTTTAATAGAAAGACCTTACTAGCTTTCCAAAAAAGAGGATACCTTAAACAACTCGTTGAGGATCAAATCCGCTTGGCTCAGTCATCTGATGTACCCAGACCACCTATGGAGGACAAACTGTCTTTAGTTACAGATTACCATCCAGGCCTAACGAAGCTGAACAAAATATTAAAGGATGGCTTCAAGATTCTTCAAGCTTCCGCCCACACCAAAGATCTTTTCTCAAATCCACCACACATTTGGTTCAGACAACCGTTCAATTTAAAAAGTATTTTAGGACATCCAAAATTACCAGATCCAAGTACTGAAAAACCGCCCAAACTTCCTCACGGCTCCTTTCCGTGCAATAGACCAAGATGCAAGACATGTCCAATACACATCCCAACAAATAGTTTCCATAGCCTAGCAACCAATGTGGACTTCAAGATTCAGGGTCATCATACTTGTACATCCAGTAATGTAATATACCAGTTACAATGTAAATTTTGCCCGGCACAGTACATAGGCCTTACCACGGATAGTCTGAGCATCAGAATGAATGGCCACAGACATGACGTTGGAACCATGAACATAGACAGGCCAACCGCTCAACACGCTGCTAGTCACAACATCATCTCTTTCAATGATTGCTATACCACCAAAATAATTAAAGCCCTGCCCCCTGATTGCAACTCTTCAGAATTAAGAAGATGGGAGTTATCATACCAGTGGTATACCAAATCTAGAGAGCCTCCTAACCTCAACATTAGATAAAACTCCTTTAACTTCCCCCTAATTTCTACCATTTTTAACAGCTCCATTACCTTCCTTCTGACAGACTTTTAATATCTAGTTTCAAGTAACCAATCTTTACACGATTCACATATAACAATTTCTACACATATCACATATAGCACTATATCATATACTATAAATCTGTGACTTTCGGATGTTTATACACATCTGTGGTTCACTTCAATCTTTTGTTTTTCTCTTTCTTGACTGAAGAAGATCATGTTGATCGAAATATTTCAAATAAAAGTGTATTAAGTGTTTTATATGTGTTTTATATGTGCTTATTTCCAAAGAGATTGCAGTTTTGGACTTTTGCCTTTAGGTAAGTCTGTCAGTCTCCTATCAAGTCCAAAAATTCCTAAATAAGCTTTAAGCTCTACTAGAACTATCCTATATATATATATATATATACATAAACAGATAGTATCATTATGCTAACCTAACACATATGTAACTAAAATTACTTCCAATTTAACAATAAATACTATAAACAAACAACTGGACTCCCCATGGGATCACCCATATCATCTGTCATGTCAGAAATATATTTACAACACTTTGAACAAATAATAATTAAACCTATACTAAACACACAATATTTCACTATGAACAAGGTATGTAGACGATATACTTGTAATATACCAACCTACCATTCACAACGAACACATCATAATATTAAACAAACTAAATACATACAACAAAAACATACAGTTGAAACAGAAACAAATCGAACAATCAACTATCTCGACATCACATTAAATATAAATGATAATAAAATAGAAACTACGGTATACAGGAAACCTACTTCCAACAACACCACAATACACTACAAATCTAACCACCCCTGGACACACAAAATTAACACTTACAATAACTTGATAAATAAAGCAATAAAATACACACAAGATAACAAACAAAAATTAAATGTAGAATTAGATAACATTACAAAAATAGCAATAGAAAATGGATACAACAAACACCTTACAAAAAAACATATACAATAAATTTACAAAAAAACCTAACCTCAACACAACACTACAACCTGAACACAAAAATAATAAAAATAAAAAAATCTACCTAAAATATAAATACACCAATAACAAAATAGAAAAAATAACAAATATATACAACAAAGAATTCTACACTCCAACATACAAGCCAAATAACAAAATAATAAAATATCTTAATAACACAAACCACAAAACAAATTCAGAAAAACATAACCAATCAGGAATTTACAAAATTACATGTAACAACTGTAACACATTTTACATAGGGAAAACAACCAGATCATTTAAAATAAGATTTGAAGAACATTATAGAGCATTCAAAAACAAAAATTCAAAAGTATCAAATGTTGCAGCACACCTAATGTCACATAAACATGAAATAACAAATTACGAAATTAACCTAACCATACTTGAAATAAATAATAACCCAATAGAACTAATCTCACTAGAAAAATACCACATTTATAGAAACATACACAACAATTTAATGACTCTACAAACAACATATACAGAAGACATACTATTCAAAAACATAATACACAAGACTCAAGAGGAAACGTATATGACGTCAACAATTACCAACACGACGGACCGAACATCCGCACCAGAAAAATTAAAAAAAAGTATTCAGTGATTCGACAATGGTCAAGTGACCGAAAGGCGCCTCATCACTCAAGGTAAAATCATTGCACTTAATGGTGGATAAAATTACTTACAATAGTAATATATTAACTTCATATATATATATATATATATATATATATATATATATATATATATATATATATATATATATATATAGATAGATAGATTTTTTGGACTAGGAGACTGACAGACTTACCATGGTAAGAGTCCACACTGTAGTCTTGAAATAGAAACACATAAAAGCACTTAAACAATGATATATTTCAACCACACAGTGGTCTTTGTCAATCGAAGAGAAAACACAAAAAGAAATATGAGAGAATGAAATAAAATAAATATAAGTTGTATATATATATATATATATATATATATATATATATATATATATATTTAGGTTAGTTTTGGTTGGTAAAGATTATTTAGATTTTTTTGACAAGGAGACTGACAGACTTACCTTGGTAAGAGTCCACACTGTAGTCTTGAAATAGAAACACATAAAAGCACTTAAACAATGATATATTTCAACCACACAGTGGTCTTTGTCAATCGTAGAGAAAACACAAAAAGAACTTTCTTTTTGTGTTTTCTCTTCGATTGACAAAGACCACTGTGTGGTTGAAATATATCATTGTTTAAGTGCTTTTTTTATGTGTTTCTATTTCAAGACTACAGTGTGGACTCTTACCAAGGTAAGTCTGTCAGTCTCCTAGTCCAAAAAATCTATATATATATATATATATATATATATATATATATATATATATATATATATATATATAGTCGAACCTCCAGATAACGAAATCCTCTATATAACGAATTTTTACCTTGTCCCATGACATTTTAGAAGTTATACTGCTTATTTACCTCTATGTAACGGATTTCGGACCTCTCAATAACGAAGTTTTTTCTTCACTTCAACCGAAGAAATGTAGTGTTGTATAGGCAGCTCACAATGTCATTTCCAGGAAATTGTATATTTTCAGCAGGAAGGTCAACAGAACCAAGATTGGTAGGCGAAACACATGTCGGCAAGTGACTGCATGTTATAGTTCGGTTCAGTTAAGAATGCAGTGACTCATCGTCGGTTAGGAATTCTAAGAACTCAGCATCTATAGATAGGCCTACTGTACATTCCCATCCTCCCACCATTTTCTTTTATCACTCATTTCAATGTTGCTAGCTCAGTTACTCAGTTTTATTCGTGCCGTGAGTTTGTCGTGCTGTGAAAAAATGTCAAAAAGAAAGTGTTTAGGTGTAGCAGAAAAAGTGAGTGTTTTACGAGAGGTTGATGAAGGTGTAAAAAAGTTGGATGTTGCGAAATAATTCGGTATACTCCAGAGTTAGCTATCCATTATTCTAAAAAACCGGGATCAAATTCTAAAACAAAGTGTTTCTTATGATTTGCAAAGAAAGAAAATGAAACTTTGTAAATTCGACAATATCTATAACGCGATGTTTAAATGGGTTATGGTAATGCGCGAGAAAAATCTTCCATTGTCAGGAAATCTTATTAAAGAAAAGGCTTTGGAATTTGCAGTTATCATTAGGACACAGTGGCTTTAACACAAGTAACGGTTGGATAGAGAAATTCAAAAATGCCATAACATTGTTCAAAAAGTCATTTCGGGAGAAAGTGCTAGTGTTGATATCCCCACTTGTGAATTTTGGAAAGGAAATGTGTTGAACAAAGTTTTGAATGATTATGAACGGAAAAACATTTTCAATGCTGATGAGACTGGTCTATTTTTTTAAATGTTTTGCCCAACAAGACACTAACTTTTAAAACCGACCCTTGTTTTGGAGGAAAAAGAAAGGATCACTGTATTTGTGGCAGCTAACATGTTAGGGACAGAAAAACTCAAATTGCTTGTGATTGGCAAAAGCAAATCTCCATGATGTTTCCGATCTGTCAAGTCCTTAGAAGTTGATTACGCGTTTAATAAAAAGGCATGGATGACAAGCAAAATTTTCATTGAATGGATATTGAAGCTTTACAAGCAGATCTCCAAAGAGAAAAGGAAAATTACACTTTTCATCGACAACTGCCCTGCATATCCGCATGACATCAATTCCAAACTGAAGAGTGTCAATGTGTTTTTCTTTCCACCAAATGTTACATCGATACTTCAACCACTCGATCAGGAAGTAATACAAAATTTTAAGCTACACTACAGAAAAAGAATTTTAAAAAAGATTGTGACTACCGTAGAGAACAATGAAATCGTACCCAAAACATTGTTAATCTAAGGGACTGCATCGCTGAATTGGCAAAAGTTTGGACGAATGACGTGAAGAAAACAAACAATTTTTAACTGTTTCTCCAAAGCTGGATTTAATTTGGTCACACATGAAGAGGACAGTGAGGACAACATGACTTTAAGTGAATTAAAAAAGCAATGGGGTTTTCTGAATGGTTCAGGAAACGTAGCTGATGACCTTCCACTTGAAGATTTTATTTGTTTGGAAGAAGATTTGACTGTTTCCAATTTTCCAGATGACAAAGACATACTCCAAAGCGTCCAGATGACAAACTCAAATGAACTTTTGAAAGATGATGACGACGACTATGACGATGATTGTGATGAATCTGAAGAGAAGAACCCTACAGATCATGAAGTTTTACAAGCTTTCAAAATCATCAGTCGAGGATTTCAACTGAAAGATGGTGTATCAGACAACATTTTTAATTGTCTGAATAAATGTGAAACATTCAATGAACGTAATGTTTTATTCAAATCCAAAGTGCAACAAAAAAATTACTAACTTTTTCAAGTGAAACTTTGAAAACTAGAAACGATTTAAAAAGTACCTATACGAAGTTACTGTATTTACAGTACTGTATTACTGTACATCATATTTTATGTTTAATTTAATAAAGTATTTTTCCCCGGATACGGTATGTGTGTAGTGTATAAAACAGTTTATGTTGTTTGAAATTGAATTGTGTATATAAAAATAAAATACTGATTGGTGAGTGTACTTATTTACCAGTAAGTTTTCATAAGCATTAGATAACTTATCATAATAGCCTATATAGAGTCTACTCTATGAAAATTATTGAATATGGATATCTAATACAATGAAGAAACATTCTGAAAACATCGATAAAACATTTTTAACAACTTGAATTTCAAATAAATTGAGACATTATAAAACATTATTCTATTTTAACATTAGGCTATTACACTAACTACGCTCGCGATATTATACTGTATCCCTTTTATTACTGCACGCAGTGCGGTATGCGTAACGCGTTAAGATCAGTAAGATGGGGTGGGAGCATTCTTGACAACGCAACATCTCAATAACGAATACCTCTCTACAACGAATTTTTTCTCTGGATACTCGACTTCGTTATACAGAGGTTCGACTGTATATATTTATATATATATATATATATATATATATATATATATATATATATATATATATATACATATATAGAGTTCAAATTTTCAATCGTTAGTAAAATATTTTTTATTCATCCACTCAAGTTCAATTACAATTTTTAAAACCTGTACTGGATGACACTTGTTTTTTTTTCAGATATTAATTCATTAATTTTATTTAATAATGATTTAATTTTAGTTTTATATGGAAGAAAAACTTTTCACAAAAGAAGCAAGGTGTGCAATATAGTTATTTATTCCCATTTAGCTTAAAATAAGTGATAACGTATGATTTCCTTAAACAGCTGATTTTATGTTACAGGTTATGTGGTAGAGCAGCTGTTTTAACACATAAGTTATGTTACTTTATTTATATTAATTGTAGTTATTTAATAAAAAGTAACTATATAGGACACACATAGGAATTTGCTATAAACATTTGTTATTATTAATATATAATAATTTAATAGTGCCTTTATTCCTTAAAAACTCATATACAAAAGGAAGGATTTTTTAAATCAAAATAATGAAAAATGTATAAAAACCTGTGATCTGGGCCAAATTGGTTTTCTTTATTTTTATATACTTCAAAAGAAATATTGCAAGACAAGCTGATAATAATTAGTCAGGCTCATACATTTATTCAAGTTATAACTTTAGGTAGGTTGTTATAAATTGTAACGGGTCAAGCCCTTTTTATCTCGGGGTAAGTTTTATCTTTATTAAAAATGTGTGTTAATTACTAATTAACAAATTAATTACCTTACTTACCAGGGCTTCTAGTTCTACGCCGCAGCTCAGGCAATTACTGTCTGTCTGGGACATTGCTTATATCTTGAAGCTAGAACTAGGTTACTTGTGAAATAAGAATTTAAAGTTTTAAAATACAAAGTTAAGCATTTTATTAATCAATGACAAATTACAAAAGAACAAATGACACCAATGTGTCGAGTAATTTACTTTTAATTACTGCTAATTATTCCATACTTTTTAATTACTTATTAACCTTTAAAATTTATATATATCGAGAAGGTAGTAACTTAAGTTTTCCAATTAAATTTTTAGAAATGAATATTCAAAGGACAATTTCTACCGTTCATGTGTTAACCCTTTATCAATTAAAATTCAACTTAGTTAACATTAAAATACATTTTCTTTATTATTATCTAAATCTGGTTGTGCACTTTACTTGTAAAACACTTTAATACATATAATTAATTACTGCACATCGATTTTGTATACTAATCACTGCACATCGCTTTTGGAATCAGCGCTCTTAAACAAAAATTACATAAACTTTTACTTACTTGAAACACATAAATAATCGCTTCTGACTTCTTCTTTAGTTGCGTTAATAATCTTAGTACCGGCCTTATGATCTTGAATTTAGCATAATGCAAGCTACAAACTTCTAATTTATTTTCCGAAAAATGCCATGACGTCTGTTCCGTTCGGGAACCTCTGGGTGACTGGGGCTTTTGCAAGGGCACGCCAACGGAATTTCCCACCCTTACTTATTATTTTGAATTTTTTGATTGGTGCTTCGGATCAGGCGATATCAGACCATGTTTACGTCACATTGCGTGATGTGCTTATTACCCTAAGTTACTAACTCGTACGATATTTTTCTATTTCGCCCGCTAGGAGCGCTCACCACCTACGCTAGCTTCACAATGTGCACCAAGAAAACAAAAATTTTCTTTTATATTGGGACGATATAATTATTAAATACAAATTAAATATATAAATGAATTTATATGAAACATCTTATTTTTTAGAGTGTTATAAAATAGATCTAATTAGTTGAGTGAATATGTAATGAAACTATGGATGTGCGTTTATTACATTTGCTTTGTTTACAGACTGTAAATTACACAGACACCAGTAAATCAGAGGCTAATAAAGATGAAACCTCAATAGAGACTAATGAAGCACACTCTCAGAAAAAGTTTGTATCCGTCAACGCTCAGAATCAGGTAATACTAATGAAATATGTAGCTTCAAATCTTTGAAAAACTTTTCAATAGTAAGAAGTAAAATGGTTACTTCTTTAACACGCTCGCTACCGAGTGGAGTACATATGTGCCGTCTGGTTTCTCTCGACAGACTGGCGGTAAACATTCGATCTTTTCACACAGACCCTGTTAATGTGGGTCCATTACAGACCAAAAGTGAAATGTAGTTGTAATAAATTACTATACTACATAAAAACACTACAAGTATGTTTGCCGAATGTATATTTTTGTTTTTAGTGTTTTTTGGGATTGTGCATATATGAGCCGGTCGATCTATAGCACGAAATCCTATCGAAGACCGAGCGTCCTTGTGAGAGCCATTACAAAGGCTTACATAAACAAACACCCAACTAACTTGTCTTGGCTAGTCATGCTAAACAGAATGCTTATATATAAAAAAAATACAGACAATTTAAATATTATTGTAACAGAGACAAAATATGTTTACATTTGATTTTTAAACAGAGTACAAAATATTTACAAACGCACCAATCACTTTTGACATGTTTTCATCTTTTGTGATAAATGTCATTTAGAGTAAACCAAGTAAAACTGATCATTCAAAATAAAAACTGCCCAAGTGGCAGGAAGAAATGAACAAGAGGGTCATTTTGACGTCATTGACCTTGATAACTGAGAGGCCAAATGTCCCATTTTCACATCAGACTGGTCTACAGGCCGATAAGAATATATCTAACCGTTAAAATAAACCACTAATTTGTCAGAGGAATAAAAGTAACGCGTAAACAGTGTCCTAAATATGAGTCGTCAGTCCATTTCATCTACCCTGAGCATATGTGGGACGTCGGTCCAGGACGAGAGACTACGGCGCATATGTGAGTCAGCTGGTCTGTACCAATGGTTATTTTTTTAACATTGCTGTAGCGAACGTGTTAAGCTGTAATGATATTGAAATATCTGTCAGTACCTTTAGAGCCTCAGAAGTAATTCACACTCGGGAACAACTTTAAATTAAAACCTTAGTCTCTTATCTGCTTTGTTTTACATTAACCTTTTTAATAGACAATTCTAGAAAGAAGAGTTTCTGGATCTGATAAAATTAACTGCAGTTTTTTGCCAAATTAACTTTTACTGGAGGACAAAAATTTGCCAAGAATAACATTGTGGGAATTTTTGTCATAAAAATGCATAACCACTTTAAAACATTTCAGATTAATTTAAAGAAACAAATAAAATTTTTTATTATTTATAGGACAACGTAGGAAACAAACTACCAGACAAACAATCACTCAGCGTTCTAGATCAACTCACGTTGAGAGCTTCCAGGCTCAACAAGGTAGGTTCAAAGTTCATTCCAGCTGAAATTATTCTGTAAATACCTGGGTAATATTTTCTAGTACTAATTGAACGTGTTGAGAGAAACAGATATATTATCTGAATTTCTGTATGTTCCACATGCTAACCTATAAAGTGTTTTGTAAACAATCAATAAATAATAAAATTTATTATTAAGCCTTAAGTTGAATAAATGTTCTTCGCAAGTGTGGTCGAAGGGGTTGGGTGTCCACAATACTCTCGACATAAACTATTCATTAAAACACCGTAAGTTGAAAGTGTTCACTAAACAAATAGATTAAATAAACCGCTCCACTAACTACTTGATCATGTGCTAGCACTTGTGTTTGAAAAGGTGTAATGAGAATATCATAAAACGAGTTAAGTTAATAATTACTTAAATTTAATGAACGATTTGTAAGATCTAAACAGATGAAATAACATGCACGAATGAGCCAAAATGCCAGAGAGAACACCAGAATGAGAAGAGAGGCGGTTGCCATGTCAGAGAGTTGGCTTCACTCTGCAGAAAATGGCTAGCAGGCTAGCAGTTACATGTAAACCAAGTCACAAGCCTGTTGAATTTAGTCGGTACTGGCTTGATTGTATGCCTTAGATTGTAAGTGGTAGTTTGACAAATAGGTTAAAATTATTAACAGAGGTTAGAATCTGTACCAAACAGATGCTCTTATTTTTTTGTGTTGTGAAATGTTAGGGCTGTGTTTTTTAACTGTGTTATTAGTGACCATGATTTGAAGTGTACTGTTTATTTTACTGTATAGTGTTCTTTTAGTTCAGTTATATGTATGTTATGTTCAGGTGTATGTTTATAACCCAGTGCAACGTTGAGGGGAGTGTGGTGCAAGTTGTGTATGACTTGTCTTTTATAGAAACCAGTATATTTTTAATTTGTGTTTACTGTTGTATTTTATTATTGTTAGATTGTGGGTTACTACTAGTTGGTTAATTTTCTGTTTAGGAATATGAAGCACAGTATGGGCCGCCACAAGTAGTGCAACAAAAACAGTCCTTGAATATGACTAAGCCCCAGTTAACTCAGCCAGAACCTTCAGTGTTAAGAACTGTAGAACAGGTAAGAACTCTATAGATCAGGTAAGAACTGTAGATAAGGTAGGAACTTTAGAACATGTAAGATTTGTAATACAGGTAAGAACTGTAGAAGAGGTCAGAACTGTAGAACAGAAACAAACTTTAGAACAGGTAAGAATTTTAGATCAGGTAAGAACTGTAGATCAGGCAAGAACTGTAGATCAGGTAAGAACTTGAAACTATTTTTATGATGTTTCTACATTTCAGGAAGTGAGAAAGGTAATGATTTTGTTAACACAGTTTTTATTTTGAACTTAAGCTACATATATAACTGTACTCTTAACAAGTAATATTTACAAAAACAATTCACCAAGAAAAATTTATTTTAATTACTTTTTATTACATAAGTACAATATAAGTATATATATACAGTACAGTCTCGCTAATCCAGTCTCCGTTGATCCGGACGTCCGGCCAATCTGGACGGCCCAAAATGTTTGTTTAGTTATAGTATTTACAGTGCACAATCAGTCTGCCGTCCACAAAAATATTTATTTTTATATGTCTATATTTGTTATTTTTCAAAGGGGTTTCCTACTCTAATAGACAAATAATATAATTTATTCATTAAAATATGAATTTACTATATTATTTGTTTCTTTTGCTTATTAAAGTAGGAAAAACATCTTTGAAAAAATATATTCACATTAGATCTCCCAACACTACAACGCATGTGACATTAGAGACATCTTGCGATAAACAAAAAATAAAGGACCGCTGACTAAACGGATAGACAGTCTATCCGTCTGGCGTCAGGTCAGTTGTGTTGTCGGACGGATGCCACCTTTACTGCTTCTCGCAAGATTTCTGCTCAGTTGTCATTTAATTCTAGTGCGATATTGATCTGTATTTTTTATTTACGTCTCGTTCAGTGTTCAGTGAAAATGGCGACTAAACGTAAGTCAGTGACAGTGACAATGGAATAAAAACTCCAAGCTTATTTCGTATTGATGGAGGTGAATTGCTTACTAAAATTGCAAAAGAGTTAGGCGTGGGAAAACAAACTGTTTCCGGTTGGAGAAAAAGCGACAGGAAATTGAAGATTTTTTTGCAAAAATTTTTAGTAAAGACAGTTTAGGCGGCAGAAGCACTTTCAAAAAACCAAAAAATGAAACCTTAGATGATGCTTTGTATGTTTGGTTTTGCCAACAACGGGAACAGGGTGTTCTATTATCGGGTGTAAATTTGCAAACGATCGCGCTGAAACTGAATGAAAAGTTAAAAGGAGGCCCTAATTTTACTGCCAGAGTGGGTTGGCTGTCACGGTGGAAGGAACGACACTGCATCCGTCAATTCGGAATAAGTGGTGAAATTTTGTCAGGTGACAGTGATGCCAGTGAAAAATTCAAAGACAAATTTGGCAAGTTTCTCAGAGATGAAAACTTACAACCTTGTCAGGTGTCCAACGCTGACGAAATCGGATTAAATTATAAAATGTTCCCAAAAAAAACTTTAGCTTCCAAATTAGATTCAGTTAAGAAAGAACGTATGACTTTGCTACCCTGCAGTAATGCTTCTGGCTATCTAAAATTTCCACTTTTGGTGATAGGAAAATCCGCAAAGCCTAGGGTTTTTAAAAATGTAAATTTAAGTGTTCTGCCGGCCCACTACAAGTTTCAAAAATCAGAGTGGATGAACAGTCAAATTTTTAAGGACTGAAGTTTTTTGAAAACTTTGTTCCAACAACAGAAAAGTTTTTAAAAGAGAAAAATCTCCCTCGAAAAAGCGGTTTTACTAATTGATAATGCCCCATGCCACGCAAATGAAGAATTGCGTCATGGTGACATTTTTGTTACATTTCTTCCTCCTAACGTCACGGCTCTCATTCAGCCGATGGACCAAGGCGTGATAGAGGCGATAAAACGGCGATATAGGAAAAAGTTAATTTCATCGCTTTTGTAACAACAAGAAGCAGATCCAGTTACACAATTTATTGAAATTCTTAAAAAAAGTGACTATAAAGGATGTCATTTATATGGCTGCAGAATCGTGGAAGGAAATTCAACTGTCTACACTCCAAAAGAGCTGGAAAAAATTGTGGCCTGAAATGCCACAGGAAAGTGAAAAAACCGACAGTCAACCTACTAATGACGACGCGGAATTTGTTCAGATTTTTCAACAATTGGAGGGTTGGGACGAGTTGAAAGACACTGATATTTCCGAGTGGATTATTAGTGATAATGAAATTGGTTATCAAGTGCTCAATCATCGCGGTGTGCACTGCAAAAGCAGAAAATGACATCTCGGAAGAGGAAGACTACACAGACGAACCGGTCAGCCCAACTCATGATGGGACGGCTGCAATGCTGAAGGGGTTGATGACCTACTTTGAGGAACAAACTGATACATCAAATGTGGAGCTACTGACCTTGAAACGCCTACGAAATCGTACTGTGAAACGACGTCATTCATAATTAAAACAAAAGAACATTACGGACTTTTTTCACTAAGTTTTTTAAAGGTTTATTTTTGTTTCAGTTTCATTTTTGTTTGAGTTTTTTGTGCGTTTATACAGTATAGTATAAACAACTTTATGTGAATACATTTATTCAACGAGAAAGATGCTTTGATATTTATTCATGTCATACCTTTTCTGTTACAATTACAGGATTTTTTTGCTAAATAAGCTATGAAATACTGTCCTGTAGGCTATATTTAGGCCTCAATTTCACTAAACTATAATTTCAATATGTTTCCCCGCCTAAAACACATATTCTATGCATTTGTTTGGCTTTTTCCGTCTAATCCGGACTTTTGTTGATCCGGACAGTGTCCGGTCCCATCAAGTCCGGATTAGTGAGATTGTACTGTATATTGATATTTTACGTTGTCCATTATTTTTCCATTGCACTAACTTTATGAAGTTGATATATTACTATTGTAAATACTTTTATCCATCACTAAATGCAATAATTTTACCTTGTTGTGATGAGGCACCTTTCGGTCACTTGACCATTGTCGAATCATTGATATTTTTCTGGTGTAGAAGTTCGGTTCGTGATATTGGTATTTGTTGACATTACACACATTTTCTATTGATCTGCGTCTATGATGTTTTTATATAGTATATCTTCTGTATATGTGGTCTGTAGGTTTATTAAATTGTTGTGTGTGTTTTTATAAATGTGGTATTTTTCTAGTGAGTTTAATTCTATTGGGTTATTATTTATTTCAAGTATGGTTAGGTTATTTTTGTAGTTTGTTATTTCATGTTTATGTGATATTAGGTGTGCTGCAACATTTGATACTTTTGTATTTTTATTTTTGAATGCTCTGTAATGTTCTTCAAACATTACAGAAGAATTACTTGAAGAACATTAAAGAGCATTCAAATATAAAAATACAAAAGTATCAAATGTTGCAGCACACCTAATATCACATAAACATGAAATAACAAACTACGAAAATAACCTAACCATACTTGAAATAAACAATAACCCAATAGAATTAAACTCACTAGAACACATTTATAAAAACACACATAACAATTCAATGAACTTACAGACTACATATACAGAAGACATACTATATAAAAACATCATACACGCAGAAAATGCATGTAATGTCAACAAATACCAACATCATGGACCGAACATCTACACCAGAAAAATATCAGTGATTCGACAATGGTCAAGTGACCGAAATGTGCCTCATCACAAGGTAAAATTAATGCACTTAGTGGTGGATAAAAGTATTTACAATAGTAATATATCAACTTTATATATATATATATATATATATATATATATATATTGGACTAGAAGACTGACAGACTTACCTTGGTAAGAGTCCACTCTGTAGTCTTGAAATAGAAACACATAAAAGCACTTGAACAATGATATATTTCAACCACACAGTGGTCTTTGTCAATCGAAGAGAAAACACAAAAAGAAATATGAGAGAATGAAATCAATTTTTTTTCAAAAAAACTGTGTGGTTGAAATATATCATTGTTCAAGTGCTTTTATGTGTTTCTATTTCAAGACTACAGAGTGGACTCTTACCAAGGTAAGTCTGTCAGTCTCCTAGTCCAAAAAATATAAATAATCTTTACCAACCAAAACTAACCTAAATATATATATATATATATATATATATATATATATATATATATATATATATATATATAATATTTAGTGGCAAAAGTTCTTGTCCAAGTGATGAATTATTATTACAATCAAATTCCTAATGCCTCTCATATACCTCTCTAAGAAAAATATTTTCAGCTATTGGCAAATTTGCTCAATGCCAAGGTGCTGGATTTCAACCAACCCTATAGACCATATTGATTTCAATCCAACCTAAAGACAGCAACTTTTTTAAATTAAAAATAATTAATTTTAAAAAACCTTATTAACATCAACTTTTATCAACTACAAGTTGAAAAATTTATTTGAGCTTGAGTGGATTGATAAAAAGCATTTTATTAACTATTGAAATTTGAATATAAGGAGAGTGTGAACTAATAGTAAAGATTGAAAAATATATACTCTAAACTAAAGAAGCAATTATTTGTTTCCGAATGAGAAATGTTGTTTTAAGAAATCTGTCCAAGAGTCATTCATGCCAATTGATCAATAAATCTACGGCTTTTGACACGTTGATTTTGCCATTTGCCCTCTCTAAACTCTGGCTATGTTCTCATACTAATGAAATACTACCCTTTAAAAATAGCTCTACTTTATATAAAAACCTGCAAATTACCTACTGATAATCAGTATACAAATTTCTCAACATTTAAATTTCTATAAATTTTAAAATGTTAGTTTAAAATTTTCATTGAAAGCCCATTACAGTGTGTGTCTGTGTGTATATATGTGTTAAAATGTCATTGTTTAGTTCTTTGATAATTAGCTCTTGATTTCGCCTGGAAAAAAAAAATTAGCTCTTGAAGTCAGTGTTTAGATAGATTTACTGTTCCTGCCAACCCATAACTTGCATTTTTACCATGTGAAGTGCCACTCAGGTTCTAGATCAAAAACATATTTTATTATTGAGGGTATCAGTTTTTTCAACTATCCAAAGACCTACTAGAAGCCGTGTTGTTTTTTAAATTAATACAATTTTTTATGGATTCCTAAAATGTTTGATACTGCTTCTATGTTTTCTTCAGATTTTTGATTATTGAGTCGATTCTCTTAAATTATATTTGCCTACATGTTATTCTCTAATAATGAATGTAGGTATATTTTGTTCATATAATGAGGGCTTTTCAAAGTTCCATTTTAATATACACATTCTGCTACACATAACGTTCAACCTTCATTTATAAGTAGGAGTTTCTGAAGCATGACAAACATATCTAGTAGAAGTAATAATGTATTTAAAATTACAGATGTGAACTTCAGTAATAACCAATTGAGTTTGTATAACTGAAACTATTATTTCTTTATTTTATTTTGACATATGAAGCGGTGGCGGCCAGAGATGTCGAGCCCGTCTGAGTAAGAGTGAGGCAGCAGAGCAGTGACATAGAAACGAACCAAAAAAGCTTCCGATCGTCTTTGTTGTTGCATCATAAATAAACATAATATTTTTGTTATCTCATCTCTCTATTTGCTTGAATTGTTTAATTCATTCAAAGCAACTAATACATGAATAAGACATAGTCGATAAATAATTATTTTTCTAATAAAAAACACCACACACATATTTTAACTATTGAAAAAAAAAGAATCAGAATCAGCACTTTAATCAATGGAGAATTCAGTAACGGCGATTTCTCGATACCATTAGAATCGACAATTCCTGGAATCGAGACTCAAAATCAGCCCATCCCTACCATTTTTAAAATTATTAGTTCATTATTAAACAGCTAATATATTAGTACACAAACAACATAATTGTTTCTAAAAGTCTGTATGGTCATAATTGATTCCATATATTACGTTGTAACTATTTGTTTTAGATAATACAGTATGACAAAACAGGGGCTGTACTTCAAAGTAAGGAAAATACATCAAATGGCAAACTGATGTTCAACACACTGGGCTATGACTGTTATAATCAGGCAAGTGAACTCTCTCATCCTTATGTGATTGTTATCCTTATGTGATTGTTTCATTGAGCAAAGTAACTCTATAACAGAATTAGAAATGTAGATTTATAACAAAATTTATTAAAAATTAGAAATCCATACATTTACATTATTTTTTTATGTAACTCCTAAAGAAATTATAGTACTTATCTAATTGGTATTAATGCCTACCAATTCCATTATCATAGCATTCTGAAACTTGGGTACTTAATATTATACGAAGGCCACTATTGTACATATGTTATTTAAATGTGGTAAATACGGACATTCTAAACCACCAATGCAATGCCTATAAAATTAATCAAAAAAATGTCCTGGAGCTATATTGATTATTATTATTGTCACGGAAGGTTAATTTTATATACCTATATTGAGATATACCCATGAAGTATCCATTCAGGATTGATGTGGTTGTAGTTTTATACATTTAACCAATCAAATGTACACATGTAAGGCTAGAATAAAGATCACAGGACATCACCTGGCAAAAAGTTATAAAAAGCAAAAAAATTATAACAAAATCTATCCAAACTGGAGACTTTATAGGTATATTTAAATATATGTATACGTAGTATGGCGCACTGTTGATACTCGCACTGCAACGGACCTGCCCAATGACTCAACACCCGCAACTCGAAACACTGTCGTCAGCCCTCGTATCCATTGCTTGGTAAAAATTTTGAAACAATCCAGTCCGCCCGACGGCCAAAACCCTGTGCAATGCTCGGCAAAATCTGCCAGAAAACCAGTCACTGGACTTTATTTAAAAACCTAACGCTGAGATTTAACCCTTTGGATATCCGTTCCCGGGAAATGAGTTCATTTGAAGGCGTATCTTGGCTAACTGACCATTTTGGTTTAGGATTGTGTAAGAAATTTGTTTAAATAAATATAATCACAGTTTTGTCGCAAGTTAGTAAAAAACTTCGGTTTTTATTCATTTTAAAATTAAGTTACGCTACAGCACAGTTTGTAAACATTTTTATATCTTTAAAACTCTACTTAATCATCTAAAAATTTTTAACCTTTTGAATGAATATATATATATATATATATATATATATATATATATATATATATATATATATATATACATACATATATACATATATATATATATATACATATATATATATATATGTAAACCTGTTGTATAACTTCTTTAGTAAACAAATAATTTTTATATCAACTTCTTCTTATCCTACTTCTTTTTCATAAAACTTAGGATAGTTTACAGTTACTTTTAGATCAAGATTTACCCTTTCTAGGTTAATTATTTAAATTCTCAAAATTTATTTTAAAACTGTTTATTTTTATATAAAACTTCTCGTTTAATCGCAAAAATTTCTTTGAATTTCTCTATTAGATTTTAATTTATTTTCCAAAATTCATTATAATATATTTATTTAGTCAATCCTTTCATTTGACTTTGGTATCTTAAACCTACTATAAAAACCAACAACCAATTACAAACAAATTGTTTTCCCTTCATTCTAAACTGTGCAACTTCTTTTGTAAACAAACAAGTTTTATCTCACCTTGTATTACCTTTATTCTTTCCAAAAATTTTAAATTTAATTTAAAATCAAAATTAATCCTTTCTTTGTTAATATTTAAAACTCAAACTTTATTATTTAATGGTTTCTTCAGATTAAAACTTTTAATTTACTTGGAAAAAATTCTACTTTACTTTTCTGTACAAGATTTTACTTTGTTTTCTAAGATTTCATTACAAAATTTAACTTATTTTCACAATCTTTTCATTTGACTTTCGTATCTTTAACCAACTATAAAGAACAACAAACATTTACAAAACAAAATTCTTTTCTAACAAATATTTTGAAATATTTTATATCTTCACTTAAATTCAACAACTTTTAATTTTAAACCCACATAAGAACAATTTAAATTTCTCACAGTCTTTATCTGTAACATAGCTTATTCTATTACTTGAAATTGATTTACACTTTTTATGATGTAAATTTACTTCATAGGCTCCATATATTCTTTTTCCAAAATTTTACTTTTTAATTTCAACTTTCAAAAATTTATTTCTAAATGTTTTGATTTGTGCTTTTTCAATCTGCAAAGGTAGGGTTCGCCTTTTAGTTTGAGGTAATTACCACAACCTAATGCTATCCCCTCCACTTTCTTTCTGAAACGAAGCCACTCCACACATTTTCAACTTTTGCAAAATTTATTTAAATTTAAACTATAAAATTTTAAAGGTTCCCCAAAAATTCAAAATAAAGTTTTTAATTTATTTTAAAGAAAGAGAAAAGCTAAAATCTGACCTTTCCTGTGTCAATGCCTCTCTGGTCCATCGTTGGCGTGATGTCATCTCTCTCCTTTCGTGGCTGGCCATCTTAGATGTAGGACTCGCCCAAAACTCGCGTTGCCTGCCCCCCATTGTTCCCAAGTTGGCGTGATATCCGAAACAAACAATACGCTTTTCTTTTGCGTGAAATTATCCATTTTTATTTATATATCGGTTTTTTAATTTAAAGTCCTGAATTTAGTCTTTTAACCCGTCTTGAACACTGTCTTTATAATTTTCAAACTTAATTTTACTCCCGGTTTTGATCGACTTGTTTTTGTTTTATTTCACTGTTCTAATTTAAATTTTATAGGTGAATTGGTTACCTTTTACTCTAAATTGTTTAACCATTTTAATTTTAAGTACTGTTTATTTTTTTTATATTAGCACTGAATCAAAACTTTTATTCGATGTAATTTTCTGCAACAATTTCCTTGAGGACGCTACAACATTGCTTTTAACCCATTCGCTTACAATTTGTTTTACACCGACTGAGCCATAAAAAACTAATTTTTTAGACCATTTTTAAAGGTTTTTGTTGATTACTTTTTTTTAGTTCATATTTATGTTTCTTATGGAACCTATTGTTATTTTTTTATTCACAAATACATTTACTTTCAAAATATATACTAATATTTATAATATCTTTTCTTTTATAATTTAATAATATGTAAACAACTAAAATGTTTCAATGAAAAATATCAAACTTTATGTTTTTTATTTCAATTATCCTAAAGTAAAAGCATAAATTACCTTTGGAAATACTCCAAAATATTCTTCAGGGTGCAAAGAATATATTTCAATTTCACAAGAGTTAAGAAAAGTTAACTTTTGTGTTGTATACTTTGAAACATTCTGGTAGGTGAAGTGCGACGAGGCACAGTCCACACTCCCACCGACTGGTTCTTTGGCCTTTTAGTGGGCTTAGGTGGTTTGGAACATGGAATTTTTTCGTTAGGCCTACCCATTCTTGGTTTAACCCTATCTCTAGTACTAACTCTAATAGGTCTAGGACAAGGATCAAGAAAACTAGGGGCATCATCCTCCTCACTAGCAGTAGGAGACAGAGGGGCAATTATTCCATCAAGGTAGATTTGATCGAGTAGCTTAATTAGATTGGAATTCTGTGAGCTTTCATCATCTGAATTAGATGGTAATACAGACCTATCTTGGACATTTATATCAGAAATTGCATTATTTACATCTAGTGGAGTCCTAGGCCTAACATAACTACAAGAGGGCTGCTCAAGTTGCAACTTATCACTTATTGCAGAACAAGGCAGATTACATTTTTCATGATGTGGTGAACCTGTTATATTACAGTCTATTATGATTTTATTTTATTCATTACTTACATCTACATCTATTTAAGATTCAATGTCCAACTGTCCTATTTCATTATCATTCTCAAATGTTTCCTCAAACAAATCACTGTCCCATTCTCCAATAATTCTTTCAATTTCACAATCTTTCAACTCCTTCTCACTTTCATCAACATATAAAATATTAAATCCACTCATTTTTAACTTAAAAAGAACACAAATAACAAATTAAATACAATTTGGTTAGGTTATAAACATATTCCACACAACTACGACCTAAACACAACATCACAGACAATGTCAGCTGATCGGCCGCCAGATAAAACGTAATTATTGAAAGAACGGACAGTCCAAAGAAGATAAAAATACTACCATTGGAAAGCCCAAAGCCTGTAGAATAAGATGCATATGCGATCTATTGGATTTACTGAGAACTAACTCGACACAAATGAGTTATATTGGAGGACGGCGATTCACCGTCGCTTCACAGAATGGCACACTGGGTCGCGACGGCGGATCGCCGTCATTGTAAGCGAATGGGTTAAATGATGGAAACCACTTTTATAGAGTTCGCTCCCCAAAAGGGTTTTAAAACACATGGCACTACATTTCAACGGTCTATCTCCCTCTTAGCTCTGCATTTTTACCATTTACTTCACAGTTTAAAACGCGGTCGGCGTTCTACCAACCGGGGCGCACTTGCACAAGACTGATTCCTTCGAGGTCACAAGTTACACTGAAATTTTTCGTTCTCAGGCTTTTCAACCCCTCCCGGCTGCTTTAGACAAATAACAAGTTTCCCACCGCTCGTGTGACTGGAAGCTTTGTCTGGTCTACTTCCTCCTTGCTTGATCTTCTCACGTTCTGTCCGTCGGTTGTCAAAATATCCACTAATTTTTTAATTTTACTTCAACTCCCTCGGAAGGTTTCGCATCTGTTTTTTGTCTCTTCACTTTGTCTTATTTTTTTTCATTTTGAGTCCCCTCTTATGTTGATGGTCACTCTAGGTGGTGTAACATTTATAGAATGGGCTATATAATATTATTTAAGAATTGGAAGAATATATTAGAAATAACTCACACAAAATTTAAAAAGAAATTCATTAAAAGATTGGTTAGGTTAAAATTGAAACTAAATTTAGGTAAAAGCCTAGAATTGTAAACAAGGTATTTGAACTGTAAAATCGATTAGGAAATGTGTTATATCAAAACCCCTAACACATAAATTAAAACAAGATAATCTAATAATAATTATATTCAAACAAAATTGTAAATATTAGTAACATAGGGCATAAGTAATTACTTGAAGGAAAAAGTGAAAAACGATTGTAAACAATGAAAGGTTATGTTTGGAAAAGTCCAGTCAAAACACACACATTTCGAAATATTACAAAAGTAAAACACAAAGACACTTCACACACTAATAATAGTAATTAAATAAACACTGGAAGGTTTGTTAAGGATCGGAAAATTGAAACAGTATGTTAACAAAATTAAAACTGGTGAAAACAATCGCGTTATTCCATCAGCTGTAAAAACAAATGGAAGTAGGTCAGAGACAGTCGACTCTAGTGGGAAGGAATCGAACTAAATTATAGCAACATGTGTTTTAGAAGAAGGAGAAGCCGCCATATTTTAAACATTGGTAGAAAATTAAAAAAACGAAGCGTGAGTTGAGTTGGAGATAGCGTGTGTGACGCTACGAGATGGGACCTGGGATGAGCAGTCAAAATTTTACATTGGAAGGAATTCGTCAAAATTATACCGTTTTGTGAAGAAACTTGGCAAATTTAAATAAGGATAAGAAAATGTAAAGATAAAGTACAGTGGTAATATAATTTGAAGGAACTAAAACGAATTTAAGTGTGTAAAAAGTGAAATTTGAAGAGAACGGAATCTTACGTAAGCGACCTGCAGAATTTCGGTATTTGATAAGTTAAGTATGTATAGCGCTATAAAAAATAAACTTTAGTGGACTCTTAGGATAATAGGGAAGTTTAATTTTGTACATTAGAATATCTTGTGATTAATAGTAATAAGATCATAATCCAGTTCAAATAGTTTCGCCTTTTTTGCTCATTCCAAATTAAAGTTTTTCCATCAGGAAAATATTTATTAAAACTAATTTCAAAATTTAATATTGTTTTTCAAAATTTATTTAATTAACCAAAGAATTACAAAATATAGCCCATGCTATAAGCCCCGAGATAGTAAGAGATCGTAAAATTAGCCTAGGGTATATGAAAATTTGTAACTAAAAATCAAAGAAAGTGAGTTTAGTATATTGTGTTAAAATTTGTTAAGTTGTAAATTTTTGTTTTGTGTTTATTGTTTAAATATGTTTTGTTGGAATAAAAATTGTTATAGTAAAGAATTATGAATTGTTCCTGAGTAGTGTTTTTGTTTTAAATAGAAATTTGATATCAACAATAAAATTTAATTTAAAAAAAAAATAATTGTAAAGCGTTTTATAAATACTTTACAGTGGATTTTAGACTTTTCCCCCTTTCAAATTTGGAAAAAATCCCCATATCCCGAAAATGGCTTTATTTCTATCCCTTAAACTCGGTAAATTAAACTTACATTTTGCCTAAGGCATTTTTATTTTGTTATGGCTTTGCTGTTTTGCCTGCAAAACCTCTTAAAAATATGGAATTTTTAATTTCACTTGCAATGGTAAAATGTGACTTTTATTTACCCGTTGCAGGACGTAGTACTTCTTATTACTCCACAATGAAGTTTTCACCCAACTTTAATTTGATAGAAAATAACCTATCATGTAAAAATTAATGTTATGCATATGGCCTTAGTATATGTTTTATGTAGTCATTTTTGGAGCCCAGTAAAAAAAATCCCTTTACAATAGTAGCCTCTGTATAATACGTAAGAACTGTAACTTGTAATTGTATCCATTAAAGTAAAGTGGTAATATGCAACTAGTGCATTTACATCAATTCACAAATATATCACGCCCCTTGTAGGACAAACAGTGCTAATTTCTTGTAGTTTATTGTAAAAAATCCTTAAAATGGTGACACTTGATTCAAATGGTAGTTTTCAAATTAAAAATTAGTCTTCTTACAAAATCTCATTTATAATAGCAAAGTCTAAAAAACTCCACACCATTGGGGACTCTTTAATAAAACTATGATGATTAAGTGCTTGCAGTACTTATCCATGTGCTTGTACTGTTCTTAATACATTGACTGCCAACTAGTTTTCCGATAGCCTTCAAACACAATTTTTGTATGCTTTTTGATTAAATAATGACAAAACATAATAATTTGTCTTCTATTGTGTTTATTCATTTAAACTGGTTTATTTTATAATTTTGTCAGGCACATCATGGGAAGATGTAAATATTTATTATACGAGGTGCCGCATCGGTCACGTTGTAGGACTTACTACGCATTTCTTGTTTAAGGCCAATTTTCAGAATGGATGTTAACATTTTTATTGTATTTTCACAATATTATAGATGTTTTTAAACAGTAAATATAGCTACTAGATTTTTCAGCATAACTGTATTTATGTTTGAAAATATTTTTTCTCGAATAATTAGAATGTAAATATAATCTGAACATTATTCTTACATTAATGTTTGTATGGTTTCAATACAAGTATGTTTTAAATTGAGCTGTTTTTATAAATTTTATATTACCTTATGAATTGGAGGAAGACGTTTTAAATTAAAGTTTTTACTTATTACACTAACTCAAAGTGTAAGTTAAATAGTTAATACATTGTGAATCTGCCCGGCAGCCTTGTGTGATGATCTAAAGTTAGACCACTGCTGCCCTATCTATGCAAAATACGGGGTCGATAACCGGTGAAGTGTTAACTTACAGATTTTTTTTCACATTTCCTTTCCCCCCCCCCAAATCATATTTTTTCACATTTCCTTCCCCCCAAAAACATCAAATTTTTGTATTGTGAATTTCTAATCTTCTCTATAGCCATTAGGACTGCCTTCATTAAAAAACCGTTTTTTTTTATAATAAGGGGTAAAATATCTGTCATAAATACCACTTAATTATTGACCTGAGTTCATTTGGAAATCAAAAAAGTATCAATTAATGATATATAACATACAACAGTTTTTTTAATTACAATCTGATCTAATAAAATGTTATTATGTATATATGTTAAAACTTTGAAGTGATTGTACAAAGAAAAATGTGGCACACCTTCAGGAAAATTGCTGCTTTCGAATTTAGTTTGGTAGTAACCATGTTTAATGTCTCACTTTCACTCTCGGAAAAAAATTAATTAATTGAACACAAAATATGCTCATAAATCTTTACATAAATATACATAAAATGTGTAAAAATGGTTTTATATATTTCCAATAGTATAGTAAATTTTAAAAATCGGTGTAACACAAACTGCCACATCACAGTCAGAGTAAAAATATATGGATTCTCTCCTTAAGTTTTTGTCGTTTGCGTCAGGAGTACAGATGCAAACTACACATTGTTTAGTTGGATTTGTATTTTTGGCTGTTTGTGTTATCTCTGTGACACCCTGTTAAGAGGTGTTGGGGTTGAGCTAGGTCGTATAGGCTTGAAGAAGACGAAACAAATTTGGAAGTGTAACACAATATCCGGTATAAGCAAGGAGCATAAAAATAAACTAAGCGTTGTGAACTAATGCATGGATAAACTATATCTGTCAATAAGGGTGAATGAACTGACTGTAAATAAGAGTCTATGACAAAATGCATGGATGTCGGAAAAAGTAGTGTCATAATATTGTAAACAAGTGTCAGCTAATTATAGCTATTAATAGGCTGGGACATGAGATAAAGCATTCTCCATGCCTGCATCTTAACACAACTTGATAGTACTAACTATGGTGTAGGGAAAGTTTAATTCGTTGACTTGTAAGCCAATAATGAATTTTAATAGTTTTGTACATAAGAAATATTGGTATATACAGAAGAACTTGGATAATTCCGTGTTTAATTCATAATTGCCGATAATTCGAAGTTTTGAGTTGGTCCCTTGAACTTTGTATGCTGTCAATGTAAAAAATTATGGATAATTCAAAGTTATTAGTTTGGTTATGGGCTCGAATTCCAGGCGCACCAGGGATCCTAAAGTTCTCTCCGTTCATATCGAGATCACGGGATTTGGTGCGTAAGCTATGTCGGGAGAATTTGCTATCAGTCGTCACTCTGCTCAGTCACCAGTTTGTTGTTATTGGTAAGAGAGTTTATTTTCTGATTTGTCACCCACAAGACTAGAGGTATGTGCTTTATAAGGGATATTTATAAACTCTCGAGCATAAATACAGACATTTATGGCCCATTGACCTTCTGTCAGACGTTTAAACATAATAGATCATTTCAGCAGTTTTCTTGTCAACTGGAGTGAGACCCTCAGTATAGATTTTACTCGGTGTCGGTCAGTAGGGTAAATATTTGTATTAAATTATGTATTCTTGTTCACATACAAAATGAGCCATAATAGCGGAACACTCTTTTTAAAAATTGCACCCGTATAAAAAATTTAATGTTTAGTGCTTTATAGGTGAAAATATTTTGTAGTTAAATACAAATTGACACAAGAAAATTAATTTATACCCGCTAGTGTCCGCAGCACGCATATAATTAGACTAGCACTTGGTTAACTATTAATAATTATTAGTTTTATAAAACCAATATGGTTAAGTTTATACCTTATTCAAATTAGATTGCAGGCGAGTATCCAGCGACTTGCTTTGGGGGGGGGGCGATTGATGATTATATATATATAATATGTGTGTGTGTGTGCGCGCGCGCACGCGCGTGCGTGTATGTAAAAACAAAGAACAGAAAAAGTTCTTTCTACGCTTGCGTTAGAAATCGGTAACATGATAAAGATTCGTAGCAAATTAGACTTTTTAGTAAATAATTATTCCAGTTTCGATAACACTTATGGCTAGAGAATATTATTAATTTCATAATATGCTATTATTATAAAAATGGTTTATTAATTAATATAAGTAGTTATTCTTCCAACACAAACAATTCCGGAGTCAACTGCGAATATTACGCTTGCAAAATTACATATGTTCGAGACTAAGCTTCACTAGCGCTATCTGTTGTTAAAACGTTTAGACGTTTACGAGGGTATGCCGAGGGAACGCGTCACATTTTCAAATTAGAAATTAGAATTTTATTTTTTATTTACAATAGAAGATGAATTAACTTGAGTAAAAGTCTAATTTAATAGACGGACCTAATTTAATAATATATAGTCAATTTTTAACCCAAAGTTCTTGAAGGTTGGGGGCGATCCCCCCCCCCCCCTTGGATACGCGCTGGGATTGTTCAACTCGGATCAGTGACACATTGCCTAAAAACCGCCGGAACTGTCGTCGTGGACAAAAATAAGCTATTTTGACTGAAAGTATATTCGCCATCTTTCGTTGACCGGTTAATTCTTTCAATTTTTGGTTAATTCAAATGTTTTCATTAGTCCCTTCAGCTTCAAATTATCTAAGTTCTACTGTAATTGGTAGGAAAATGGCATTTTTTAAGCATGGATCATATCCCATGTAGAGGCATGATGACTGAATTGTATCAAACTAATGCCCGTCATTTATTACTAAAAATAAGAACAAATCAAATAATATTTCTTGCCAATATTTGTTCTCCTTAATGGTTTCATTTTCAATATGTATATTTTTTAATTTGTTACTTAATTTCATTTATTTGTCTGTTTCAGCCGGTGCTAAAGTTGAGACCATTATAACTGAGAAGTGATACTTGTGATACTGATTGTAATTTCTGTATTAATTATTTTTTATAATATTTTAAAGTCTAAAAATAATTTTGTGTTTGTATTACTAATGATTCATATAATTCATTTATAATTATCCGTGTTAAGCATATATAAAATAGACTTTTAAAGAATGATGTCATAACTTTCATCCAAACCTGGATTACAATTTGGGTGTTTATATGGATCTCATATGTCACCAATATCAGTTCACGGGTGCTTTGGCTTCTATATCAATATAAACTATTCTACTACAAGGCACACAATGGGAACAGTCTTTCATTTGATGAAACAGTTCGTTAGTAATCCTTTTTAACACTTTGAAGCCTAGCCCCTCAGTAGACGCCCATCTATATCTGCCTGGTGGTTTTTAGGTAAAATATACAAGATTCCTGGCTTATAATTAAATATCACGTTTACAGCATATAATAGATATTTTAAAGGGAATAAAATAAGGTTTTAAGAAATATATATATATATATATATATATATATATATATATATATATATATTTGAATTGATTAGTTACAAACAAATCGGATTATGGTCCTTTGAAAAATAAAGTAAAATAAAATAGCAACACTGTACATCACTGCACTTCACTACACATATTTTACATTAGAATGAAAATAAATATTATGTATTATAGTTCATTTTAAAGCTAAAGGAAAATTTTCTCCTTTTTAACCGAAATCTAAACTAAACTGAAAGATAAGATTTGAAGCAAAAAATAAACTCAAAATGTAAACAACTCACTAACCTATCATGCACTATCTGACCACAAACAACTGTCTGCTAGCTCTGATGCCACACTTCACAAATTAAGTTGTAGTTCATGAATGCAACTGTGATTATCCCAAAGTTAAAGACATATAAAGTAATAACCAATATAAAGAACAGTATTGACGAAACCAAGAATACACGGGGAAAACGTTATTATGGAATTAAATACATGATTCAAAGCTATACACACGGGTGTTAAATAAATTAATTAACACAGGCCCATTCTATAGTCAGGCGTAGGCTTCAATCTGTTTAAAACCAATTACTTTTTTCCTGTTACTTTCATCCTCTCTGACAATCTTCATCACCTGGTATAATTTGTTTTCTATACCTGACTTGTGAGATCGTCATAAATACCCAAAGCTATTTCAGTGTCTATAGATAAGTTTAAATATACAGTAATCCCTCCGTATCCGCGGCAGTTCGGTTCCGGCGGGTTGCCGCGGATCGCGAAACCGCGGATAACGAGACCTTATTTGAATGGTAAAATGAGGGTTAGGTTTCCAGAATAAATTTACAAAGGCAAATGTATTTTAAGTGTACAGAACTATATTTATTTATCAATTTTTTAGAAGATTATGTATGTATAACTATACAAAATAGGCCTAATATTTACGAATTTTTAATAAACACAAACAAAAAATTACATATGTTACATATGTACAGTTAAGTCTTTGTAAACGTGTACGGTACAGTAAGCCGAATTTAGGCTGGCTTGAAAAACTTCGTTATTGGAGCTTGTTTCTTCTCCTTTTCAAGTTCCTTCTGGACTTCTTCATACGGTAGCATCAGGTTCTGGAGTTTTCTTTTAAAACGAAGAGCCCTTTCCATGAGAGGATCTGTCTGCAACACGTGGTCTGAGAGCTGTGTTGCCATGCGGAGAATTTCACCGACGGATTTAGGAGAAAATCTTGTCATCGTTCTAGGATCATCAGGATCTTCATCATCGTCGATCTGTTTGGCTTCTTCATTTTGGGGTATCATCAATTCCTCCAACTCTTCCACTGTCAATTCTTGATTGTCCCCTTGAATCATATCTTGAACGTCCTGGTGGTCGATTTGAGAGAAACCCTCACCCTCCACGTTGTGAGCGATTTCTAAAATTGAATCCACCACTTGTGCTCCAATTCCATCCATGTTTCCTGCTACATCTCCAACGACTTCAGGCCACAATTTTCTCCAACATGCGTTAATAGTTGATGGCTTCACTTCATTGATGGATTCCTTTATGTTAATCAAACAATCTGCGATGTTGTAGGTTTTCCACATCAATGAAACGGTAGAATCAGGGGCATCATCCATTCCTTTCAAAAGACGCTCAAATGTTCTGCGCACATAATAAGCCTTGAAAGCAGCGATTACTCCTTGATCTAAAGGCTGTAGGATTGATGTGGTGTTGGCGGGAAGAAACATGAGTTTAACGTTTGGATGGTCAATTTGAGGATGCCCAGGGGCATTGTCAACCAACAGTAAGACTTTAAAAGGCAGGTTTTTGGACTCAAGATAAGCTTTCACCTCAGGAATAAAACAGTTGGTGAACCAATCACGAAACAATTCCCCAGTAACCCAAGCTTTTTTGTTAGACCTCCAAAATACAGGCAGGTGATCTTTATCTTTACCTTTCAGGGCCCTTGGGTTTTGAGACTTATAAACAAGCAGGCTTTTAATCATAAACCCACTAGCATTGACACAAAACAATAGGGTTAGTCGATCTTTGGCGGCCTTGAAGCCAGGTGCTGTTTTTTCAGATTTTGATAAAAATGTTCTTGAAGGCATCCTTTTCCAAAAAAGGCCTGTTTCATCAGCGTTGACCACCTGTTCCGGACAGTAACCTTCCTCTTCCAAGACATTTTGAAGCTTTGGAGGAAATTCTGCAGCAGCTGTGTGGTCTGCAGAGGCTGCCTCGCCTACGAGTTTCACATTATGAAGGCTAAAACGATGCTTAAATCTTTCAAACCACCCCTTACTGGCTAAAAACTGTACCGGATCTGAAGATTCACTGCTCTCCATCAATGACTCAGCAAAATGCTTGTGAAGATGCTTGGCCTTTTCTCTGATAATATGCGAGCTTAAAGGAACTTTCTTCCTCGTTTGATCCTCTATCCATATGCTCAACGCCTTTTCAGTTTTTTCAATTCTCACGTCTCGAGAAACAGAAGCAGTTTTTGCACAGAGAAGTCCACCTTCTGTCACACTGTCTCTAATTTTCTTTTCGTTTTTTCGAATTTCCCGAACACTGGACTCATTCAATCCATATTTTTTTGCGACTGGAGCAACTTTGTCAACTTTCAGTGCATCAAGAATTTTTATTTTTTCAACTAAGGACAACACAACACGTTTTCTTTTCTCAATCTTAGACATGTTAATTCACTCAACCGAAGAAAACAGAACAAAACTCACACTCGAATACTCAACGACACATCGAACACACTTTTACTTTTTACACTCGAACACTGTCACAAAGAGCTGAACGCATACACGTCTCTGGCGAGTGATACTAACTGACTGACGTGTTGTGTGGCGGATGGCGGGAATATGCGTGCGCAGACTACAAAAGCAAAGCAGACGAAGGTAGTGAGTGGAATGGGAAAGAAGCTGGCGGGTAGGGGTGGTAGGGGGATGGGTACCACGAATTGCTTTATAACTACGCTCCTAAGAATTACATACTGAAAATTTGTATCAGCTCAATTCGCGGATAACCGAATCCCGTGGATGCCGAACCCGCGGATAAGGAGGGATTACTGTATATATATATAGAATAACAATAATAACTATATACCAAAAATATATTTTTGTGAATGAAAATTTGTTACTGTTTTATTTTTGAAACTCTAACCTATAACTTTAAAGAAAATAATTTTATTATATATATATATATATATATATATATGAAGTTAATATATTACTATTGTAAGTAATTTTATCCACCATTAAGTGCAATAATTTTACCTTGAGTGATGAGGCACCTTTCGGTCAATTGACCATTGTCGAATCACTGATGTTTTTCTGTTGTAGATGTTCGGTCTGTGGTATTGGTGTTTGTTGACGTTACGCGCACTTTCTCTTGATCTGTGTGTATGATGTTTCTATATAGTATGTCTTCTGTATATGTTGTTTGTAGATTCATTAAATTGTTGTGTATGTTTTTATAAATGTGGTATTTTTCTAGTGAGTTTAGTTCTATTGGGTTGTTATTTATTTCAAGTATGGTTAGGTTATTTTCGTAATTTGTTATTTCGTGTTTATGGGATATTAGGTGTGCTGCAACATTTGATACTTTAGAATTTTTGTTTTTGAATGCTCTATAATGTTCTTCAAATCTTATTTTAAATGTTCTGGTTGTTTTTCCTATGTAAAAAGCGTTACAGTTGTTGCATGTGATTTTGTAAATTCCTGATAGGTTATGTTTTTCTGAATTTGTTTTGTGGTTTGTGGTATTAAGAAATTTAATTATTTTGTTGTTAGTTTTGTATGTTGGAGTGTAGTATTCTTTGTTGTATATATTTGTTATTTTTTCTATTTTGTTATTGGTGTATTTATATTTTAGGTAGATTTTTTTATTTTCATTATTTTCGTGTTCCGGTTGTAGTGTTGTGTTGAGGTTAGGTTTTTTTGTGAATTTATTGTATATATTTTTTTATAATGAGTTTGTTGTATCCATTTTCTATTGCTATTTTTGTAATGTTATCTAATTCTTCATTTAATTTTTGTTTGTTATCCTGTGTGTATTTTATTGCTTTATTTATCATGTTACTGTAAGTATTAATTTTGTGTGTCCAGGGGTGGTTAGATTTGTAGTGTATTGTGGTGTTGTTGGAAGTAGGTCTCCTGTATACTGTAGTTTCTATTTTATTATCATTTATATTTAAAGTGATGTCGAGGAAGTTGATTGTTCTATTTGTTTCTGTTTCAACGGTGAATTGTATGTTTTCGTTGTATGTATTTAGTTTGTTTAATATTATGATCTGTTCGTTGTGAATGGTAGGTTGGTATATTACAAGTATATCGTCTACATACCTTGTCCATAGTGAAATATTGTGTGTGTTTATTATAGGTTTAATTATTATTTGTTCAAAGTGTTGTAAATATATTTCTGACATGACAGATGATATGGGTGAACCCATGGGGAGTCCAGTTGTTTGTTTATAATATTTATTGTTAAATTGGAAGTAATTTTGGTTACATATGTGTTTGGTTAGCGCAATGATACTATCTATTATGTTTCTTTTTTCGTTATTGTGTATCAGTTTGTTTTTTATTATTTCTATGGTTTCTTCTATTGGGATACTAGGGTACATGTTAGTTATGTCATAACTTATTATTTTTGTGTTGCTGTTTGTTTTTTTATCGTTTTTATTTTATTAATTAATTCGTATCCATTTTTTATATTGTATGTGTTGTTGATATGTATTTTAGATCTTATGATTTTGTCTAGAATTTTTGCGATTATGTAAGATGGTGCTGTTGTGAAATTTATTAGTGGTCTAAATGGTGTGTTGGGTTTGTGGATTTTAGGTATCCCTGATAATATTGGTGCGCATGGTTTGAATGGGTATAGTCTTGTGTGGTATTTTAATTTATTGTTATAGTTTAGGGTGTTTCAGTGAGTGACTATTAAGTTTTTTATTGTAATAAGGTATTTGCTAGTTGGGTCTGGGATTTGTTCGTATTTATTTTCTTTTATGTAGTTAGTCATTGAATCGATGTATTTGGTATTTTCTATTATTACTGGTGTATTTGTTTTATCTGATTTTAATATTAAGTAGTCGTTGTTTTCTAGTTTTTCTCTGAGTTTTATAATTTCTTTTTTATTAATATATTGTTCCGTTTTTTTGTTTTTTTCCGTTTTTATTAGGTTAATTTTATTATTAATATTGTTTCTTATGTGTTCAGTATTTTGGTGGGTAATTTTGTGGATGTTAGATTCTGTGTCAACTATTAGGTTTTTTATTATTTGTTTTTTGTTGAAGTTAGGTAGGTTATATTTGAAGGAATTTGTTATTATTATTTTTTCTTTTTCAGTGAATTGTGTTTTAGTTAAGTTTATGAATTTATTGTTGTTAGAGGTGTGGGTTGGTTCTAGGCTATTTTTTAGGTTATGTTGTTGTTTTGATGTGTGGATTGGTTCTAGGCTATTTTTTAGGTTATGTTGTTTTGATAAATTTTCGATTTTTCTGTTTTGTCTGTTTATAGTGTTTGTTTTATGTTTTATTATAATTTGTTGTGTTTTTTCGTGAATAATAGGTGTGAGAGTATCAAAAGTTTTCATTATTTCCAAATTGGTACGACTACTTAATATTAAAATCAGATAAAACAAATACAACAGTAATAATAGAAAATACCAAATACATCGATTCAATGACTAACTAGATAAAAGAAAATAAATACGAACAAATCCCAGACCCAACTAGCAAATACCTTATTACAATAAAAAACTTGATAGTCACTCACCGAAACACCCTAAACTATAACAATAAATTAAAATACCACACAAGACTATACCCATTCAAACCATGCGCACCAATATTATCAGGGATACCTAAAATCCACAAACCCAACACACCATTTAGACCACTAATAAATTTCACAACAGCACCATCTTACATAATCGCAAAAATTCTAGACAAAATCATAAGATCTAAAATACATATCAACAACACATACAATATAAAAAATGGATACGAATTAATTAATAAAATATAAACGATAAAAACAAACAGCAACACAAAAATAATAAGTTATGACATAACTAACATGTACCCTAGTATCCCAATAGAAGAAACCATAGAAATAATAAAAAACAAACTGATACACAATAACGAAAAAAGAAACATAATAGATAGTATCATTGCGCTAACCAAACACATATGTAACCAAAATTACTTCCAATTTAACAATAAATATTATAAACAAACAACTGGACTCCCCATGGGTTCACCCATATCATCTGTCATGTCAGAAATATATTTACAACACTTTGAACAAATAATAATTAAACCTATAATAAACACACACAATATTTCACTATGGACAAGGTATGTAGACGATATAATTGTAATATACCAACCTACCATTCACAACGAACACATCATAATATTAAACAAACTAAATACATACAACGAAAACATACAATTCACCGTTGAAACAGAAACAAATAGAACAATCAACTTCCTCGACATCACTTTAAATATAAATGATAATAAAATAGAAACTACAGTATACAGGAAACCTACTTCCAACAACACCACAATACACTACAAATCTAACCACCCCTGGACACACAAAATTAACACTTACAGTAACATGATAAATAAAGCAATAAAATACACACAGGATAACAAACAAAAATTAAATGAAGAATTAGATAACATTACAAAAATAGCAATAGAAAATGGATACAACAAACACATTATAAAAAATATATACAATAAATTCACAAAAAAACCTAACCTCAACACAACACTACAACTGGAACACGAAAATAATGAAAATAAAAAAATCTACCTAAAATATAAATACACCAATAACAAAATAGAAAAAATAACAAACATATACAACAAAGAATACTACACTCCAACATACAAACCTAACAACAAAATAATAAAATATCTTAATACCACAAACCACAAAACAAATTCAGAAAAACATAACCTATTAGGAATTTACAAAATCACATGCAACAACTGTAACGCTTTTTACATAGGAAAAACAACCAGAACATTTAAAATAAGATTTGAAGAACATTATAGAGCATTCAAAAACAAAAATTCTAAAGTATCAAATGTTGCAGCACACCTAATATCCCATAAACACGAAATAACAAATTACGAAAATAACCTAACCATACTTGAAATAAATAACAACCCAATAGAACTAAACTCACTAGAAAAATACCACATTTATAAAAACATACACAACAATTTAATGAATCTACAAACAACATATACAGAAGACATACTATATAGAAACATCATACACACAGATCAAGAGAAAGTGCGCGTAACGTCAACAAACACCAATACCACAGACCGAACATCTACAACAGAAAAACATCAGTGATTCGACAATGGTCAATTGACCGAAAGGTGCCTCATCACTCAAGGTAAAATTATTGCACTTAATGGTGGATAAAATTACTTCCAATAGTAATATATTAACTTCATAAAGTCAGTGCAACGGAAAAACAATGGATAACGTTAAATATCATGAATATATATATATATATATATATATATATATATATATATATATATATGAAGTTAAATATCAATAATATATATATATATATATATATATAGGAATTTTTTGGACTTGATAGGAGACTGACAGACTTACCTAAAGGCAATAGTCCAAAACTGCAATCTCTTGGAAATAAGCACATATAAAACGCATATAAACACTTAATACACTTTTATTTGAAATATTTCGATCAACATGATCTTCTTCAGTCAAGAAAGAGAAAAACAAAACAAAAGATTCTTTTGTTTTGTTTTTCTTCTTCTTTTTCTCTTTCTTGACTGAAGAAGATCACAAGTCTGTCAGTCTCCTATCAAGTCCAAAAAATTCCTAAATAAGCTTTAAGCTCTACTAGAACTAACCTAAATATATATATATATATATATATATATATATATATATATATATATATATATATATATATATATAGGAATTTTTTGGACTTGATAGGAGACTGACAGACTTACCTAAAGGCAATAGTCCAAAACTGCAATCTCTTGGAAATAAGCACATATAAAACACTTAATACACTTTTATTTGAAATATTTCGATCAACATGATCTTCTTCAGTCAAGAAAGAGAAAACAAAACAAAAGATTGAAGTGAACCACAGATGTGTATAAACATCCAAATGTCACAGATTTATAGTTTATGATATAGAGCTATATGTGATATGTGTAGAAATTGTTATATGTGAATCGTGTAAAGATTGGTTACTTGAAACTAGATATTAAAAGTCTGTCAGAAGGAAGGTAATGGAGCTGTTAAAAATGGTTGAAGTTAGGGGGAAGTTAAAAGGAGTTTTATCTGATGTTGAGGTTAGGAGGCTCTCTAGATTTGGGCCTCCTATCCTAGTATGATAACTCCCATCTTCTTAATTCTGAAGAGTTGCAATCAGGGGGGAGGGCTTTAATTATTTTGGTGGTATAGCAATCATTGAAAGAGATGATGTTGTGACTAGCAGCGTGTTGGGGCGGTTGGCCTGTCTATGTTCATGGTTCCAACGTCATGTCTGTGGCCATTCATTCTGATGCTCAGACTATCCGTGGTAAGGCCTATGTACTGTGCCGGGCAAAATTTACATTGTAACTGGTATATTACATTACTGGATGTACAAGTATGATGACCCTGAATCTTGAAGTCCACATTGGTTGCTAGGCTATGGAAACTATTTGTTGGGATGTATATTGGACATGTCTTGCATCTTGGTCTATTGCACGGAAAGGAGCCGTGAGGAAGTTTGGGCGGTTTTTCAGTACTTGGATCTGGTAATTTTGGATGTACTAAAATACTTTTTAAATTGAACGGTTGTCTGAACCAAATGTGTGGTGGATTTGAGAAAAGATCTTTGGTGTGGGCGGAAGCTTGAAGAATCTTGAAGCCATCCTTTAATATTTTGTTCAGCTTCGTTAGGCCTGGATGGTAATCTGTAACTAAAGACAGTTTGTCCTCCATAGGTGGTCTGGGTACATCAGATGACTGAGCCAAGCGGATTTGATTCTCAACGAGTTGTTTAGGGTATCCTCTTTTTTGGAAAGCTAGTAAGGTCTTTCTATTAAAGTCTTCCAATGCTATATCGTTGGAACAAATTCTCTTGCCCCTGACTGCCTGACTATATGGTATGGACCTTTTTATATTCATGGGGTGGTTGCTATTGAAATGTAGGTATTGTAGATGGTTCGTCGGTTTGATGTGGACACCTGTATAGATATTCCCATCTCTGATTGTTACATCTACATCCAAGAAGGTGATTGTTGCTGCAGACTTCTCCCAGGTGAATTGAAGTGTGGAACATAGTGATAAGTATTTTAAAAAGTATTTTAGTACATCCAAAATTACCAGATCCAAATACTGAAAAACCGCCCAAACTTCCTCACGGCTCCTTTCCGTGCAATAGACCAAGATGCAAGACATGTCCAATACACATCCCAACAAATAGTTTCCATAGCCTAGCAACCAATGTGTACTTCAAGATTCAGGGTCATCATACTTGTACATCCAGTAATGTAATATACCAGTTACAATGTAAATTTTGCCCGGCACAGTACATAGGCCTTACCACGGATAGTTTGAGCATCAGAATGAATGGCCACAGACATGACGTTGGAACCATGAACATAGACAGGCCAACCGCTCAACACGCTGCTAGTCACAACATCATCTCTTTCAATGATTGCTATACCACCAAAATAATTAAAGCCCACCCCCCTGATTGCAACTCTTCAGAATTAAGAAGATGGGAGTTATCATACTAGGATAGGAGGCCCAAATCTAGAGAGCCTCCTAACCTCAACATCAGATAAAACTCCTTTTAACTTCCCCCTAACTTCTACCATTTTTAACAGCTCCATTACCTTCCTTCTGACAGACTTTTAATGTCTAGTTTCAAGTAACCAATCTTTACACGATTCACATATAACAATTTCTACACATATCACATATAGCTCTATATCATAAACTATAAATCTGTGACATTTGGATGTTTATACACATCTGTGGTTCACTTCAATCTTTTGTTTTGTTTTCTCTTTCTTGACTGAAGAAGATCATGTTGATCGAAATATTTCAAATAAAAGTGTATTAAGTGTTTTATATGTGCTTATTTCCAAGAGATTGCAATTTGGACTATTGCCTTTAGGTAAGTCTGTCAGTCTCCTATCAAGTCCAAAAAATTCCTAAATAAGCTTTAAGCTCTACTAGAACTAACCTATATATATATGAAGTTATTATTATTATTACTTGTAAATAATTTTTTTCCAGAGGCACCTTTCGGTCACTTCACCGTTGTCGAATCACTGAATTAATTTTGTCTATTTTTCTGGTGTGGATGTTCGGTCCGGGATGTTGGTATTTGTTGACATTACATGCATTTTCTGGGTGTATGATGTTTTTATATAGTATGTCTTCTGTATATGTGGTCTGTAAGTTCATTGAATTGTTATGTGTGTTTTTATAAATGTGGTATTTTTCTAGTGAGTTTAATTCTATTGGGTTATTATGTATTTCAAGTATGGTTAGGTTATTTTCGTAATGTGTTATTTTATGTGATATTAGGTGTGGAGCAACATTTGATGCTTTTGTATTTTGATTTTTGAATGCTCTGTATTGTTCTTCAAATCTTATTTTAAATGGTCTGGTTGTTTTCCCTATGTAAAACGTGTTGCAGTCGTTAAATGTAATTTTGTAAATTCCTAATAGGTTGTTTTTCTGTATTTGTTTTGTGGTTTGTGTTATAAAAGATATTTTATTATTTTGTTATTTGGCTTGTATGTTGGAGTGTAGAATTCTTTAATATATATATTTGTTAATATTTCTATTTTGTTATTGGTGTATATATTTTAGGTATATTTTTATTATTTTTGTGTTCAGGTTGTAGTGTTGTGTTGAGGTTTTTTTTGTAAATTTATTGTATATGTTTTTTATAAGGTGTTTGTTATATCCATTTTCTATTGATATTTTTGTAATGTTATCTAATTCTTCATTTAATATTTGTTTGTTGTCTTGTGTGTATTTTATTGCTTTATTTATCAGGTTGCTGTAAGTGTTAATTTTGTGTTTCCAGTGGTGGTTAGATTTGTAGTGTATTGTGGTGTTATTGGTTTTCTGTGTACTGTAGTTTCTTTTTTATTATTATTTATTACATTACAATTTTCAACCACAAAGGCACTGCTACCAACTCAATTCAGCTACCAGAACGGAATTTACCACCTTGTGGGTCCTAAAACACCCTGTGCCAGTACTTAAGTTTAAAATAAATTACAAATATAATTTTCTCATCATTATTCTTCTAATGGAAACCATATTTATGGAAAGTAAATCCCTGCGATGTCACAAAACAATTGCTCTCATACCAGTTGAAATAATTTTGGAAGTTTCATAGAATAACCTTTTTTCAAGTTTTATCATTGTATTTCTAAATCCCTTCTATTAACTCACACTCTCCTGATATATATATATAATCTTGAAGAAATTTTCAATTCTTAATAAAATATGGTTTTATTCATCTAATCACGTTCAAATAGTTTTTTTTTTTACTTATAGTGGATGACAATTGATGTTGATAGTTTTTTTCAAATATTTATTCAAAAATTAAATTATACACAAAATTCGGAGGTCTAGGTTGGATTCAGACTGGGTATCTTCATGTTTAAAGTTTAGTGCTTTTCAGCACTGAGCTGACTTTCCATAGCTAGAAATTAACTTCTCAAAGAGCTACATGAAAAACCTCCATTGTATAACCTTAAATTATTGCCATGGTTACCACACAATATCCTAAATAATGTTCTAGGATTAAGAAAGAGTGAAATAGAAATAATGAAAAACAATCAAATAAACAGATAAACTGGATTAATGTTATTGAACATTACTTCACAAACGGACAATGGGAAAGAAAAGAAACCACAACACAGAGCAAGCAGAAAAAAGCATATATATAGTAACAAATTAAAAAAATACCGTATTAAAAAGTACTTAACTAAGTGGATACGTAATGGCTTACTTACTGATGTGTCTCAAAACATTCGTTCCTTTTACGAAGCTAACCTTCTACATTCGTAAAAGAAACGAATGTTTTGAAATGCGTCAGCAAGTACTTCACTTATTCAAGTACTTTTTAAATATAGTTTAATCAGCGGATACAAGATGATTACACCAACCAACTTTAAAAATAATAGTCCAACACCATACATAGAAAGGAAAATTGCAAGGAAATTCGCTTTCAATTTTGTCACTTAATATTGATATTCTGACATCTATATATACATATTTATATTAATTGTAATTATAAACGTAATGACTGGCAAGTAAAGTGTTTTCACAAAAACATGTAAACGTGTCACATGTGATTGATTTGTAGGTTTATAAATATTTTATATGTAGATTTGAAGTGTAAACATATTCTCCCTCAGATAAGTAATGCATCAGATCCAATAAATACTATACAAGATTCATAACAAGTAAAAGTTTCGAAACTTAGTCATTTACTTTTATAGGAATTTACGTTGTAATTTACATCCTAGTAAGGATGAGTTTATCTAAGTGTACCAATGTTCGTACTTAACTTCCAACGAAGACCGTTTAGGTAAAAATTATTTTACAACTAAATATTTCAGACTTATTTGTTGTTTTGTGAAATTTTGGAAACAACAGTAAAAATCAATATTTACTATTGAATTTTTAAATTAAAAATGCATTAAACATTATTTATTTTATTATGAAAGTATATAAAGATTAACTTCTTTCAACAAACCAATTTTTTTGGTTGGAATATTCAACTCAACTTTGCTAAAATTGTTAATACATAAGTGTGTCGGGCCGTAACTCCCTACAAAATCTAGAATAACATTATTTTTTTATGCCATCACATTTATCTATGAAACAAAAACCATGGTAATTATATCTGCTAGTAGTGTGAAGCTTGTTGTTTAATACTATGCGCTTATTTTTTCCAAAAGTAGTAAAACCGGTTAAGTAGTACTAATAAACATAAAACGTTACTAGACAACAATGTTGGTCGTAGTGACTTGGAGGTATTCGGTTCAGCGTACTGGGCTGTCATACCAATTGGCCTAACATGGCATCTAAAGTGTTAAAATTTAGGATTGTGTTAAATGGTAATAATTTAATATTTTAAAAATTAAAAATAACGTTAATGTAATCTGTTCAAGAACAATTTAAAAAGACAGCGACATTGCCTGAGTCAAATTGTTAGAATTACAAAAATACAATTGCTTGTAAAGGCGAATGACCCATTAAATCCTTATGAAGTGTAAGTAATAATTTACACATGAATAAATGTTCTATAATTAAGTAACCCCTCAAAACTGGGGGAGGAGGGGTTTACAAAATGAATACCCTCTATCAAAACCCATTTATAATCTTAAATTTAAATAATAAAGGTTGAATGATATATGTTTACTCACATTTACATTAGTTTATGACTATCAGAAGTTTAATTTATTTTATAAAAACTTATTGAGACAGAACGTTTTCCATCGCTCCGTGGCAATCTTCGTCAGTGCCTGGTACAGTGACGATAAGACACTGATGAAAATCGCCACGGAGCGATCAAAAACGTCTCAGTAAGTTTTTACAAAATAAATTAAGGTTCGGATAGTCATAAACTAATGCAAAAGTGATTAATTAAGTCTCACCGAACGTAATGGAGTGCAAAATTTAAGAGATATATGTGTCATCATAATGGGCACATTATTACACATTGGGAAAACTTATTTGTTTGAAAATGTGTTTAATAACGTTTCAACTTGCACATCAGAAAAAAGTTGTTTATTTCTATTACTGGTACAAATTGTTACAAATAATTCTCAATATTCTTAAGACAGAAATTTTTTTTAAAAATTATAATATGTATTTACAGAAGCAGCAGAAAATATGTTACAGAATACTTAAATTACATAAATTCGCTTATAAAAAGAAAACATTTGTTAAGTACAGAATTATTAAATCACTATCCGCATCCTCCACCTGAACATTTGCTCCTTTTAGGAGGTCTGTATCCACGACTGCTGCTTCCCATTAGAGGGTTGTAATCTGAAACAGTAATGGCAAAATAAACCATTCACAATAGCTCAAATTAATTACAAACATTGCATAATTGAATTTTCGTTTTAAATTAATTAAAAGTATTTTTAATATTAATTGACTGAGGTTATTCAAGAAACCTTCTGAATATGCATTTTAATAACGTTAAAGGTTTTAAGGCCGATTGACAGCGATGGCTGGTGCAAATACAGCTGGTGACTGTAATTTGCATCCTCTCATAGTTTATCGCTCAAAAAATCCATGAGCGTTATTAAATATTTCTAAGCTAGCTTGTCCGTGATTTGGAAGTCAAATCGGAAAGGTTAGGTGACAGCTTCCATTTTTGAGGACTAGTTTGATCATCATGTCATACCTGAAGTTCAACATTAATTTTAAAGTAATTCCTATTAATTGACATTGCACCTGGTCATCATCTTACTACTTTAACTAATTTCGATACATTCGTGAAAGTAATATTTTTGCCACCAAACACAACCAATTTGCTTCAACTGATGGTTGAGGGAGTCATCAAAACACTTAAAGATTATTACACAAGATCATTAGTGCATATGCTTGAAGCTATGAGACAGAACAACAAGCTCTCTGTTGAAGATTGTTGGAAACAATTCAACGTTTTAAATGCTTTGAGAATCATTGTGCAATGATTTGCTTCAAATGAAATTTCACAAAAAACTTTGAATCAGGTTTAGAAAAAGGTGTCTATTTTTTTTCGTCACTTAAATTTAAGCGGAATCAGTGCCAAAGTCTGATGAAATTGCTGATTGTATGTAAAATTATACCCCGACTTACACGGTTATCACTCGGTCCCACCTATCGTGTAAGTACGGGGTATTACTGTATATATTATGATATTTCACACTGTCCATTATTTTTCCTTTGCACTGACTTTACCAACCTACCATTCACAATGAACACATCATACAAACAAACTAAATGCATACAACAAAAACATACAATTTAAGTACAAAACAGAACAATTAACAATAATAAAATAGAAACTACAGTACACAGAAAACCTGCAATACAAGACACACAAGATAACAAACAAAAATTAAATGAAGAATTAGATAGCATTACAAAAACAGCAATAGAAAATGGATACAACAAACACCTTATAATAAACATAAAATAAATTTACAAATAAAACCTAACCTCAACACAATGCTACAACCTGAACACAAAAATAATAATAAAATCTACCTAAAATATAAATACACCAATAACAAATATATACAACAAAGAACACTACACTCCAACATACAAACCTAGCAACAAAATAATAAAATATTTTAACAACACAAACTACAAAACAAATACAGGAAAACATAGCCTATCTGGAATCTACAAAATTACATGTAACAACTGCAACACATTTTACATACGAAAAACAACTAGGTCATTTAAAATAAGATTTTCATAACATTACTGAGCATTCATAACTAAAATTAAAAGAGCATCAAATGTATCAGAACACCTAATATCACATAAACATGAAATAACAAGTTACGAAAATAACCAAACCCTACTTGAAATAAATGATAACCCAATAGAACTAAACTCACTAGAAAAACACCACATCTATAAAAACATACACAACAACCTAATGAACTAACAGACCACATATCCAGACGACGTACTTTTTAAAAGCATCATGCACACGGCACAAGACGAAACATATATGACATCAACAAGTACCAACATCACGGACCGAACAACAAAATCAGAAAAATAATTCAATGATTCGACAATGGTCAAGTGACCGAAAGGTGTCTCATCACAAAAGGTAAATATTAATTGCACCTGGTGGTGGAACAATTGTTTACAATAACAATAATAACTTTATGTATATAATCTTGCTCAGACGTTAATAAAATATTTTTATTCATCCACTCAAGTTAAAATAAATTTTTTTATAGTTGTGGTAACACATGATGTTAATACAGTTTTATCAAATTTTAATTTAATTAAATTCAATAAATTAATTCTAGTTTTATATAAGAGAAAACCTTTTCACAAAATGAATAAGGTATAGTTATTTTGTCCCTTTTGGCCTAAAATAAGTGATAACTTATGAGTTTATAAAACAGCTGATTTTATGTTATAGGTTATGTGCTAGAACAGATATTTTACCGCATAAGTTATGTTACGTTGTTTATATTAATTGTAATTATTTAATAAAACATAAATGAAATGTAATTTGTGTTTGTTAATGTAAGTAGGAAAATTGGCTTAAAAATTATTTGTATATTGTTTTTTGTGCAAAAAATAATTGTTTTCAATGTTTACCAGGTTTCCAAGTTTTTTTCTTTGTTGAAGTCTCATCACTGCCATTGCCAAGTCTATTTCCTTCGCTTTCTTGAGATAAAAGTTCTTTAATTTTCTTTTCTTCCTTCTGAAACAGATTATATTGTGGTCTAAAAACAGATTTGTCTTTCTGAAAAGAAGTAATAGTATGTGTTACCCTTATAACATTTCTAAAACCAAACTGTCTTTTATACATACAAATTATACAGTAGTCAGTTTAACACCAGGTCATATTACCTAAAAAGCATGAAAAAACACATTTTATGCACTTTTAAGGATAAAGACTGAGTACAAAAAATATGATATTCCGCAATTAACAGCCCTAGATTTCATACTCATGCAATGCTACTTTGTCCCCTGCATTATTGCCATGATTTCAAATGTATATTTTTACTCCATTTTTTAATAATTTAATGTTGAAATCAACTCTTGGAAAATACTTGAGAAATAAACATTTTACTTTGTATCCGTAACCAGGTTTTACAACGAATAAAAACTGTAAATGAATCTATCTTAGCAAGATGACATGACAGAAAAACAATACTATTATTTGCAGTAAAAAAGTAGAAAATTTTTGAATTTTACAGCAACAAAAACCTCCAGTTGTGACTACATGATATTCTCTAATAATAATTTAGTCAACATCTTTGTCATATGGAAAAGCGTTTTGAAAGTTCTATTTAATGTAATAGGCTACACTAAATGTTCGTCCTTCATTTATGAATAGGAATTTCTGAAAGCATGAGATACATATCAGACAAAAGTGACAAACAAACTTGCCAGAAATGCTTCCGATTATCTTTGTTGTTAATATTTGTATCTCAAATTGGCATTTGCTTGTCATTTTAATTAATTAAAAGCAACTAATACATAAATAAGATGTAATTGATAATTATTATTTCTCAAATAAATTACACTGCACACGTATTTAAACAGTTAAAAAAACACGAATCGAAATCGGGATTTTAATCAATGGATAATCGAATTTGGACAATACCATTCCTAGAATCGGAATCAGCCCATACCTAGTTCTCAGTTTTAGTTATAAAAATGTTTAATATACCTGACATTCTCATAAACCACTCAACAGTCTATTGTGAAATGATCTACTATTTAACAGGTTATATATTTGTTTCTTAAATTTGATACCGGTACTTTTTTACATGCTGAATATAACTAAATAAATTTAAAAATTTGAAGACTTTTTTCACTTGTGAACACGTGTTTTCAACAAGTGAACTTAAGAGTTCTTGTTGTTTAGCAGTTATGTAAACAGTTAGTAGGACATGACGGCACAAAATAGCAAAAAGTCATTGCTGTTAACATTACAATTAGGTCAATGAAACGAATGCTCTGCTTATTTTCCTCTTAAATCTATCATGCAGCTGCACACAGTACACTGGTATGACACTGCCAAAGTCAAATTGCCAAACTGCTGTTTGATCAACCATTTTAAAATTAAAAAGGTGTCTTTAACGCATTAAAAAATACAAAGAAGATGCTAAGATGTATTTTACACTTTAAAGATCTACTGTGCTTACTATATACCTCTTTCATCTTGGCAGCGTGCGCTGCTGCCTTTTTGTTATGTTCTTCTTGCATTTTAATTCTTGCTTTTTCTATAGCATCTCTTTGTGATTCCATCAAATTTGGATCTGAAACAAAATCAAATTGTTTTTCAATTAAATGTAATAAATCAAGGACTTGTAATATTAGTGTTCTGAAACATTCAGTAGTTTCCTATAAACACAATTTATAAGTAAAGTGCTACATTTATAATGCACACTATTCTTCGTCTCTGATAGACATCATACTCATGCACAATAATGCAGGGCACATACTTTAATGAATACAATACTAATAGTGTACAATCATTTTTGCTCTTCAGCACTCTTACTGAACAGGTTTCTAAAAGCAAGAATAATTATTAAAAATCCATTTGTCTTCTGCCCTAATTATTTGATATTAGATAAGGTAAACATTTAATTATTCATAAAATACGGCATTTATTAGTAACCTTACGTATGCGTTTAGAAAACACATCCCTGACAAGGGTCAAGTAGCATATCACGCAGTAGGCTTGCTAATGCCAAGCATTTTTTAGAAAAAATACCAATACCACCAGGAAAAAATAAAATATAAAGAATGTCTGCAAAGGAGTCGAAAGGGAGTGGGAAATCCAAGAAGAAAGATACATCTTTCTGATGTGAGTGCCATGTCCCATTATGCAAAGAACCGTGTTTCAAGGGTAATCACACACACACACAAAATTTCAATACATTAGTAAAGTCTGCGTATATAAACTGATGTTTTGTGTAAATAAAGATAGAGTAAATGTGTTTAGTTTTGTAAAAAACTGTGCACTTCCGTTTGATTTTGGTTTTTTTTTCAAATAAAACGTTATTTTTAATATATATTCAAATAAAAAGTAGTTGTGTTGTATATCAAAATAAAGAGAAAATCTGAACAATTCAGCTATGTAAGTTTTATTTTTACAGGTTAAAAGATATGATTTTTTTTTAACGCCCCAGGAGACTGGGCCAGTGCTTATGGTGTTAATACTATTTACTTACAAAAAATTTAAAATAAAAGCCATTCAAAACAAAAAAGTCTGCACAAAACTGTGCTAATCCTAATATCAAATGTAGTTACAATAAACAAGAACATGAAATATATTGTACTTGGTCAGGCAACATTTCTTATATTTATAAGCATAAACACTTACATCCTCTGAAGGAGTATCCTGCAGTGGTATGATACACTGAGCAGGAGGACATTTTAAATACAAATTTCACAAATATAAAAACCTTCCAATAGAATATATCTATCAAGCTAAGGTAGTTCACTAACACAATGCACCAAATGTACAAAACTACATAAAACCGATCTTGTATGTTATAAACTTATAACTTAGAACTTGTGCCTTGAGCAGAAATTCAAATACACTCTAACAATTAATAACTTTCCAAATGTTAATGTTTCAAAAGAGACATCAGTAAAGGGCCAGAAAAGTATTATTGTTTAAACATTTGGTGTACAAAACTAAGAGCTGTCTTTTTTGTCAATGCTGCTTTTTAAAAAGAAAGGGTAGAGAGACGAACTTCTTAGCATTCCATGTAGTCACCATGTTGGAGTCAGGTCCATTGTGTGGCAAAAGGAGTAACCCCGAGACTTGTGATTCTGGGTGTAGGTTTAAGAAACCTCTTTGTGATGATCATCCACTCACCTTTACTACTCGTGCTACCCTTCTACCTGCAGCTTTGGATACTTGTTCTAAAGTAGAACTTTTTGCAGTTCTCGACAGGCCAAGGACTTTGAGTAGGTTGTAGTGAGATTTTGCTAGTATATCTCTCGCTTCCACTTCTACTACATGAAAATTAACCGTATAGTTATTTTTTGTTAATTAATTTATTAGAATAATTTTAAAAATACTTAACTAAGTGAATACATAATTGCTTACCTGCTGATGCGTTTCAAAACATTCGTTCCTTTTATGAAGCTAATGTTTTGAAAAGCGTCAGCAAGTAAGCAATTACGTATTCACTTAATTAAGTATTTTTAAAATTAGTTTAATCAGTGACTTCAAGATTATTACATCAAAAAAACTCTCATTTATTAGGTTGTAATACTTATTCAATTTTATTTTGTGGTCTTTGGGTGTTTGTTTCCCATGGTACTGTTAGTTCTACCAGGATGATATGTTTAATTTTCCGAGAAAAGAGGAATGTAATCTGTCTAGATGACAAAACACCAACATCTTCTACATTATAAAGAATTTTAACACATAACTTTGTTAGATTTGTTATTGATAGGAAGAATATAAATGCAACATGAAATTCATATTGTTTGATGAATAGGAAAATTTGTGTACATTGGCAAGACAAATGGAGCAGACACGGGTTGTAAAAGAGGAGTTAAGTTCTAAATGTTAGTGAATATTCTAGGATTATTGTTTGTTGAATATAAAACAGCAAGTGTTAAGGAATAATTTATTGTTGTTTTTTTTCAGAAAGTGCCATTTACTTAATAATTATTAAAATAAAGTTAGATACTCAAATTGAGATGGACTTAGGGAAGAAGAAGCTGACAATTACATAAGACTAGTGGTTGTGGGAAGGGGGTTCAAGAAAACTAACACAGAACTAGGAGAAAACTTATTTCCGCAGCATTAAACATTTGGATTGCCACAATCAAAACGGTGATATTACAACTAAAATAAATAAATATACAGTAGAGTCTCAATAATTCGAGGTGCATGGGACCAAGAATCCCTTGGACTAATGAAAAGTCAGATTTTTCACAATAGAAATAAATAGGAATTCCAATGAACCCTTCCTTATTCTGTAACTAAGATTTCACAAAAGACGTCTATAAAACTTTATTGATTACATTACTAACATAAATTTAATTTTGCTTTGGAATACATTGTTCATTACGGTTGCCAGAATTTTTGGAAAAAAGTTATAAGTTTCTTCTGCATCTGCTTATCACATCGTTTTCATGCTGCCATGTCGTGTAGACGTCTTAGCAGAAGCACATCTGTTGGTGTGGTGTATGTTGTTCAATACACCATAGTCGGAGGAAATATCATCTTCAGAGGAAAATATAAGACTCCTTATCCTAAATGTACATCAGGACATAAATAAAATGTTTTTGTAGTTTAAGAGGTTTTGTTTATTTATAATTAAAAATTGCACCACAGGAGATCCAAGTTATTAAATTTTTTTTATTAAGAATTTACACATATCCAAATCAAAATAAAACTATAAATTTATTTATTACCAATCCAATGAATTACATCAACCATCAACTAACTCATCTTGACAGATCACATGGTCATGCTAGACAGATCACTTATACAGACTACATACCATATCAAAAGAATACATACAATATAAATATTATTGTATCAGAGACAAAAATTTGTATATTTAAGTACCATATACAGAACAAAATATTTACAAACCCATCATTTATGACACGTTTACATTTTTTGAGATGTCATTTTGAATGACATAGTAAAACGTGACCATTCAATAAACAAGCATGTCAACTGCATTTTGATGTCATTGACCTTGAATGACTGAGAGACCAAATGTCCCACATTATTATCAGACATGCCTATAGCCGAATATATCAAGCCATTAAAACAAACCACCGATTTGTCAGAGAAGTAAAAGTAACAAACAATGTCCCTAATATGGACCTTCAATCCATTTCAACATTCCATATGTCCAAGAACAGAGACCTAATGGCACATATGTTAGCTGGTATATACTAATAGTTATTTTGTTAACATTGCGGTAGCGAATGTGTTAAAATACAGTTACTTTGAGAATAAAATAACTATAGAATTGTATAAAGAATATAAGTCAGTAAAACAGATAATTGTTATGAAATTTATAATAATGATTACCTTTTTTACACTTTGCCTCAAACTGTTGTTGCTCTCTTGAACGTTGCATTCTGTCAATTGCATCTTCTACAAAAGGTTTTAAATATGCTACCAATAATCCAAGGCCAAGCAAGTACCACCCATATTGTGATAAAAAGTCGAGAACTAAAATCATGTGAAACCATACTTTAGCATTATTAATTATTTAAACTAAATATTGAGTCAATAGGAGAAATTTAATTACAGTAATACCCCGTACTTACAAGATAGTTCAGACCGAGTAAGTCGGGGTATAACTTTACATACAATCACATAGGAATCCTGTTTAATTGGGACTAAAGACTAAATAAACTAATAATTTAAAAGAAAAATGTGTATGTATTAAGTTCTTAAATATATAATACAACAAAATATTATATTATATACATATAAATTGGAAAGAAGTAAGTAAAAAGAAATTATTTTGACATAGAAGCCTTCATAAAATCTAGTAAATTCATTTGAAAAATTGAGATTTCTTTTTTCTCATGCAGAATTTCCTTGTAACTCGTTAATTTTTTTTTTGTGTGGCAGATATAAGCTCATAGTTGGAGTCTATGTTTTCCAAAATTTGTAAATCTTGCTCAATTAAACTAATCCCTTTTGTCAAGTTTCTAACCGTCATCTCATCTTCTACGTCAACAGAGTTTAAAGAATCTTGTGCTTTTAAGGTTGCTGTTCCTTGCGCATTTCTATGAACTTATAAATTAATTGTCAGCTCCTGGTTGTGTAAGCCCAGCAGTTCTTGAACGTCATCATTTGCCACTTCTAAATTTAGTTATCTGGAAAAACCGACAACTTCTTTAATCACATCAGCAATTTCATCAGACTCTGGCACTGATTCTGCTTGAGTTTCAGTGGCTAAAGAAATAGACACAACGTTTTCCAAAACCATTCAAAGTTTTTTGTGAAATTTCATTCCAAGATTGCCTAATGATTTTAAAAGCATTTAAAACATTGAATTGTTTCCAAAAATGTTCAACAGAGAGCTCATTCTGTCTCAAAGCTCCATGCAGATGTGCAAATGATCTTCTGCAAATTATTTGTGTTTGATGGCAAAAATATCACTTTCACACGTGTGTCGAAATTAGTTAAAGTAGTAGGAGGTTGGCCAGGTGCATTGTCAATTAAAAGGAGTTTTGAGGTATGACATGATGACCAAACCAGCTTGGGTGAGGCTGGTATTCCCAAATAACCTGTACTTACAATTTCACAAACAACTCGATAAAAATTACCTCTACATTAATATTCAATATACTGATGGGATGCAAGTGGATAAATTTGGTTTTGTTGATAAATAATGGGACTGGGAAAAGGTAACGTTTCACAAGTCTCTATGATTGTTGCTAGCTGGTGGTATGCCGGTGATCTCCTTAATTGCAGGAGATGGAAGCAGTTGCTGGTACACAGCTGACCATTATACATACTGTTTTCTCGAAGTTTTTTTTGTACTGAACGAAAAAATTCATAAAAGACAATCTTTAAAGCAAGTTGTATGTCGAGTTTTAAAGCATACACAAATAAACAACATTTTTATGCATAAAGATTGTTTTAAATTCCATTTCTGTGACTTAAAAATCATTTTAAAAAAGTTGATGTAGTAAGAAATCTTAAACTAAGTTATATGGTTGTGTTACCTACTCTATGCACTTGACAAAAACATGAGATTTGAGATTAAAGAATTTAAATGTATTTATAAAATATACATTGATATTTCTAATCATAACTCGAGGGCATTATGCTTAACCCCATTAATTCAAGTAATATATATTTTATTATTAATTTTGTTATTAGCTTGCAAAAAAACCACTGATTACTGATATTTTTCAACAGTCATGCTTTTCACTAGATCAGTGCATTGTTCAATGTTCACACTGTACAACTCTCAACAAACATCAGCTACTGATCGAAAACATTACTTGATCAGTTACATTTCAAAACATAAACTCACCAATAACCACGTCGATAAACTTGGAACAAACAATCAACGATGAGAATCCTGACAAGAGACTGATGTTTGCAGGATCTGTACCACTAATGAGTCTTGATGTATAACATTTATTTCGTGTAAATCACACGTTTTATATTCATTATATGACATCTACTCCAGTTTTTCTGTAGAAGATAGACATCTGTACTGTCTTAGGTATATTTATCAGCTCTCAAAACGTGCAGCATAGAGAAGATTGGTATTTATAGCCTATAATTTGTCTTTTTATCAGATGTTCCAGACATGATGGACCTCCCATCAGATTTGTATTTTAAGTTGACTTTCTTGGTCATCATCAGAATTTAGTGATGATTTTATATTAAAAAAAACTACTTATTGTAAATATTTTTTATAACTAGTCTATATTTTAACACATAAGAATTGAATAATAATAGTGGGAATCCAGAAGCTTCAATAGCAAAACTGTAAGTAACATTTAATTTATTAACTAAAGTCAAATTAATGCTTAGAAAATTGCACCTGTATAAAATATTAAATATTGGTAATTGCTTAGGCAAAACATTCTACTGGGCAATGTAGAAACATATACAAAAAATAAATAAATAATAAATAAAAAAAACTCCTGCTCACATCCCAAATATTACAATTATAGAAAAGAATTATTCCACTCTCACTCTCTCCATGGTCACCTTACAAAATGTTTAACTTTGATTTCTTACTCTGAAAATAGCCAAATGGCTTGAAAAGTGTTTAAACACACTGGTAATGCAACAAAAATTAACATTTTTAACAAAACACCATTTACATACAACACATTTCAGCCAACACGACATTACATTGTGCAGTAACTTAGGCCGAAGTTATAAACGAATATGGCTGTGGAAAGGGTGTCTATACACCTTTAAACTTTTACAATCCTTACAACCAAATCTGTTTCAACTGGATACATTACAGGTATATTTTAATATAGGTATATAGTAATGTATAAAATAGTCCAATAATGTCCTACACTCCCTACAGGTGTGTGGTCGGAATACTACCAAAGAACCGAAACCTGTTGTGCGTAAATGATGCATAGCGTTTTGTCAAGGGTGATATTTCAAAAAAATTGTAATTATTGTTGCATCAGCAGTAAATATAAAACCTTTAGAGGCATTCAGCTAATTTCAACCTAAAATAATTAAGGTAAAACATTGATTTTGTAAAGTTTTAGGTGCCCATGAAGGAGAGTTAAGACATTTTTTTCCAAAACTTCAATTGTTTGGAATGTGAGCAGAAGTTTTCATATTTTTTTGATATTCATAATGAGTTTCTATATAAGAAGGTGAAATTGTTTGGCCGAAATCGCTTGCGTGGCTAAACAGAACAATTACCAAGTTTCATGAGTGAGAATATTTAGTATTTATTTCCCGCTCCTACATGTTTGATTTTAGCAAAAAAATTTATTGGGCAATGTTAAAGTCATCAGGAAAACAAAAAAAATTATAAAAACTCTCGCTGAAGCTCTAAAAGTTGAAAATCATGATAAAATAGAAATTCCCCCCTTCCCAGCACAGTTGAAATGTTACTAGTTTAACATGGTTTCACACAAAGCTTATAGAATTGAAAACTCACACACACACATCTTATTTGTTGGCAATAATAAGTCTCAAACAATCACTTACAGATCATATTCTTCTCACTTAACAGTAAATTTTGCATTGAACATTTATACACCTTTGATTTCTATCGCAAAAAATGATAGAACTTGCATCTTGCAAAGCATGTTGAAGTTGATATTTATTTGAAATTTTTTAATTTTTTGGGAGTTAGCAGCAAATTTAATTGCATATCGAGGCATTTTGCAAGTTACTACATCAACAAAAATAAATCCAAAACGTTGAATTTGTAACGTTTTAGATGTGCCGTGGGGACGAGAAATAAATACTGAAATTTTTGTAGCAAAATACAACTCAATTGACATGAGGAATTATTTTTGTGCTCGCTAGATTCTTTGGGTCCCGAATCATTTAATCCATAATTAGTTATCCCCTATATCCTTGGGCCTACTATTCATACTGTCTATTCAAATAATATGCCTTTTCCAATATTTATATGCATATTTTGTGTAAAAAATTCAGTGCGGAGTAGTCAGAAATACTACATTCATGTATCAACAGCGCGCTGTACTACATATGCGTATACTGTATTTAAATATAGCTATAAAGTCTCCAGTAAGGATAGATTTGGTTGTAATATTATAAATTACTATATACCTATATTAAAATAAATCTGTAAAGTGTCTAGTCAGGATAGATTTGGTTGTAATTTTATACAACATTACATTACCTAATTAGACGTCTATTTCCGCGGAGTAATACTTTTTGCCAGGTGACGTCACGTGATCTTTATACTAGCATTAGATGAGTACATTTTGTTAAAATTATAACTGGATACTTCATAGGTATATAAAATTAACCTTCCATGGGAAAAACAAACAATATAGCTTCAGAACATGTTTTTGATTCATTTTATAAGCATTGTAATGAGGGTGGGCAATGTGCATTTTTACTGGCACTAATAGCACCACATATGAAGGAATTACAATTTTTTTTAATTATTAATTTTTGGGGCCTGAGCGAGAGTTGTAATAATTTTTTTCGTATCTCTGACTTTCTGTGTCGGCCAGTATAATGTTTTTCGCTAACATTATATGGCACGGGAAATGAATACCTATTTTTTTCAACTTATTGAATTCATTTAAATCTGTATTCGAAAAAAGTAACTTTGCTCAAAGGAAAAAAAAATTTTTTTTGTGGATATCGTACCTTTTCGTGCTTTTGAACAATAATCCAAAATATGGAGTGGGGCCGCCGTAATAAAAAATAACCGAGATCCTACACTACTCCTACAATTTAGTCCCGAATTTGATTTTCAGGCCTATATAATTTTCTGCATAATAATGCAGGGTAAAAATGCAGAAGCCCGGCGGTATACGATATTTTGGGAAATGGTTTAACATCATTAAATAGGACGATATCTACAAGAATTTTTTTTAAATTGACCTCGGAAAGTTACTTTTTTTCAATTTAAAGTAGCGAAAAAAATTCAGCGCGGATGTAGAAGTTGTGAATAGGCGCGGAGTGATACAAATGCTTCGTGATACAACTGTATTTCAATGTATAAAATTAAAACCAAATCTAACCTGACTTGACACTTTTTAGGTATATTTTAATATAGGTATACAGTATTGTATAAATTTAAAACCAAATCTATCCTAACTGGAGACTTTATAAGTATATTTAAATATATGTATAAAAATTACGCGAAGTTGTGAATAGGCGCAGAGTTATGCAAATGCTTTGTGATTTTACAACTGAATTTCAATGTATAAAATTAAAACCAAACCTAACCTGACTTTACACTTTTTCGGTATATTTTAATATAGGTATACAGTATTTTATAAATTTAAAACCAATTTATCCTAACTGTAGAAGTTGTTTCTCAAATATCTACACACGTAAGGTGCGTGACGTACCGCGGACAATGCGTACAACCTTATGCGCAGCACTGTGACGTAAGTATCACTCCGCGCCTATTCACAACTTCTACATCCGCGCTGAATTTAGTACCCTACTTTAAATTGAAAAAAAGTAACTTTCCTACTTCAATTTTAAAAAAATTCTTGTGAATATCGTCCAATTTGATGGTTTTGAACAATTTCCCAAAATATCGTATAGTGCCGGAGTACTGCATTTCAACCATATTGTCTTTCCAACATTTATTTATTATTATTATTATAGCTGTTATAAGGCAACGGCTAACAAAAATAAAATTATTAAACTTTCATTGTATGATTATGTACTAACCTTGATTGGAGTAGGATGTAAAAATGTTTTGTTCATTTTCTTTAAAATCCATATGGAAAATCTAATCTTAGGAATCCTATATCAATACCCTAATTAGGATGTATTCAGTTTAATTTTTAGTAGAATGTTTACAATTTTTTTCCAAAAAAACCACAAGTCAGAAACCATTTACCACTGACTCTTACTTCAGCACGAAGGCCTTCTCAATTTCAATGTAGACTATTTTCCAACGAAGCTACGCATCTATTGTTCAATACAGTGGTTTCATAAATGTATTTACACATTACTCTGAATAAAACCGGATATATTAACATTTTTTCAAATAAATGGCTTTGTGTATGAAATTACCGTTATTTGTACTTTAAATATTTGTTGCATTACATTTATTTCTCTATTTAAGTGTTTGAAATATTTGTGAATAGTATGTTGAAATAGATTGTAAAATTTAGGTTTATATTATTGAAATATTTTCATTAATTAACAATAATAGTTAACTTCATTTCTTAGTAATATTCGTGAAAATGTAAGGTATATTAAAAATCGAAACGGAATTTCTGTTTTAATATTTATTAGTAAATTAGCGTAACAGAAATAAAGAGTTGGGATGGATAAAAAAATATTATTAAAATCATTTTACTATGTTATAAGTTTCCAAGATTAGACTACAAATTTTTTGTAACTGTCGGTTTTGTTACATGAGATAAAATATATGCTTTGCATATTTTGCCATTGTTATAGGTTCAAATAATTGAAGTATACATTTAATCGCCTGTCAATGAAATTAACAATATACAACATAATTTATTGTAGTATCTGTTCATTTCTGTTCTGCATGATTGTTAGCAACGTTAAATTTTTATCTCTTTGTATCTGTCAACTGTCTACCACCTCTAAACTAGGCCTAGGAAAGCCTAGATCTGTGTGATCCAGGCCCTGGATCTGTCTCCTTTCCTTGATCGGTCGTGTTTTTACATTCGTTTATTTAATTCAAGTTCGAAGCGTAGTGTTCTTTGTTAAACGTTGATTACAATATGCTAATAGTTACCATACAAATTGTGAAAACTGAGTGTTTAGATGAATTATGAATGTGTAATGCGGGTTGGTCTTGTATTGACAAAATTCCCGGATCATGAAGTTTTTTAAGTGGTTGTGATTACAAGAAAGGCCCTGTGCCTAGTTTTTTTTAAATATTTTAAGGGATTTAATTTAAAATTTATAAAAATGGCAGATTTAGAAGCAGTTTTGGCGGACGTTAGCTATTTAATGGCTATGGAAAAAAGCAAGTGTACTCCAGCTGCTAGAGCCAGTAAGAAGATAATGCTTCCAGACCCTAGGTATGATACCCATTTATCAGATATAAAGAATATTCCGTGTCTAATACATATCTGCTTTTAATAAAGTACACGAAAGTTATTATAAACAGATTTGTCCAGAAATGTAACTTTTATATAACCTGTCAAAAATTTGACTTGTTATTGTAGTTGGGCTAATACTTCTTTATCATTATTTTTTGTAAAATTTTCTATTCTTTATTAACTTATAATGTTAGGCTATGATTTTTCAAACGGTTCTCACATTGTAAGTAACATTGATTTAATTAGTATAAGTAGAGATTTTTTTGCTCATTGTTCATGTAAGTTGTTCGTAATAAAATTCTGGTAATTATTTACAACATGCATGTAATTAATATTGAATAAAAGTTATACCTGGTGATGCAGAATGTCTTAAGGAACAAATAAAAACTAGTTGCAATCCCTCTTAAATTTTAGATTTTGAACAAACAAAATAATAAAATGGCCTTCACAATACACACAACTTTTAAATAAATTACGATTTTCAATGAAGCAGGACACTATGTTATGCATAAGAATTTAGTTACAAAGTATCCATTTATAGGTTTAATTTCTTTTTTGTCGATTACATGAAGAATGTAAATAATAATTCAGTATTTGTTTCATTAGAAAATAATAATAAACCGGATTGAGTATATCATCATCAGAAGTAGATAAAAACTTAATAAACCTTGGTATTCATTCAACCATAATAAAAAATGTTTTTAAAAACCACATTCTACCTATATACAGTGTATACATAAAATTTCATAAAATCAAGGCTTTCTTATAAAAAATTGTACTACATTACAGGTCAAATTTAATAAGCTGGCACTTAGGGGCTGCAGGTTTTGGCCAAAGGATGAGGGAAGGATGGATATGCTCGCAAGTCTTTTTAAAAAATCATTTACCTTGGTCTTCTGCTGACTCATTGAGTTGACTCATTATTTTGTTACTTATTAATACTTTTTAATGTATAATATAAATAACAAAAAATGTAGATTAAGTGTTTATGGTAGTGTATTAATAGAATTGTCTAAGGTTTGTGTAGGGTAGACCGCGATTTATGGCTCCGATGAGGGATGAGGAAAGTGCCAGATGCTTTCTAGACAATGAATACACAATTTCTACCTAAGACCCAAGTGCTAGATTATAAAATTTACCTATACCTAATACCAGCATAAAGTACTTGATTAGGATAGATTTGGTTAAAAAAAAAATAGTTGATTAAGGTGCAAGGCAAACAGTTTATACATAAAGAGAAAAGGATCACCTAATATTATGCAATGAGGCTATTATAAACAGTATACCAAAATCTTGGCTAATTTGCATTTCAACAAGTTAACCAATTTTATTATTTTTTAAAAAATAAATTCCATCTTAACTTTATAGCTATATTCTGCTGTATTATAACATAATGTTCTTGTTTTGTAAAGACCTTCATAAGGAGAGAGTGGTAAACTACATATTCACTTAGTTAAGTAGTGTAAAATTAGAGTAATAAAAGGGATTGAAAAAAATTCTTGGTTATGTAGTGACTTTTAGCGTGTTTAACATTTTATTGGATACTGAACTGTAAACATTTAAAATATATTTTTAAAAGTTATAGAATTTTTAAATCTTGTATTTGGTGTAGTTAGGGTAACATTTTTCTTTTCAAAATTTTTAGTTGTTGGGTTGTTAGCACCAAGTCGTATTATTTTTCCTGTGTTCCTGCTTACTTTTTGGATCACTAAGTATAATTTGTTTTGCAATATTGATCACCAATAATACAAATAAGAAAATTATCTATTCATTCAAATTATTCACATTATTACTATTCAAATTATTATACACATTTATGCTGGTAGTAAATTATCTATTTATGTTGATAAGTAAATTATCTATATTAAAAATATGTAGATATTTTTCTTGTATCTTCAAAAATTAATGAAACATTTATATATTACTAACAAATAGATAATCATATCTCATAATAACCCTACTTGGTAATAATTGACAAATGCATTTCAATCTCGATTTTTTTTTTCATTTTCACAGCTGGTTAAAATTTTAAAAAAACATCAATGAAAATAACTTACAATCATATTTGTTTTGAAATAATTTTTTACAAATAACCACATTATTCTATACAATATTATTATATCTATATTAAAACGTATGCAGAAACGATCTTGTTGAGATAGATTTGTTTATACAAAAATTTTAATTAAAAGTTCCTGAACATAAAAGAACTATCAGTATAAGGAAAAGCACAACCTCATTAACTAAATCTATTTAGAAAGTTTGTAATTTAATACTATTTATAACCAAATCTATCCTAACTGGATACTTTGTAGCTGTATTTTAATATAAATTTATAGTAACGTGGTGTAATACAAGACACACATACTTGATGCTGTTTTGTTACAACCAGATAGTATTTCAAGTTTTCTAAATATTAATCATTTATGGTCTGTGACATTTTCAAATCAGTTGTTTTTTTTTATAATATACATTTGAGTAATTTACTGTGTATTTATGTGCATATATATATATATATTTAGGTTAGTTTTGGTTGGTAAAGATTATTTAGATTTTTTGGACTAGGAGACTGACAGACTTACCTTGGTAAGAGTCCACTCTGTAGTCTTGAAATAGAAACACATAAAAGCACTTAAACAATGATATATTTCAACCACACAGTGTTCTTTGTCAATCGAAGAGAAAACACAAAAAGAAATGAAATAAAATAATTGTAATCACAGATTGTGTAGAGTAGAAATCAGATGTCACAGATGCACAGATTAAAGATCTATATATATTGTTTCCATGAGCATATGAGTGATTATAGTTTATATAAGTCTGTCAAGGGAAAAGAGATAAGGCTTTTAAGGAAAAAAAAAAAAAAAGAAATGAATGGATTTATCTGATGTTGAGGTTAGGGGATTCTCTGGACTTGGACTACAAATCCCCTTCAGAAATTATGTGAGTAACACATGACCCAATATTAATAAATAATATAATTAATCACTTAAAGAATAGTTTATGACTATCCGAACTTTAAATTTTGTAAATTTGTAAAAACTTACTGAGACAGAACGTTTTCGATCACTATGTGAGACACTGATGAAGATCGCCACACAGCAATCGGACACGTTCTGCCTCAGTAAGTTTTAAAAAATTTACAAAATATAAAGTTCGGATAGTCATAAACTATTGTTTAAGTGATTCATTAAAATTTACCAAACGTAATGGACTACAATATTCAAAAAATAATATAAGCATAAAACTACAAAACACATTAAATTTATTATTAGGTTTTTTTGTATTATTTATTACTAATAATAAATTACACAGTATATTATTCCATATATTTACTGTGATTCATTCATGATAATGTTGGTACTGTTTGTCTATCCACAAAAAGTTTTAAATAAAACTTTTTAAATAATCTTGTATTTGAATAACTTGATGTTGTTTATATATATATAGATTTTTTGGACTAGGAGACTAACAGACTTACCTTGGTAAGAGTCCACTCTGTAGTCTTGAAATAGAAACACATAAAAGCACTTAAACAATGATATATTTCAACCACACAGTGGTCTTTGTCAATCGAAGAGAAAACACAAAAAGAAATGAAATAAAATAATTGTGATCACAGATTGTGTAGAGTAGAAATCAGATGTCACAGATGCACAGATTAAAGATCTATTTATATTGTTTCCATGAGCATATGAGTGATTATAGTTTATATAAGTCTGTCAGGGGAAAAGAGATAAGGCTTTTAAGGAAAAAAAAAAAAAATGAATGGATTTATCTGATGTTGAGGTTAGGGGATTCTCTGGACTTGGTATACCACTGGTATGATAGTTCCCACCTTCTCAGTTCTGAGGGATTGCAATCAGGGGGGAGTGATTTAATTATTTTTGTGGTATAGCAGTCATCAAAAGTTGTGATGTTGTGACTCGCAGCCTGTTGAGCTGTTGGTCTATCCATATTCATAATTTTAACATCATTTTAACATCATGTCTGTGGCCATTCATTCTGATATTCAGACCATCCGTGGTCAGGCCTATGTACTGTGCTGAGCAAAGTTTACATTGTAGCTGGTATATGACATTTTTCGATGTACAATTATGATGACCCTGTATTTTGAAGACCATTTTTGTTGTTTGGCTGTTGAAACTATTTGCTGAGGGGTGTATTGGACACGTCTTGCATCTAGGTCTATTGCATGGGAAGGAGCCATGAGGAAGTTTGTGTGGTTTCTCTGCATCAGGGTCTGGTAGTTTAGGATGTACTAGGATGTTTTTCAAGTTGGGAGGTTGCTTGTACCAAATTTGCGGTGGATCAGTGAAAAGATTTTTGGTGTAGACGGAAGCTTGAAGAATTTTGAAGCCAACTCTCAATATCTTGTTGAGTTTATGTAGACCAGGATGATAGTCTGTTATTAAAGACAGTTTATTTTGTTCTGTTTGTGGTTTATGGTGAACCGAGGATTGTGCTGAATGAATTTGGTTTTCAATGAGTTTTTTTGGGTATCCTCTTCTCTGGAAGGCTGTTGATATCTTTCTATTAAAATCTTCCAATTCCCTATCATTCGAACAGATTCTCTTACCCCTGATTGCTTGACTGTATGGAATGGATCGTTTTATGTTTATTGGGTGGTTGCGGTCGAAATGGAGATATTGTAGGTGGTTTGTCGGTTTGATGTGAATTCCTGTGTTGATATTTCCATTCTGGAGTGTTACCTCTACATCCAAAAAGGTGATGGCTGATGTAGATTTCTCCCAGGTAAATTGAAGTGTGGAGAATTGTGTCAGGCTGTCTAAAAATGCCTCAAGTGTTGAAGCACCCTGTGTCCAAATTAGGAAGATGTCATCTATATATCTATAACAACACAAGGGCTGGTGTGTTTGTGTCTTTAGAAAACTTTCTTCCAACAATCCCATGTACAGATTTGCGTACGATGGTGCCATTCTGGTGCCCATTGCTGTTCCCTTTATTTGAAGGTAGTTCCTTCCCTCAAACTGAAAGTTGTTCTTCTCGAGGATGAACAATCCCATGTACAGATTTGCGTACGATGGTGCCATTCTGGTGCCCATTGGTGTTCCCTTTATTTGAAGGTAGTTCCTTCCCTCAAACTGAAAGTTGTTCTTCTCGAGGATGAACCTGGTCAGGTTCACAAGAAAAGGTGTAGTGGGAGAAGGCTTGCCTGGGCGTTTGTTTAGAAAATTCTCTATTGCAGATAGGCCGTGTGCATGAGGGATGTTGGTATAGAGAGAGGTGACATCTATGGTGACCAAAATAGTTACCGGGGGTAGAGGTACAGATATTTGTGAGAGTCGATCTATGAAATGATTGGTGTCCTGGGTATGTGATGGAAGGTTCTTTTGTTAAAATTATGAATATGGATAGACCAACAGCTCAACATGCTGCGAGTCACAACATCACAACTTTTGATGACTGCTATACCACAAAAATAATTAAATCACTCCCCCCTGATTGCAATCCCTCAGAACGGAGAAGGTGGGAACTATCATACCAGTGGTATACCAAGTCCAGAGAATCCCCTAACCTCAACATCAGATAAATCCATTCATTTCTTTTTTTTCTTTTTTTTTTCCTTAAAAGCCTTATCTCTTTTCCCTTGACATACTTATATAAACTATAATCACTCATATGCTCATGGAAACAATATATATAGATCTTTAATCTGTGCATCTGTGACATCTGATTTCTACTCTACACAATCTGTGATTACAATTATTTTATTTCATTTCTTTTTGTGTTTTCTCTTCGATTGACAAAGACCACTGTGTGGTTGAAATATATCATTGTTTAAGTGCTTTTATGTGTTTCTATTTCAAGACTACAGAGTGGACTCTTACCAAGGTAAGTCTGTTAGTCTCCTAGTCCAAAAAATCTATATATATAAACAACATCAAGTTATTCAAATACAAGATTATTTAAAAAGTTTTATTTAAAACTTTTTGTGGATAGACAAACAGTACCAACATTATCATGAATGAATCACAGTAAATATATGGAATAATATATTGTGTAATTTATTATTAGTAATAAATAATACAAAAAAACCTAATAATAAATTTAATGTGTTTTGAAGTTTTATGCTTATATTATTTTTTGAATATTGTAGTCCATTACGTTTGGTAAATTTTAATGAATCACTTAAACAATAGTTTATGACTATCCGAACTTTAAATTTTGTAAATTTTTTAAAACTTACTGAGGCAGAACGTGTCCGATTGCTGTGTGGCGATCTTCATCAGTGTCTCACATAGTGATCGAAAACGTTCTGTCTCAGTAAGTTTTTACAAATTTACAAAATTTAAAGTTCGGATAGTCATAAACTATTCTTTAAGTGATTAATTATATTATTTATTAATATTGGGTCATGTGTTACTCACATAATTTCTGAAGGGGATTTGTAAGTTTGCAGTACACTTTCTATGTGTATTTGTGTGTTTGTGTGTATTGGTTTTTAAAAACTTGCTATTATTTTCAGTTTTAAGTTTAATGACATTTTTTTTTTTGTTATAGTTTAATCTCATACATTATAAATTTATATTGATCAGTTTCTCTAATATCATCATTAATTTTTAAAAGATAGCTCTGAAGTCTAGCATTTATATTCTGTATTTATAACATCATGTTATGGTTTATGAGGTTGTATAAAAAATTATTTTGGGTTTTCTTTTAATCAGTAAGTGTCTCAAGTTTACACCAATATTGTCACAAATCTAAAAATTATGCATTTAGTCAAGAAACGCAATTAACTAAACAAAATAGAAAGCTTCGAAATATACAAACACCACAAAATAGTTAATGTGTATGCACACAGACACACACACACACACACGTTCACATACACACGCACACACACACACAGCTAGGTCTATTAATGTTTTTCTTAAGGATTTGGCCATAGGAAGGAATAATATCAGCAAATACCTCAAATCCATTTCTAAGAACTCATTGGAGGCTGCATTTCATTTATGGGATAAATGTAGGTATTTGTCAGTGAAAGTACTTAAATATTCCTTAATAAGTTTCAAGTCTTCAAATAAAAGAAAATGTCTCTTCCTTATTGGCGGGCCTTTTATTATTAAGGAGTGACTGTCTTCTGATTGACATATTTCGTAAGGTGGAGTTGAAGTTCAATTCAGAACAAAGACTATTACTTGATTTGATAGAATAAAAAATTCTTTAGGCTAAAATGTATTTACTAAACTGGTATAATTATTGGTAGAAAATGTTAAAATTAATAATTTTTTTAGGTGTGTTAAGATACAGTAAACTATTAGAAATACTAATGTACAAAATAATTACTTTCCATAAAATATTTGGGTATGAGATAACTAATTGATATCTGTTGAATGTGTTTCATAGAATTAGAGTCAATTAAGGATATAAGATGAAATAGTTGCCATGTAGTCTTATTTTGATTATAATCATTAAACAGTACATTCTAAGTCTTCTGCTATTAGAGGCCAAATACAAATTGGTTTTTAATAGTTACTTTTATTATCCTAGCCACACACTCTTATCTTTCTAGCAGCTTATAAATCGCACTATATGTTTTATTGTCACACTGCGGTTATCTTTATCAGTGATATAATTTAATATTTGTTAATTCTATCTTCACGTGAACTACTAGTTATCACTAAACACTTTTAAAAGTTTATAGCTTGCCTATAGTAGCACTTACTTTGTTTGTTGAGGACGGCCGTTTCGGGAGATGTGTCACTGATCTCAAGGTTTATATAGGTTAGGGTGGGGGTGGGATATTATGGTGGTGTGGGTGTATGTTGTGAGTATTAGAAGTTATAATGTCAAAAAGTGTGCGTGAGTTGTAAAGTAATTGTGTATTGAGTATGTGTGTAGGGTGTAGTTTGAAGTGTCTGTATATTTCGTATTGTTCGGTTGTGTAGCGTTGGTTATTTCTGTGTTGTTTATGAAGAATTTGTAGGTTAGATGTTATGTCTATGTAGTAATGTTTTGTCGAGTTGAGATGATCGGCAAAGTTTGATTGGTAGTTATTGTTTGTTAGTGCTTTTATATGTTCTTGGTAACGTGTGTAGAAGGACCTCCCTGTCTGGCCTATGTAAAAACTGGGGCACGAACTGCAAGTTAGTTTGTAAACTCCAATGGTGTTGTAAATGTTGTCAATTTTGTTGTTGGGTTTAAATTGTTTATTGAGAGTGTTGTGTGTGGAGTAAGCTATGTTGTACACATTCTACAACCAAAAAGATGGCCTACCCATGGGCTTCCCCATAGCTAGCATCTTAGCAGAAATATTCATACACCATATTGAACAAAACCACATTTTACACAACAATAAATACTCAGATAACATAATTTACTGGTACAGATACATTGACGACATCATAACACTATATAAAGGTAACACACGTAGAGCACACATATTTTTAAAACACCTAAATTCCATACACTCAAAACTAACATACACCATCGAAACAGAACAACAAAACTATCTCAACTTCCTAGACCTTAGAATTAAACAACAACAGACAAACTAACACATAAATTCAACCTATACCGAAAACCCTCTAGTACCAATACGACCATTCACAGATCCTCAAACCACCCACACCAACGTAAACTAGCTGCTTACAACACCATGATATATCGCCTGCTTAAAACACCATTAGACAAAGAACACTACCAGGAGTTAAACACCATAAAATATATAGCACAAACGAACGGATACAACCCAACAATGGTTGATAAATTATACAACCTCCTAAAAATAAACCTAATAACCCAAATACAAACGCACAACAGGACAATCCCATAAAATAATTATCAATACCATACAGATTATCCAAAACCCACAATCTAATCAACACATTACGAAAATACAACTACAAAATAGCCTACTCCACACACAACACTCTCAATAAACAATTTAAACTCAACAACAAAATCGAGCCCATCATCTCTACTCCACAAAACATGACTACATAGACATAACATCTAACCTACAAATTCTTCATAAACAACACAGAAATAACCAACGCTACACAACCGAACAATACGAAATATACAGACACTTCAAATTACACCCTACACACATACTTAATACACAATTACATTACAACTCACACGCACTTTTTGACATCATAACTCCTAATACTCACAAAATACACCCACACCACCATAATATCCCACCCCCACCCTAACACCCTAACCTACGTAAACCTTGAGATCAGTTACGATCTTAGTTGTCAATGGGACACATCTCTCGAAACAGCCGTCTTGAATAAACAAAGTAAGTGCTAATATAAGCAAGTTTATAAACGTTTAAAAGTGTTTAGATATAATTTATTTATTTTACCCCTTTAAAAATGACAACCTAATTTTATTTAAAATTTGTGTTATTTTTATCTGTAAACAATTGTTTTTTTACACCATTAAATAACAAACAATACAATCTGCGAATACGTACATAGTTATTAATAAATTTGTTGAGCACTGTGGACTAATTTTTTAACTAAATTTATAAAACCCACTAACCACAATACAAAAATCTTTATTACAATTACTTTATGTAAATTTTGATTACATGGTAATCATCTTCTGAAGTTTTAAGTTCTAACTTATCTTCATCCCTGACCATCAGCACTCAGCAATTGGACTATTTTTGCACCTACAAATTATTGTTACACTACTATATTATTACCTAATAATAAACAAAAAAAGATAAACCTTTCATAGTTCTTTCTTACCTAAGATAATAATGTTTGTATGGCCGATTTCTTTAAAGCTAAGTAGTACAGGTGTTTCCTATTAACCTTTCATAAGGTCATTGTTCGAACACAAGCCCTAGTAGAAGGGTTAAGTTGGCATCTCAGAACGCTCATGACATGCAGATTTCAGTTCATCATGCGTTCGTAGTAGAAGAGTTTATTTAATATTGAGGATCCTTGTCCACATCACAGCGTGAGTTTTGTATTCATTTTGCTATTAGTCGTCATGTTCCCATTTCCACTGGACCAAGAATAAAGAAATGTTAATTGAATTTGAGAGCAACAACATCGAAATTAAAAAGTAGATCAACAGGCCGAATTAGGTCATCAACATCATCGGGAATTGTATAGAGTGCAGGCTTCTATTCAACAGTCTCCCCTGGGTTCTGTTCATAAAAGTACTGATTCACTTAGATTGTCTGCAGAACACTGCATAGAAAACTTTAAAAATGCACCCATACAAGATGCAGCTAGTTCAAAAGTTAACTGAAAACAAATTTAATACACGAACAAATTCGTGCCAACGACATTCTGCAGAGTAATCCACTTATTGATATTTTGATCTTCAGTGATGAGACCCATTTAACTTTCAGTTTTTGTGTTGTTCATTTTGTGGTTTTTCTCATATACTACGCTTGTGGCACAACTGCGTAAAAAATACTACTTACTGATGTTTCCAGTAGGCGTGTTTTAATTACCAAAAGTGTAATTTGAAAATAACTCTCAGAACCATCATAAACAACCACTCTACGATAGTGTGTGCACTATTGCAGACTTTAGTATCTAGGTTCCCTATTTCTTCGAAGAAGATGGTTAAGTTGTAACAGTAACTTTTGATCGATTTTTCTGTCAAATAACAGAAAACTGTCAAATGAAACAGATCTTTCATGCTTCAAAATTTTCTGAAAACAAAATTAAATGAATTATTGCATGGCAATGTCAATGATAATATTTGGTTTCAACAAAATAGTGGACAGCCCAAAAATCCTGGCATTCAGTGGAAATTCTCAGACAAATGTTTCCCGGTCATCTCATTCCTTTCCAAGGTGACATTACTGGGTGGCCTCCAAGATTGCTAAATTTAACCCCATGTGATTTTTTGAGGAGAAAGTGTATATGCATTGTCCCCAAAATATCAATGAACTGATGGCTGATATCATTGAAAATAATCACTATTCTACCAAATATGATTCTTGAAGTAATAAACAACTTCCGGAATAAGCTTTGTCAGTGTGTGGACAGTGGAGGTAGACATTTACAAGATATCATTTTCAAAACCAAGTAAATTAAAACTCCATTCTATGTACTTTGAAATAATAAAATAATTTTCATTGCATGTCACTTAGTTTTTGTACATACCTTATTGAAATCGGAAAGGTTAATATGAAACAACCTGTATGAACAAAAAATTCTTGAAGTCAATTCCTACTTATTTAAACAAAATGAAAATTTTTATTTCATTTGCTTTTTATTATATAATTGCAATTAATATAAATAAAGTAACATAACCTATGTCTTGAAACAGCTGTTCTACCACATAACCTATAACATAAAATCAGCTGTTTTATGAAATTATATGTTATCACTAATTTTAAACCAAAAGGAACGAAATAACTATATTGCATACCTTGCCCCATTTGTCCCATATAAAATTACCTTTCTCCCTTATAAAATTCAAATTCATTATTAAATTTAATTAATGAATTGATATTTGAAAAAAAAACTATTAACATCAAGTGTTATGTACCACATATCTAAAAACGTATTTGAACTTGAGTGGATAAAAAGTCTTGAGAACTTGAGTGGATAATAACATAATATTTTATTAACGATTGCAAATGTGAACAATATATATATATATATATATATATATATATATATATATATATATATATATATATATATATATATATATAGAGAGAGAGAGAGAGAGAGAGAGAGAGAGAGAGAGAGAGAGGTGAACTAATAAAAGTAATTTAAAAAGTTCTTGGTCACATAGTGACTTTTAGCGCGTTTAACATTTTATTGGATACTGAACTGTAAACATTTCAAATATATTTTGAAAAGTTATACAATTTTTAAGTTTATTAGTTTTTGTGTATAGAAATAATAATTACCAACCATAATTTAGAATTATAATTCTGGTTTTTGTTCTCATAAAAAAAACTAATTTAATTCTTACCAGAAATCAAATTGAAAATTATTACACTTGTTTGTATTATCTTGGCAAAAAACCACCACTTACTGATTTATTCAGCAGATGGGTTTCGCTATAGGTCAGCGCATTTTTCAATGCTATGAATTACTGACAAGACTGTTGCTCAGGTGTGTTGTGTAGGTGTGAGTCTCTGGTGTGTTATTGCTCATAGAGTAGTTGTTAATTATGTGCTCAAATATAGTGTTTGATTGAAAGTGTGTTTTGTCATTTAGAATGTGTTGTGGGTAGTATGTATGGTGTTTATATATCACATAGTTTTCTACTGTGTTAAGTCTTTTGCTTTTGTTGATGTAATGTAAGATTTTTAGATTGGCGTCTATGCCAGTTTGTGAGTGTAGTGTGTTTTGTATGTGTATGGCTAAATTTGATGTGGGTTGTGTCTGTCATTTGTTTTACATGCTCTTCATATCTTGTGTTAAATGTTCTCCCTGTTTGTCCTATGTAAAAGCTGGGACAGTTGTTGCATGTAATCTTATGTACGCCTGCCCTGTCATGTTTATCCTTGTGTGTTTTTGAACGGTGTAGTAGTTTTTTTAATTGTGTTGGATGTTGTGTGCTATTTTGTATTTAATTTTGTCGAATGTGGAAGCTATTTTTGTGATGTGTTGTCGTGATATGTAAGTGTTATATATTTTTGTGTGTCATTGTTTTTTGTTGTGTTTTGTGTATTGTTTTATTTTGTTATTGTTACTTGAACACTTTGGAATAATTTTATAAAAAATTTGTATCCCATATTTTGTGGGCTTTGACAGAATGTATTGGTGAAAAGGACAGCTACTTTGGAATGCTTCCAGCTTCCAGCTCTTTAACACTAGGACTAAGAGAATAACACTTCTTGCAATTGTCAACAATAATTGTGAATACCTTATGATTACCTTCTAGAATATCACTTGGTTTCCTTTCATTTCTGGTTGCCAGATTATCAAAGCATAGGCATTTAACTAATAATTTAAATCTTTATCTTCAATTCCTTCTACTAGTTCACACTATACTTATGCATATCTTGTACAAATTTGCAATCGTTAATAAAATACTTTTTTTATTCATCCACTGAAGCTCAAATACATTTTTTTCAACCTGTAGTGGATGACAATTAATGTTCATACAGTTTTTTTCAAATATTTATTCATTAAATAAATTTTTTGAACATAGGGGTGTCTAGTTTGGATTTGAACTATATGACTTCATGTTTGAAATTCATTACTTTGGCACTGAGCCAACTTACCCATAAGCTAGGTAGAAATGTATTTCTCAAAGACGTATATGCATTTTTTTTTGCCCCCAACTGATGAAGGTCGTTAAAACCTTCATCGTACAACCTTAAATAGTTGCCATGGTTACCACACAATGCCGTAAATAATGCTCTAGGATTAAAAATGAGTGAAAAACAATAAAATAAACAAATAGATTGATGGTATCGAATCTTGACTTACAAACACAATGGTAAAGGAAAGCAAAAAGAAACTATAATACACAGCAAGTGACAAAAAAAAGACGAATAAATAGTAACACCATGTACAGAAATGAAAAATTGAAAATTGCAAGGGAATTAGTTTTCTGTTTTGCCACTTAATATTGTTATTCTGTCATATGTATATACATATTTATATTATTTGTAATTATAAAATATAAATAAACTAAAAGAAAATTTTCCTTTGTTGACCTCAGTAGGAATGGACTTTTAAAGTTTTACTTGTTATACTTACAATTAACTAGAACTTTTCCCCCCCATTCCCTGTCAAACCCCTCCTGTTTTCCAGTATTTGGTGGTTCCAGCTATATAATTAAAGGGTCTTAGAAAAGGATGCAATTAAATGAAATTTGTTACAGCATCTCAATCGCAACTATAATTCTCTTTTCTAAAATGGATGTACTTATTAGTGTGATAGAACATTTTTTCCGTTAGGTTATCACTAAAAAACAATCGGAACGCAGGTTCCTGTTTCGGTTTTGTTAATAACATCAAGTTTGGTCTGGCAGCTCAACAAGTTTGACAAGGTACAGTGGAGTCTCGAAAATCCGAGTTCCGATCATTCGAGCTTCCATTTAATTTGAGCCTATTTCTATTTGAACTATTTTATCACTTGAAAATAAATGGTGAGTCAGGCTTCCAAGAAATGTTTATAGTCATGCGGTATGCAAAGGAAATGAGTTGAACTTCCAAGAAATGACTATATAAAGTTGTATAAAGTTATTCAGTGCTTTTTTAATTATCTATAATATTAGCGTTCATTGAAACTTCTATTTTTTCTAATGCACAGGAACCTATTCCAGTGTAAACTGAGTTTTTGGTAATTCGAAGGGTGTTATTCACCACTTCCTCTTCGATTCTACTTTATTCTGATTCTGACCACCTTCTCTTTGTTCAGTGGCACCTCCATTATCGGCGGCTGAAGAATGCCTAAAGTGTTTTATTGATGTGCAATATTTTCCTTATAAACTAAACACTTTATTACAATGAAAATATTGGAAAGAACCCCAATACCACAAAAAATAATCAAATAAAACAAGTTACTTAAGATTAAACCCTTATGTACATTTCGATGACCATGTCATCATCATCAGAGGGTCTTATTACAAAATTACAATCTGGCAAACAAGAAGTTACAAACTAGAGTGATCTACTAGTACTTGATCACTCTAGTTTGAAACTTCTCGTCTGCTAGATTGTAATTTTGTAATAAGACCCTCTGATGAGGTCATCGAAATGTACATAAGGGTTTAATCTTAAGTAACTTGTTTAATTTGTTATTTTTGATTATTTTTGTGTTAATGGGGTTCTTTCCAATATTTTCATTGTAATATATTGTACCACTGTGCTCTTGATATTGTGTATAAACACTTTATTAATTCAACATCGGACATCTTATTCAAATAAAAATGTTGCAGTTTGTTTCGAGTCATTACATCACCCACAAAAACATTAACTTATATGTAATAAAACTATAAAATAGGTAATGATTCTAATAAAAAAACAAAATCTAAATTTGAAAGCATAGGAAAAATGTAACTTTTACACAAAAACTAAAAAGTAGAGTATAGCACAATTTATGAAAACTAACAAATACTGTCACAGCATAAGGCATATGTATCACTTTTGATGCTATTTCTCAATAGCACAATACACATTCAACAAGAGTGTATCAACTGCACTGATAAGTAGTGAAAAAGAAGATAGAACGGTGCTGTAGAAGGGAGGCATTACCCACCCTCACATACAAAGTGAGTGCATTCCTAGTTTGCCATATTAATTCAATACAATTTAGCCCGACAGAATGTTAAAAACTAAATTTAATATAATATTTTGAAAATAATCTAACTAAAATATAGAGTGATTCAAAAGAGTGCCGGTTTTTAAACGGCTGGTGAATTTTTGTTTATCGGTTGGCAACAATGTCTGACCTCTTTTCTATTTCTGGAAACATTCCGATTGTTGACACAGCTGGTATTTCTGTAGTTCTTTAATTCTGTGTCCAACCATGGAGAAGTTTACTTGTGCCCAACGAGTGTTAAATGTTAAAACATTTTATCAGAGTGGATAAAGGTATGCGGCTGTAGTCAGGGGACTTTGCGGTGCTCTAGAATGTAATGGAGCACCAAATGAATCAACAGTTCAGAGACTTAAGAAAAATGTATTTGAGAGAGGTTCAGCAGTCAATCTTAAAAGTCCTGAATATCATTATTCTAACTGAAGTTAACAGAACATTGTGTTGGTTGGTGACACTGTAACTGTTACCCCAGCAAATTCAGTACATCGCCGTTCTCAACAATTGGGTTTAAGTTGTTCTTCTAAGAGTTCTTCAGTACGATCTCCAATATTACTCCTATAAAATTCAGTTGATGCAACATTTGAAAGTGGCAGATCAGCAGAAGACACAGTTTGTTGACTGGGTATTGAGAACACGGCAGGAGTATCACAGCTTTGCAAACAATATCATCTTAAGTGATGAAGCATACTTCCACTTCAATGGATTTGTTAACAAACAGAACTGCTTTATCTGGGGTTCGGAAAACCCTCGCTTGGTTAAAGAAAGGGAAGTGTATGCACAGCGAGAAACAGTTTGGTGTGGTTTTTGATCGGGCTGCATCATCGGCTCTTATTTTTTTGAAGATCAGAAAGGACAAGTCATGACAGTAAATGGAGACCAATACCGTACGATGATTAGGAAGATTTTATGGCATAATTTGGATGGAATAGACCTTGACGAGCTGTGGATTCAGCAGGATGGTGCCACCTGCCATGCTGCTTGCAAAACATTTATATTGCTCCATGTTGCAAACGGTTCCAAGATCATTTCTCGTAATTCTGACCATCAGTGGCCACCAAGGTCATATGGTCTTGACGCCTTGTGACTTTCATCTTTTGGGTCATATGAAGTCATTAGTGTATGCCAATAAACCACAAAACATCAATGGCTTGAAGGAGGAAATTCAAAGAGATATAGGGAAAATGGAAGTGAAAACTTGTGCAGTCATAGTGAATTTCATGGACAGAATTGTTGGGTGCCAGCGCAGTAGAGGAGGACACATGCAAGATATCAATTTTCATACATGAAATCAGAAGGTTAGATGAACATGTTGATGTATTTAATGTAGTTTTTCATTAAAATAAATCTCTTAATTTGATATATCAAAGCTGGCGCTCTTTTTGAATCACTCTTTATATAAATAATATGTTGTAAAATAAACTTTCTACTTCTACCTATCAACAATAAACCTTCTTATAATATTTTAAATAATAAACCCAATAACCACAAAATAACTTTATTTATTCACTTGATGTACATTTCAGTTACAAGGTAACCATCTTCAGAAGTACTGAACAAAAAATTAATTTAATTTAAAATGTAACATATACAGCAAAAAAATATTGAGGTTATAACTTTAATTTTTATTTTGTCTTAAACATTGTCACTTAAAATCAGCTGATTTTTAATTTAATTAAGTAGCTGAAAATTAAATATCAGCTGATTTTAAGTGACAATGTTTAAGACAAAATAAGAATTAAATTTATAACCTCAATATTTTTTTGCTGTGTATGTTACATTTTAAATTAAATTAATTTTTTGTTCAGTACTTCTGAAGATGGTTACCTTGTAACTGAAATGTACATCAAGTGAATAAATAAAGTTATTTTGTGATTATTGGGTTTATTATTTAAAATATTATAACATAGGCCACAGTTGCTCAAGAAATCATTATATATATAATAAACCTTCTTGTTCTACCTATCAACAATATAAACCTTCTCTTACCTATCAACAATAAACCTTCTTTTACCTATCAACAATAAACCTTCTCCTTCTACGTAAGAACAATAAACCTTCTCTTTCTACCTATCAGTAATAAACCTTCTTCTACCTATCAACAATAAACCTTTTCCTTCTACCTACCAACAATATACCTTCTCCTTCTATTTATCAACAACAAACCTTGTTCTACCTATCAACAATAAACCTTCTCCTTCTACCTCTATCAAATACACCTACTAATATATTACTATTTCATTAACTTACTAACGGAGAAGTATTATTGAAAATTACCACAAGTAAAAGAATAAATTTTTAACATTTCAATTGTTAATGTAAAAGAAAATATAGGCTTTGTCTCTAGCTCCTGAGAGCGAGAAGCATAGACTTATAAGTGCACTAGTAGCATGGTCATGGAGCTCCTATTCAACTGAAATAAATAAATTCATCAATTTCCTGGAAGTACATAGAAATTAAAAAAGGACAGAAAAACCTCTCTAATTCATCACAATGGGGACTCAGGAGGTGACAAATTTCAATAAAAGACCAATTACAGAAATCGTGAAATTATCATGTAATTCTGGGTAAACAGCATATAAATACTTAAATAGGTTTTTAATCTAAGTAATATTGTACTTACATTATTTAAGTCCGCCGAAGAACTCCACAACACTATTTAACATCACTATAAAACACTAGAAGTCACGAGTATAGTTGTAATTACAAATACAATATGTTACTCTTTTTTAATAATAGATGTAAAAAAACATATTACAGTACCTTGTAGGAACAATTACAATTATAGGAACTAGAAAGAAAAATTACAGTGTATTAAAAAATCTATTTACACTTTAGTTCCTAAAGAAGTCTCATTTTCTTTTATACTAAAGAATTATTTTCGGATGGTGTTATACTACGGAACAGTGCAGACGATGTTTGTTATTAGTGTAACGAATATGGTGACAAATTAAAGATTGACGAATTAGAGAGTTTCTACTGGATTTTCAAATAAAGTTCAGAACATGAGAAAGAATAAAGGTTATACAGCTCTGTCAGCTCTTTTGCTTCTTGAATAACTAAGTTTATTTTATAGATTTTAATAATGGAAGATAACACTTGTTTTTATGTTTTCTTTGAAGCTTCATTGTTTGTGTTAATTAATAAGTTCCAAAAGATTGTTAAAGTGCTGAAAAGCGAGTAAAATAACTACAAAAATATTTAAAACTTAAGCTATGAATTTAAAAAAAATAAATTTATAACAGGTTTTCGTTCAGGTTGGTTATCAACATCATTATTATTGTATTTATACCAATACCCACCTCGCCGATATTTCAGAAAAATTTTACTTGGTAATGTAGAAAGTTCTTTGAAACATGGGATAGTAATAATAAAACTTGGGTATGACACTCCAAAATTTAAACTATCGTTATAAAATTAAAGTTTCCTTATAAAACTTAGTATTATGGTATATCACATTGCAATATACTGTATAGTAAAATCCGCTTAACGAAATACATGTGGCAGACCCAATTTTGGATAACGTACAGAGACATATTTTAGAGAATAACATTTTGAGGAACGTCCACGATTGGAATTCATAATTAGCGCTTATTACAAGCACCAATAGCTCAAAGCATTACAAGCTAGGCTTGTATTTAAAGAAATTCACGTAGTTTTCATATATATTGTATTGTATATTATGTATTGTAATACACAAATTGAGTTTTTTAAAGTTTCTTGGTGTAATCATCTTGAATTCACTGATTAAACTGATTTTAAACTACTTAACTAAGTGAATATGTAATTGCTTACTTGCTGACGCGTTTCAAAACGATCGTTCCTTTTACGAAGCTAACCCACTACTGGCGGCATTTTTGGCTGTTTACAAACGGTATGACAGGGTTGAATTTATGACAGTGGAGTGGGGTGAGGTGTCGGCGTCTTGTGTGATGTATTGGAAGAGGCTTTTGGCTTCAAAGTATGTGTGATCGTTTAATATATTTTCCCTGTCTATTGTGTAGTGTTTATAGATTTCATATTTTTCTAAGGTTGTTAGTTTTTTACTCTGTTTTAATGTGTGTAGAACATTTAAATTAGTGTGTATGTCGGTATGTGTGTGTTGGGTGTTATTTAGGTGTTTTGCGTAGCTGGATTTAGGGTTTGTTTGTTTTTGTTTAGGTAATGTGTTCATCGAAGCGTGTATAGAATGACCTGCCGGTTTGGCAGATGTAATAATTGGGACAATCGTTGCAAGTTAATTTGTAAATACCTGAGAGTTTGTATATATCAGTTTCTTTTTGAAAAGGTTGTATATGTTTTCTTAGAGTGTTTGTTGTTTTGTAGGATATTTGGTAATGGAGTTTTTTGAATGTGGAGGCTATTTTGTGTGTGTTTTATTGTGGTAGGTGAGGGATATGTATTTGTTGTTTTTTGTGTGGTGTGTTTGTGTGGCTGTTTGATGGTGTTCATGTTTGATTTTCCTGAGTATGTTGTCTATGAGTGTGTGTTGGTAGCCGTTTTTTAAGCGAAAATGAGTTTTTTAGTCTGTTACCCTGCTTCAGAATCATATGTTAATCATGCTTATGTAGTTTGCTGGTACTTAGATGGATTAAAAATAAGAAATGAGAATATATAGTATGTTTTATGGGTTTTTACTGGTACATGTGTTTAAATGACATTTAAACATACACATAAATAAAATAACTCCTGGAATAGTGAAATTTAATTTCACTTTAATCCAGGAATGCTGTATTCACAATTTATTTCATTGTATATTGTTTAGTATAGATAAGTTGTTTTAATTAAGTTGAGTGCTATTGAGCAGGGTTTTGATAACCAAGATTTTATTGCAGCGACAAATTATTTGGTTAGTTGAGGTTTTTTTTAATAAAGCTTCCAAGGCGAGTTAACCAGTTGATAAATTAGTGAAAGATGTCCTTTAACCTCACGTTTAATTGTAATGTAATAACATATACTAAGATAAGGGACAATTCATTTGTAAACCAATTAGCTGACTATAAAACTTTATTTTATTTTTTTTTTGTAAAGAAATTTATTTCAACTGGATCAGTATTGTTCTGTTTTATGAACTCAAGACATCTTGAGTTTATATAGTTGTTTGTGGGTTGTAAAATGAGGCTATTTTTGTCTCTTTTTCAAAATTTTAGAGGCATTTTAAATGCTCTATTTCAGTGAAGTGTGAAATCAAATTAAAACCATCACTATTATTTTAACATTATATTTTGGTTACAAATACAAAAATTAATTTTTGATGGGACTCTGTTTCAGCGTTCGGAGTGTCATGCATAAGTACTTAGAGAAGAAAAATGAAGTAAATTTCGACAAAATATTTAATCAAGTTTTAGGTGAGTAAATTGATTAGAGTTTTTTTATTGTTAAAACGTTTCTATATAGCTATTTCTTTATTCATTTGCATGGTTACATTTATCATTATATTACCTTTAGTTTTTTTTTTGTATTCTATGTTTATGTAGAAGATTTACAGTAGTCTTGAAAATCTGAGTCCCAATTTTCTGAGTCTTTTTAGTTTTTTTCTATTTATGCCTATTTTACCTATCGAAAGGTGTCTGCGAAATGTTTAAAGCCATAAAGAAAATGTATCTGAAGTTCAAGAAATATTTATATCAATACAAAAAATATTTATATCAATAGGTCTTGCAAAGGAAATAAGCAAGGCTTCCAAGAAATGTTTATATCAATTCAGTATTTTTCTTCCTCCCCATTCTGTTGTATCATTCAGTTTACTAGTGTTCAACAGATTGGTGTAATACCCAACTTCTTAAGTTGTGTTTGAGTGTCCTTATCAGTTATGTTTAGATGTCTGACAGAAGGTCAATGGGCCATAAATATCTTTCTTTATTTACCTGTAAGTTTTGACAGTCAACAAAAATCCCTTAGAAAGCACAAATGTCTAGTCTTGTGCATGACATATTAGAGAATAACCTCTCCTGAAGTAAACAAATCAATCAAACAAAGGACACTCATAATTAGCTAGACACTCTTGATTAGTTAGAGACTCATGATTAGCTAGACACTCATGATTAGCTAACGGACACTCATGATTAGCTAGACTGCTCTTTATTAATAAATCCAGATTGGGCTGTCACCACATTGATCTGGATATAAGGGGTTGTATTAGAAGTCCTATTTTTTCTAATGGACAGGAACTTATTTCTGTGTAATCCGAGGAGGTCTCGGTCCCATTTACATCGAATTATCGAGACTCTACTGTACTACAAAATTGTTTTAAGAAAAAGGAAGAAATAATGTAAGACGAAGAAAAAGAAACTGATTATAATCTATTGACATCAGTAATTATCTGTATTTCTTAATAATACAGAGCAGTTTCAAAAATGGGAAAATTTTGAATTCACTGGTAAAAAAGTGTTTTAATATTTGGTGTAAAGGAGATAATTGTATAAGAAGGTGAAATCAATCTTTATCTAAAAATAGGTAACAAAAATTGCCTTTCGCTCATTCATCTGGATAATGGATGAGAGTCAATAAGATGGAAGTTTAAGTAATATTAACCTGCTGTAAATAGTAACATATTTAGTAATTGATTAGTGAAATTAAAGATTTCAATGAATGCCAAATAAATATTTTGCAAATGCTGTGAATCGAAATTTAGTATTGTTTGTTGCTGAAAACTAGGCTATACAAAAAAAATGACTAAGAGTTTGAAATTATAGATAAACTTATGACATTGGGACAATAACAAAGAGCGCTTAGTATGAACAAAAACATTTTGTCTCAGTACGATTTTTATAAAGTTAATTAAATTATCAATCCAAAAAGTTATTTATTTGTTAAATAAAAATGTTGGAATAGAAATTGTTTTAAATCACAGGAAATAAAGTTAAAACGAAAAAAGTATTGAAACTGCCAGAGAAATCAATTGATTTAAGAGTAGTTTTAGAAACTCTGTAAAAAATATGTCTGAGGTAGAGTAACATAATATTAAACTGGTAACCACAACATGATAACAAAATGTAGATTAGAAAATAAATAAAATTTCATTTAACTCAACCTTAAAACTTGTAGAGCTAATCCTATTGAAATAGTGTCTTAGTAACAATCACCAAAACAGTTCATATAAATTAATTGAAAATAAGACAAAATGTGAAGAAATGTGTTGTAATGGCCTATATCAAGACTCTTGAAGCATCTAGGAAGAGTTGTAGGGTATAAACTCTAAACTCTAAACTGTAAAATATTAAATAATTAACACCAAAACCCAACCTTTACCCTCGGAATGGAAGATAACTGCAAAATAAACTTTTTAGACCTTACAATCACTAAACTCATCAACAACAAACACAACTTCAAAATGGACAGGAATCCAACAACTACTGATATCGTCATACACAACATATTTAATCACCTGACACAACATCAACACACCGCATATAAAAGCATGTTATATCGCCTAACTAAAATATCTATGCTATAAAAAGATTACTACAAAAAACTTATTGCAATAAAATAAAATGCTAAACAAAGTAGACAGAAACACATACTCATTGATCTTATACTAACAAATTTAAACACAAATAACAACTTCAAACAGTTACAATTTCAAACCACAAAACAAACAAATAATGCATCTCAATCATTTACCATAACATTGCCATTAACTTCAGAAACTCAATTGTCACGTATACTGTAATACAAAACAATGGGTCTTAGTCTTGTTGATCTAGCCATTATGGGGATATCTACTATCTATTTCCTTGTAATTTGCTAAAATTTCTTTTGTTTAAAAAGTTTCAACATTAATACTAAGCATCACTATCAGTTTAAATTTGAAATTACAAATTCTAAGAGGGCTAGAAATATGTTTGATAAATATTTAAACCCAATTACAAAAATATAAAATGTATTAATAAATAAAACATTGTATAGTACTAAGAACCGACGTTATCACCCAACTTGGTATAATTATTCATCCCTGTATAATGCTGTACAGCTAGGGAATGCATCTACATAGTTAAAGGCGGTATTTGTGTACGAAGATAAGGATAGAATTTTGAATATAGATAGAATTAAGGTAGATAAAAGTTCTTAGTGAAGGGTGTCGCGTGTGCATCATCAAATATCTGAAGTAAACCTATTCTCTACTAGGTCTTAGAGAGGTTGTAAGAAGAAGAGTAAGGGAGGGTAAATGGTTTTAATTAGAATTAATGTTGTTTTTGTGTCCATGTACTTTTAGTTTATATCAAAAGGCCACCAGCTCAGGAGCCATTTGACTGAAGAGAAGAGCTCTCAGATGTCCTTCTGTAGCACGATTCCTAATTTAAAAACATACAGCACGAGTGCAGGGCACTTGAAGATGTATTTCAGCGTTAGACCGACATCTGGAGAGTTTATTGCAAGGAACTTATATCCTGGTCTTGTCTGGGGGAATCTTCATCTTTCTGAAATGATTTGTTTTTAGTCTTGCAATGACTGATGTAAAATTTCTGGGGCACTTAAAGTCGGTGATAAGTGATCTCTTGAAGGTATGAAATATGAGTCTCTTTTGGGTCTCTGCTTTTGCATCTACAAGTGTAATGTTGTTACTCGGTTGCTCGTTTTCATAGAGCTTTTTGGCCAACTAGTCGGCACACTCATTGTCTTCAATATTTGCATGTGCAGGGATTCATTGTAGATGACATGATTTCCCCTTACAGTACAGACTCTGAAGCAGTACATTTATCACGGAGGTGAATTTTGTGTCTCACTTTCTTATTGCTTCTAAGGTCGATTTACAGTCAAAGAAAATGACCATCCCATCTGTTAGATCTCAACCAATAACAGTCACTTATGTAAGAGTGGTAGAGAAGTCAAACCTTTTTGAGGCTGTGGCAACCCTTCTCAGTGGAAAGTCCAGTATCAAGGTTTAGAATTAATGAAAGAACATAATGCTCCCCAGCCGTAGGAAATTGGGAAAAATAATGGGATCGTTTGGCAGGGTAACCTGTTCTCAATCGGGATGATGAAAGGTGTTTACTCTCTACTCATTATTCCACGACCTAGGTTGAAGTCTATTTGTGGTAATAACATTCTTAAGCGTGTTTTTCATACAAAAAGAACTGCTTTATAACTGATATATTTACTTTTGTGCACTAAAAGCAGAATGTTTGGTTTTAGAAATTTAATAAAACTAACAACCAAAGTCCGTGCTATCATTGAGTCTTATTCTAGACCACTAAATGTAGCATTGGTGATAAAAAACTGTAAACTTACACATACCCCCTGTGTAAGAGATTGTGTTATATGGAGGTAGTACACACAACCTGTGTTTCAAAATTTCAGTGTTTAAAGAATTTCTTTATTTTGAGAAATTTGAAAGTCAACCATATCAAAATATATATATTTTTTTTTAATAGATACTGTTAATTGAGAAAACAGTGCTTGTAAAACTTTTGTACACAAAGTCAAATTATATTAACAGCACACAAAAATTGAGTTCCCACAGTTTGGCGCTTGAGTTTGACTGAGTTGTATGCACTTTTCAGATTTGAGAATGTCACATGAATATCGTTGCTTTTAGTACTTTTGTTTATTTGTTGTTGATCAGTTGCTAGATAGTATATATTGTCTATGCAAGATCTTTCAGCTGATAGTTCTGCCTGGTCTTTTTATATTTTCGCTTTTATTTCTTTCTCAAGTTTTGCTTTTATTATCACCTCTTAATTGTGACCACCAATGAATCACACTCAATGTGACACTCAATGAACCACCATCTCTTGTACTTGCTTCAATTTTTTGGTTGTAGAGTGAAATAATATTCACTTATGACCATTTTATAGGGTTTTCTATATTCAATTCTAACTAAAGTAGTCTGTTGTAAAATGTCATATAGCTTCACATATCTGCATTTAGCTAAAAAACTCAGTGTTTAAACCAGCGCCTGTTTCTTGCTGATGGTTTAGATGCTCTTAATTCTTTCCCACTTCTTGTATTGTTTTTGGTATGGATTTGTAATTTGTCATAAAGTGAGGTTTTGCCTCTGTTAAAAATTTTTGTAAAGTACTCTTGGCATTTGTTTTTCCATGTATATTTAAAGTTTCATATTTATCTTTTGGACACTTTTCAATGATCTGTAAACATCAAGTGCAATCCAGAAGTTTTTCTATGCATTTTGCTGCTTACCATTCTTCCCTTTGGTCACAATGAATTTCATTTCTCATTTTGTAATTTTGATCTGTCAGTGCTTTTCTATTTAGCCAACACACTATATACAAAGTATTTTATAATATTATACAATATATTCTTTCTAGTACAATTCTTTGTTTCTTCTTTTAAATTACCTGAATTATGATTTAAACCATGTTTTACCTCACCCAAAGCCTTCATGGATACAACTTTAATTCTATACTGATTCTCATTTGCTAATATGTCAAACTTAAACTTTGTTTGTCTTTAGTCCAATCATCTTCTATACATTTCTTTCACTGATTCAGCTTTTAATATTTGTAGTCTATCTTTAGGTTTTTTATCTGTTTCATTGAAGATATTTTGTCCTTTTATTTGTATTATTTTGTGAACAACTTCAAATTAAAGTATTTATTTCAATAGACTTTACTGCCTCCATTTGTCTGTATGATGTCCACATCTGCTCTCTATAGTGATAAGTCATTGAGCTAAGATTTCTTGAGGCTTAACTTATATTCTCATGTATTTCCAATTCTTTCGTCATTGTCATCCAATTTCCCTCTAAATCCTGCCTTCCATTGTTTTTTTTTTATTTTTCTTTCTCTCCTGCTCAATTTTTTTGTATTTACAAGTTATTAAGAAAATACCTCTATTTAAATTTCTTTTTGTTGTTCAATGAAGCTGTTTGGGGAAAATATTAAAGTTATTTGTTTCTACAGGCAGACACAAAATACAGTCCTGTAAACAAGAAAACACATTCATCAATATTTACAATATCAGTAACTTAAAGTGTCTAATTTTATTCCAAACATTTGTTTTTTTTGTAATTTTTAGGTTTAAATAAAATTAGGTGTTGGGAGATTTTCTGTTTTTTTACAATAGCACTTCAAACTGTTTAAAAGGTCTTTGTGCTATTCTGATTATTGGAATTGAGGCACATTTGCAAATTAATTCCAGCTATACCTAGTATGCTACACCTAAAGTACTACAACTCGTCAATATTTTATATTTCTACTCACTTATATAAAAGAAACATTTTTCTCATCATAACAACTACATGTTATAGGGTTATAAAATGTCAGGCTTTGATTGATCTCTAGAGTCCTCAACAGTTTTATTATCACAGTAAATTATAGGAATTATTAATAAAAGGTTTTCAGTTATATGGGACAACAGATCAGTTAATTTTGAACCAAAATATTTCCTTTTAATATATCCTGTAGGCATTATTTTTGTTTGTTTACTAACTAATTACATAATTAATAATTCTTGAAGCAGTTGTCATAGTATTATTTTGCTTTGTACTTTTCAAGTAAGAAATAAGATGTAAAACAACATGTGATTGGCCAGTGCTGCTATTGTCATAGATTTGTTTTTAACTACACTTAATATTATAAATAAATAAAACCTCTTTAACCACAAAAACTTTTATGTCTATGTTCTGGTGTACAGTTAGATCGTAAAGCAATCAATTCTTTTGAAGAAATACCACAAGTATAACTCAGATAGTTTGAGTTATTCTTATAGTAATTTCCTCTGAAGATGATTGCTTTGCATTTGAAATATACATCAGGACATAAATATAGTAAAAACTGTTTGTGGGGGAAGAGGTTTTATTTATTTATAATTAAAAGTTAAACTAAAGCTTGTTTTGGAATGTGCTTGTGTTGAATCACTTTAAATTAGTTTCAAAAGTGATTAATTAAGTTTCACCAAACATAATGGACTAAAACATTCAAGAATTTGATTAACATTTACATTGCTTTCGCACGAGAAAATTAAGAATTATTTTGAAGATTTTTCAGGACAAGATCCTGTGAAGCTTACTGACTCTATTAGGCTCTACTGTGTCACTCTTATAGTTTAGGTCTCTCGCTGGTTTAGCTGAAATTCAGTTGTCTTTGTAAACCATGTTCAGATATTTAGACTTTAAATGTAACAAACAACAAGTGTTACAGAAATTTACAGACAACTAGTTAAAGTTTATGATGAAAGTAAAAAGAACGACAAAAGTGTGTATTTTGCCTCGGTCTACCAATCCATTTCCACCCTTTTGCACCTGGCTCTTCGATGTTAGTTCAAAGGTCTGTAAGCTGTTGAGATTCAGGGGTTTCTATGTATACAGGGCGAAAACTCAATCATTCCGTGGTATACTCCACACTTGAAAACAATTAGCTGAAAATACGTCATACATTGACTTACCTTATATCCTGATATGACCCGCTTAACGATAAAAGAACCAAATAGGCCAGGAGAAATATGAGCCTACCCTACATTACCTGTTTAATTAACTTAAGGTGCCTGTTAACTTAAGGATCTGCTGGGGGGAATACATCGCCAGGCTTATTTAAAAAAAGCTAACTCAAATTTTTAATGAATTCCCAAGGTTTATTTCTGTATTAACAGTATCCCTATAAAATAAGATTGTATTATATTTATATTATGTTTTAAGTTGGTAAAACTACAAAGAGATTTATAATTTGGTTCCATAAGAATTTGGATCACTGAATTATTTGAAACTTCTAATTTCAATTAGATTTTATTCACTCGAAAAATATTTCTTGTTACTTTAAAATTGTTTATATTAAATTGTCAAAAATATGTAAATTAAATGGTGCCATAAGAAATACAAAAAGAAGTTCTTGAACATTTATTTAGTTTCATTTTCAGTTTAGACATTGAAAACCTTTTTCCTATAAGTTTTAATAAAAATATTGTACAGCATTCATTTACATTCCTCCAATAAAGGAATTTGTCTACAATTTTAATGCGTGTGTAGTTGGACTGATAAAATTGTTTTTAAATTGGAAGGCAATGGCAGATGTGTGTGTGTAAACTTATAGGAGTTGAATAAATGATCAATTGGAACTACTAATAATAAGTTATTCCATCTTTGTAAAAATCCTAATAATCTAAGAATTTCTCTAATTATATAATAGTTTAGACATGGTTAAGAAATTTTTAAAAATATGTGAAGTCTATTTTATATAAAAAGAATTTAACTAAATGTTTTTTTTATACCGGAAAATGAAATAGGTGTTGATGCTTTTTATAACAGAACAAATGACAGAAATGATTTGGTAATTTGATGACCTCGAGGGTTAAGAAACTAAGTAAATTATTATCTATAGTTAAGGATAAAACAGTAAAAAGAAATGCAATAAAAATCTTAAATGAACCTTTCCATACCTTATATATATATATATTTTTTTTTTTAATTTCATTTTTCTTTATTTTTCTCAAATGTATAACAAAAGACTAACAGTGGTATTTCTATAATGATGACTTAGCTGGTGAGATATACACAATAACAGCTTTGAATGTGTCGTTTGTAGCCTATTTGATTGTACTTGTAGAGGGGGTGAGATTCAATGCATGTTATTGACAGTGCGTTTTTAAATACCCTGTTTTTAACGTATTATAAATGCTCTACTGAAAAGGTTTTGGAATAAAATATAAAATTTAGGATATTCTCTATAAGCTGAAATGATGTAATAAGCTTGTAGTGCAAGAGATAATAGTTAAACTATAGTTTTTCCCTGAAATTAATTATTTTTTAAATTTCATAGTTAATTTTTGAAACTTTGTAGTTTCACATTGATTAGCAAGAATAAAAACTTATACTAATGAATAAAACTAATGACAAAATTTTACTACATTTTTAAGGACAAGTAGTTTTGTTATCTATGTAAGTTTGAAAATTATTTCCTGTGCTTAAAATGTATTTCACAACATTAAAAACTTAAAGAAATGTATTCATTAACTTACAGTCACTTCAAGAATTTTTCTGAAGCTGAATCCCTGGCCTATCTAACTGTTTTATATCTATTTGTTAAAATAATTAATTGCCAATAATTAATAACGATAAATGTTATGTAACTGAGATCAGAAGAAATGCTCATAATATTATAGCGAAATTTAGAATGCACTAAAGAACAATAAAGATGCAAATAATAATTTTTAGCTCATTATATCAATTTGCCCTGAAAGTAAAAATACACCTCCAAACATACCATTTAAATTTTAAAACAATATCAGTAGTCACAACTACCCTAAACTGTGCCTTCCCAAAAAATAAATCCTGAAGCCGCACCTGTTAAATGATAACTAAAAGTATCATCGTAAATGTTTCATGTGAAATTTCCATACAATATTCTGACGAATGTCTTCGCATCTGCAACTTGTTGACACTGGTTTGGTTTGTTTGGCTTTAAATATAAAATGGTTTCTTATAAAATGAACAATAGAAATACGACCATGGGGTAGGAAGTTAAACCAATTACCAAATTATTAAATATTGTAATTTATAAAATCACCAATAAAATAGACATATTAAAACATATGGAACAAATTAACATGAAGTAACAGTTTATTGTGATTACCCTTACCTATTACTCGATAGAAAAAGATTATTATTTGTTCTATGCTGTGTAGTATATTAATGTTTTCTTTTGATGTAATTTTTTGTCTTCGTAATGACCATATGCAAACTATGAATGACCGCAAACCAAAATTGGTATTTTTGTATTATGCCAACATCACACCTATAGGGAATGTAGGACATTACTGAACGAATATATATATAAATAAACCTTTACATTTCATACAACCGAATCTATCCTGTCTGGATACTTCATAGGTATATTATAATATAGGTATAGTAATGGTGTATAGAATTACAGCCAAATCTATCCTGACTGGTTACTTCATAGATGTATTTTAATATAGGTATATAGTAATGTTGCATAAAATTACAACTAAATTTATCTTGACTGGTTACTTCATTGGCATATTTTATTATAGGTATATAATTATGTTGTATAAAATTACAACCAAATCTATCCTGACTGGATACTTCATAGGTATATTATAATATTTATTTATTTATTTATTCTAATGGCAAGTACAAAATAACATTAGTTATACACTCTGTAATAAACTTCGTGCTTCCCAGTATCGTTCATGTTCAGTTGTCTTTGATAGTGCTGGACATACCTTAAGATGACTTCTATCCATGTGTTGTTCTTGTTGGCATAGGCTGCAGTATGGGTCCTCAGCTAGTCCAATGCGGTATAGGTGTTTTCGTAGAAGGTCGTGTCCTGTAATGAGGCGGAAGGTGGCAACTGCTACATTTCTAGGGCCCTCAGGTGTTGTCGTTATAGCATCTTCCCATTGTTTGCCTTGTGTACGTTTCACTATATCTTTTACATGTTGGATTTTGATGGCTTTTTTAATTTGTAATCTTATTGTGTTATAGGAAACTTGTGTTTTTTGTTCTTGTTTTATTTCAGTACCTTTTTTAGCAAGGGTGTCTGCCTGCTCATTTTCAGTCACACCACAGTGACCAGGAATCCACTGTGGTACGATTGATTTACGTTCGGAATTTAGCGAGTGATACAGCCTTCGGCACTCTTGCACTTCGGGGCTTATTGGCAGATCAGGAGATGCTATGCCCTGGATAGGAGATTTAGAATCGATGAATACAGCAGCATTATTAAATTTGTTCATATTTGCATACAGTTGGCTTAGCGCAATCCTAATTGCTTCGACTTCTCCGTCAAAGGCAGTTCTGTTGCTTCCTGCTGCTCCATAAAAGGAGATGTTGCTAAATTCTCCGGCTCCTGCCATTTTAGTGGTTTCTGAATAAGAGCCATTGGTAAAAATATGTAGCCAGTCGGTTTCCGGATATTTACTATGTATAGTTTCAAGTGCAGGCTGTTTAGTTGATTTTTCTCTGTTTCCTTTTTCTTCACTTGATCACAAAGTTGGAGGGAATATTCTATCTGTTTGGATTCAGTTGGATTTTGCGGCAACGGAAGAGACCAGCGTTCATTAAGGCTGCTGCAATTCAATCTCTCAAATAAATTTGTAGCTTTTTGGATAAAACCATTTTGTGTTTTTAGTCTAGCTACCGAAGGGGTATTGTAGGTTTTCCAGTATTGGTCATTCCAGAGGTATTCTCTGGAATTTCTTAAAGAGTTGCAGACAGTGACTTTGTATTATATGTTGAAGACTATAATTATCAGTAAGGAGGAGCGTTGCATCTATTGGCGTTGTTCTGATTCCCCCAGTAATGAGGCGTAGTGCTTGATTGTGCACTAGTCCCAAGGTTGCAAGTGTCCGGTCAGTGGCAATGACTAAAGACTCGCAGCAGTATGAAAGCAAAGGAAGTTTTATAAGTTAGATTAAGAGTAGTCCGATTGCAACCCCACTTGCTTCCAGCAAGACGTTTCAAGATGCAGAGTCGGTTGCTGGTTCGGTCTTGTTTACATGTGACTTCCAGGTGAGTTTATTGTCAAACGTCATACCTAAGTATGTAGACTCAATTGTTTTGTTGCCAAGTGAGCCTCTTAATTGTAGTTTGGGCTTTAAATCAGTATGGGCAAGAAAAATATCTGAAATGCTGTTTTCTCAACATTTATTTTCATACCATTATCATCACACCAATTGGTCAATGCATCCAAGGCCTGATTTAATAAATGTTCGGTTTTTATTTCAGCCTTATATTTAGGGGTTTCATACCAGAAAACAAGATCGTCGGCATATAGTAGGCACTTGATTCCACATACCTTCTTTAGTGCTGTTACTAGGTCATTTATATAGAGTAAAGTATTTAGTAATGGTATAAAATTACAACCAAATCTATCCAGACTGGTTACTTTATTGGTATATTTTAATGTAGGTATTTAGTAATGGTATAAGATTACAACCAAATCTATCCTGACTGGTTACTTTATTGGTATATTTTAATATAGGTATATAGTAATGTTGTATAAAATTACAACCAAATCTACCCTGTCTGAATACTTCGTAGCTATAATTTAATATAGGTATATCGTAATGTATAAAATTACAACCAAATCTATCCTGACTGCTTACTTCATAGGTATATTTTAATGTAGGTATTTAGTAATGTTGTATAAAATAACAACCAAATCTATCCTGACTGTTTACTTCATAGGTGTATTTTAATGTAGGTATTTAGCAATGGTATAAAATTACAACCAAATCTATCCAGACTGAATACTTTATTGGTATATTTTAATGTAGGTATTTAGTAATGTTGTATAAAATTACAACCAAATCTATCCTGACTGAATACTTTATTGGTATATTTTAATGTAGGTATTTAGTAATGGTATAAGATTACAACCAAATCTACCCTGTCTGAATACTTCGTAGGTATAATTTAATATAGGTATATCGTAATGTATAAAATTACAACCAAATCTATCCTGACTGCTTACTTCATAAGTATATTTTAATGTAGGTATTTAGTAATGTTGTATAAAATAACAACCAAATCTATCCTGACTGTTTACTTCATAGGTATATTTTAATGTAGGTATTTAGCAATGGTATAAAATTACAACCAAATCTATCCAGACTGAATACTTTATTGGTATATTTTAATGTAGGTATTTAATAATGTTGTATAAAATTACAACCAAATCTATCCTGACTGAATACTTTATTGGTATATTTTAATGTAGGTATTTAGTAATGATGTATAAAATTACAACCAAATCAATCCTGACTGGTTACTTTATTGGTATATTTTAATGTAGGTATTTAGTAATGGTATAATATTACAACCAAATCCTATCCTGACTGAATACTTTATTGGTATATATTAATGTAGGTATTTAGTAATGGTGTATAAAATTACAACCAAATCTATCCATACTGGTTACTTAATTGGTATATTTTAATGTAGGTATTTAGTAATGGTATAAAATTACAACCAAATCTATCCTGTCTGGATACTTCGTAGGTATATTTTAATATGGGTATATAGTAATGTTGTATGAAATTACAACCAAATCTATCCTGACTGTTTACTTCATAGTTATATTTTAATGTAGGTATTTAGTAATGGTATAAAATTACAACCAAATCTATCTTGACAGGTTACTTCATGGGTATATTTTAATGAAGGTATAGTAATGTATAAAATTACAACCAAATCTATCCTGACTGGATACTACATAGTATATTTTAATGTAGGTATTTAGTAATGGTGTAAAATTACAACCAAATCTATCCTGTCTGGATACTTAGTTGGTATATTTTACTATAGGTATAGCAATGTTTTATAAAATTAGAACCAAATCTATCCTGACTGTTTACTTCATAGGTATATTTTAATGTAGGTATTTAATAATGGTGTAAAATTACAACCTAATCTATCTTGACTGGTTATTTCATTGGTATATTTTAATATACGTATAGTAATGTATAAAATTACAACCAAATCTATCCTGTCTGGATACTTAGTTGCAATATTTTACTATAGGTATAGTAATGTTTTATAAAATTACAACCAAATCTATCCTGACTGTTTATTTCATAGGTATATTTTAATGTAGGTATTTAGTAATGGTATAAAATTACAACCAAATCTGTTTTGTCTGATTACTTCATTGGTATATTTTAATATAGCTATAGTAATGTATAAAATTACAACCAAATCTATCCTGACTGTTTACTTCATAGGTATATATTAATATAGATATAGTAATGTATAAAATTATAACCAAATCTATTCTGTCTGGATACTTCACAGGTATTTTATAATATAGGTATAGTAATGTTGTATAAAATTACAGCCAAAACTATCCTTACTAGTTACTTCATTGGTATATTTTAATATAGGATTTTTAGTATTGTATAAAATTAAAACCAAATCTATCCTGACTGGTTACTTCATTGGAATATTGTAATATAGGTATGTAGTAATTTCGTATAAAATTACAACCAAATTTAACCTGACTGGTTACTTCAGTGGTATAATTTAATTTAGGTATTTAGTAATGTTGTATGGAATACAACTAAATCTATCCAGACTGGTTACTTCATTGGTATATTTTAATACAGGTATATAGTAATGTTGTATAAAATTACAAACAAATATATCTTGACAGGTTACATTATTGGTATATTTTAATATAGGTATATAGTCATGTTGTACAAAATTACAACCAAATCTATCCTGACTAGTTACTTCATTGGTATATTTTAATATAGGAATATAGTGATGTATAAAATTAAAACCAAATCTATCCTGACTGGTTACTTTATTGGTATATTTTAATATAGGTATATAGTAATGTTGTATAAAATAACAACCAAATCTATCCTGACTGTTTACTTCATAGGTATATTTTAATGTAGGTATTTAGCAATGGTATAAAATTACAACCAAATCTATCCAGACTGAATACTTTATTGGTATATTTTAATGTAGGTATTTAATAATGTTGTATAAAATTACAACCAAATCTATCCTGACTGAATACTTTATTGGTATATTTTAATGTAGGTATTTAGTAATGATGTATAAAATTACAACCAAATCAATCCTGACTGGTTACTTTATTGGTATATTTTAATGTAGGTATTTAGTAATGGTATAATATTACAACCAAATCCTATCCTGACTGAATACTTTATTGGTATATATTAATGTAGGTATTTAGTAATGGTGTATAAAATTACAACCAAATCTATCCATACTGGTTACTTAATTGGTATATTTTAATGTAGGTATTTAGTAATGGTATAAAATTACAACCAAATCTATCCTGTCTGGATACTTCGTAGGTATATTTTAATATGGGTATATAGTAATGTTGTATGAAATTACAACCAAATCTATCCTGACTGTTTACTTCATAGTTATATTTTAATGTAGGTATTTAGTAATGGTATAAAATTACAACCAAATCTATCTTGACAGGTTACTTCATGGGTATATTTTAATGAAGGTATAGTAATGTATAAAATTACAACCAAATCTATCCTGACTGGATACTACATAGTATATTTTAATGTAGGTATTTAGTAATGGTGTAAAATTACAACCAAATCTATCCTGTCTGGATACTTAGTTGGTATATTTTACTATAGGTATAGCAATGTTTTATAAAATTAGAACCAAATCTATCCTGACTGTTTACTTCATAGGTATATTTTAATGTAGGTATTTAATAATGGTGTAAAATTACAACCTAATCTATCTTGACTGGTTATTTCATTGGTATATTTTAATATACGTATAGTAATGTATAAAATTACAACCAAATCTATCCTGTCTGGATACTTAGTTGCAATATTTTACTATAGGTATAGTAATGTTTTATAAAATTACAACCAAATCTATCCTGACTGTTTATTTCATAGGTATATTTTAATGTAGGTATTTAGTAATGGTATAAAATTACAACCAAATCTGTTTTGTCTGATTACTTCATTGGTATATTTTAATATAGCTATAGTAATGTATAAAATTACAACCAAATCTATCCTGACTGTTTACTTCATAGGTATATATTAATATAGATATAGTAATGTATAAAATTATAACCAAATCTATTCTGTCTGGATACTTCACAGGTATTTTATAATATAGGTATAGTAATGTTGTATAAAATTACAGCCAAAACTATCCTTACTAGTTACTTCATTGGTATATTTTAATATAGGATTTTTAGTATTGTATAAAATTAAAACCAAATCTATCCTGACTGGTTACTTCATTGGAATATTGTAATATAGGTATGTAGTAATTTCGTATAAAATTACAACCAAATTTAACCTGACTGGTTACTTCAGTGGTATAATTTAATTTAGGTATTTAGTAATGTTGTATGGAATACAACTAAATCTATCCAGACTGGTTACTTCATTGGTATATTTTAATACAGGTATATAGTAATGTTGTATAAAATTACAAACAAATATATCTTGACAGGTTACATTATTGGTATATTTTAATATAGGTATATAGTCATGTTGTACAAAATTACAACCAAATCTATCCTGACTAGTTACTTCATTGGTATATTTTAATATAGGAATATAGTGATGTATAAAATTAAAACCAAATCTATCCTGACTGGTTACTTTATTGGTATATTTTAATATAGGTATATAGTAATGTTGTATAAAATTACAACCAAATCTATCCTGACTGGTTACTTCTTTGGTATATTTTAATATAGGTATATAGTAATGTACGAGGGCTGTTTTTTTTTCAACCTCCGATCGCACGCCATGATGGCTAGAAAGGTCACAGACCGGCCCTGTGCGCAGCAGTCGATCGCGCATCTTCCCCACTACAACTTTTGTCACTCCCGAGTTCAAGTAGCCAGTTTGCGCTTAGCTGCAGTCGGGTAAACTTGGCAGCGCCTATTGATTCTCCCGCCAAATGTGAGTTGAGAAGTGTTATTCGTTTCTTGCAAGCAGAAGGGAATAGTGCAGCAGAAATCCATCGGAGAATGTGCCGTGTTTACGGAGAAAACATTATGAGTGAAGGTGTTGTGCGGGAATGGTGTTGTAAGTTTAAAACTGGCCGGACTGACGTGCATGATGAAGGAGGTCAAGGACGCAAGTCTGTCGCTACAGACGATCTTGTTGAACGAGTTGACAAAGTGGTTAAAGAAAACCGTAGATTCACAATAAGTGCTTTGTCTTTGGAATTTCCAAAAGTGTCGAGATCTTCTCTGTACTCTATTGTTTCTGAACATTTAGGCTACAAAAAGATTTGTGCTCGCTGGGTGCCAAAGATGTTGAGTGACACCCACAAAACTCGCCGAATGGCTTCAGCTTTGACATTCCTTGAACGTTATCGCAATGAAGGAGTAGATTTTTTAAAATCAATTGTAACCGGAGATGAGACCTGGATTCTTCATGATACACCCGAAACAAAGCAACAATCTCAACAATGGATGCACACAAATTCACCGAATAAACCCAAAAAATTCAAGCAAACTTTCAGCAACCGAAAAGTTATGGCTACGGTCTTTTGGGACCAAAAAGGTCCGTTGCTTGTGGAGTTCATGCAGCCTGGGACCACAATTAATGCAGCTGTTTATTGCCAAACTTTACGACGTTTGCGGCGAGCCATTCAGAACAAAAGAAGAGGCATGCTGACATCAGGAATTGTTCTGCTGCATGACAACGCCCGCCCTCACACTGTAGGTGTAACCCAACAACTTCTTGAACAATTTAGGTGGGAAATTTTCGACCACCCACCTTACAGTCCCGACCTAGCACCGAGCGACTTCCATCTTTCTCCTGAACTGAAGAAATGGCTTGGAGGTCAGCACTTTCCGACTACTGAGGAACTTCAAGACACGGTCAAGACTCATTTAAATTCACTGGCGGCAACATTTTATGAAGAGGGTATTGGAAAGCTTGTCCACAGGTATGACAAATGCCTCAATCTTCAGGGTGATTATGTTGAGAAATAAGCATAAGTGTACATACATTTTGGTAATAAAATAATTTTGTTCTATTCACTTGTCTTTTATTTATGGCCCACCGGAGGTTGAAAAAAAAACGGCCCTCGTATAAAATTACAACCTAATCTATCCTGACTGGATACTTCATTGGTATATTTTAATATAGGTTTATAGTATTGTATAAAATTACAACCAAATTGATTCTGACTGGTTACTTCATTGGAATATTTTAATGTAGGTATATAGTAATTTCGTATAAAATTACAACCAGATCTATCCTGACTGGTTACTTCATTGGTATATTTTAACTTAGGTATATAGTAATTTTGTATAAAATTACAAACAAATCTATCGTGACAGGTTACTTCATTGGTTTATTTTAATATAGGTATATAGTAATGTATAAAATTACATCCAAATCTATCCTAACTCGATATTTTATAGGTACATTGTAGTGTTGTATAAAATTACAACCAAATCTATCCTGACTGGATACTTCATAGTTATATTTTAATATAGGTATATAATAAGGTTGTATAATATAGTGCAATAATGTACTACACTTTCTATAGATATGAATTCGCTAAAATACCAAATTTCCCAAAAGACATTGTAATTTGTGTCCAAGTCATTTAATAGTATTTTGTTTTTTATTCTTAATCCTATTGGTGATAATTCCAAAATAATGAAATTTGTAAAATATATCCTAAAAGAAGTGACTTACATTTTTCTAATGCTAGTTATTTTGTTTGTTTAGGTTATCTTCTTTTTAAGGATTTCTGTGAAAATGTTTCTGAAGAACCCATCCCTCAACTCAGGTTCTATGAAGAAGTAAGTGTTGAAATCATTTCCCTGCATGAATTGCTTATGCTCTAATAAGTTAGTGATTAAAACATATTTTTAACTACATTGATTTTCGTTTATGTAAACTTCTTGATCATTATTGTTATGATGTGGTGTATGCATGGATGGTATAGTGTTTAGATTCTGTTGCCAGCTTTAGGTTCATTAAATGAACATTTTTCTCTCGTTTTTCCTATATTATCAATATGCCTCAACTTGTTTTTGGATATTAAACAATAATTTTTACACAGTCATGCAGAATATTCTTTAGCTTTTATATCCCTCCAAAACATATATACTAGAAATCAAATTATGCCTTAATAAGAGAAATATAACATTATGTAAAATGTGCTGTAAGAATATTTTTGCCTGGGAGGTATATGATAGAATAGCTAAGGTATCCCAGGTTAGGTATAAATCTCTTGTATCTCCCTTGGTTTTTGTAGTAATGAAGAATCATGGAGGATAATTTTGATTCATCTCCAGTTATATCCCCATAAGGTCTTAAGGCTGTACTATTCCTAATAACCTAGAAGAGTTTTTTGTCAAGTTGAAACGCTAATTTTTCTCCTCATGAGTTACAAGAGGGTACCCAAAACAACCAGAATACTATTGCCGTAGGCAGAGTTTGTGTGGTAAACATGTCTGCTGCTAGTTGTGGATAGCCCAATGCATTGAAAGTTCAGTGCTGCCCGTGTTTTCGGCCTGGCTTGTTCTGTTCACCTGCAGTGATTGGTTTTGCTAGCATTGTTTTGTTTTATATGATGGCAAGTTAAAGTGAACAACATGCAGCTGTGAAATTTTGTTTTCTACTCAGTAAAAATGGTGCTGGGAGTGTTTTAATGTTAAAAACTGTTTACAAAGTTGATGCTGTGGGAAAACAAGTGGGGGTGGGGTTTGGTCAGTTTAAAAATGTCGATTGATGACAAACCGCATTTGGAATGTTCATCAACGAAAAAGTTGAAAATATTTCGAGAAATTGTGGTCACAAACAGCCTACAGATAATTGATCAACTGTCAGAAAGTAGTGGGTTATCTTGAAGCCCTGTTAAAATTTTAACAAAGATTTGGGAATGAAAAGGATTGCTGCCAAGTTTTTTCCTGGGGATCTAACTAACAACAAAAAATATCATTGAGTTGAAACATGCCATGCTTTGAAACATTAGCTTAAAACTGACCCAGATTCTCTTTCAAAGGTCATTACTGGCTATGAGTTTTGGTGCAATGGCTACGACCCAGAAACAAAGGAATAGTCAAGTCAATGGAAGATGATATCGTCACTGAGTAAAAAAAATGTCAAATCAAATATCAAAACAATGCTGATTTGCTTTTTTGATAGCAAGGGGATAGTCCATTCAGAGTTTGTTCCCCTAGGTCAGACCTTCAATCAAAGACTTTTATTTGGAGGTTTTAAGAAGATAACATAACCGAGTTTGTCAAAAAAACACTTGATTTATGACAGGCTGGAGATGGATTTTTCCACCTCAACAATGCATCTGCACACATAGCCATCTCTGTTACACAGTTTTTGGCTAAAATGGCATGGCCAAGCTTACCCACGCATCTTACTCAACTGACCTGGCTCCTTGTGACTTTTTTGTGTTTCCACGCATGAAAAGGGCCATGAAAGGACACCGATTCGATAATACTGAATAGGTCAAGAAAAAACCAATTGATGAGCCTTATCTAAACATGACTAATGGTGAATATTTTGAAGGGGATAAGGTTGTTATTGTGAAATATTTAAAATAATTGAAAATAAATAGCTTTAAAAAAATAATTTTTTTTAACCCCCTCGTATCTGCCTTGGTTTGAGTCATAAAGAAGAATCATGGAGGATAATTTTGATTCATAATATCTCAGTTATATCCCCATCAAGGTTTTAAGGCCTTACTACACCTAATGAGCAAGAAAAATTTTTGGTCAAGTTGAAACAGTATAAGTTTTGTCCATGTGAAATACCCATGTGTTTAGAGATTTTAACATTTTTTTAAAATACAACCTTCAAATATAATTTTTTTGTTTTTTTTTATGAAAATGCATTATAATGGTTTCAAAGTGTAAGACGAGTACTTGGTGGTTAATATCCTACATTCACCTAAATTAAGAGAATACGGGAAGAATTTTAATATAATTAAATGACACTTAACTAAGTGAATACATAAGGGCTTACTTGCTGACATGTTTGAAACAATCGTAACTTTTACGAAGCAAATGCCCCAATTCCTATTGAAACAAATTTTAAACTTTTGTATCGTAATTTTATTTTTTAATACAAATTAAATTTATTATAATTCAAGTTTTTCATATCCAAATTTTCTTATAACTATGTTTTTTGTAAATGCGTTTTCAATTTGATTTTTTTGACCAATCCTATTTTGAATATGTATCTTTAATCCATCTTGAGATTTTACTTGACCTATGCAACTTGACCATGTGTAAAAACAGCTTCGGTCAATTGAAGCCCTGCTCTTTTGACCCAGGGCCTTATTTATAGTTATGGAAAATGCAATTCCTATAAGAATTTTATTCCTTTTCATTTGAAATGGCATGTTAGGATTTGTTTATATTAATTTAATTTTTGGTGAAAATATGTTTTCTTTCCCAGAACCAGTGATTATTTTTAATTTAATACACTTGTTAAACTTATCTAGTACGATAAAACGTACTCCTGAACCAGATCAAAAATTCATATTTCTAACTAACTGTTCATATTAAATACTGTTGAAATATTTGTACTCAGCTGTTTTTCATATAATATTTGTATAGGTGTTGCTCAGCTGAAATATTTGAAAATCATACTCAGCTGTTTTTCATTGCAATTCCTTTCTTATGGAAGTTTTTGGTAACTTTAGGTTTCTCAAAACCCTATGAATGTTTAAATTTAGAAAACCTATATTTTCCCTTCCCCTTCGCATGAATACCTTTAATTTTAGCCATCTGCCAGCTCTGTATGGGCATCCAAGTTCCCACCATTTTTCTCCCAAAATTCAGCTAAGGAAATTATATATATGGGAAATTGTTATGAGAGGAATTACTAATTAACTTTATCATTTATTAATATTTAATTATTTATGCGTATGGATAGTTAGTTTTTAATGTAATGCTTTATTGTCAGTGACATAAACTTGATGAAATATGTATTAAACGTATATTGTTCAATTTTTTTGTAAAACCTATTTTACCAAAACTATTTTAACTATAGAGATTTTTTAAAGATAATTTATGTGCATATTTATAATTTTAAAATAATTTTTGTATTCTAAGATAGTTTAGGAGAGAAATAAAACCACCAAAACAACGCAATACACTTTAATACAACTGAAGACACAATGTTAAAGTTGTATGTTGTGTGTAAAAAGCTATTACAATACTCTAGGTTATAAAATATACCTGTAGGAAAATTGAATTGAGCGTGATAAGCTCAGGTTCTGCCTGAAGGCATAAAACCTACTCCAATCCCAGTGACATTAGAAAACCAATAGCGCTTTTATATCCAGGCTTGACTGACATACATAGATGCTGTTTATCAGTATTTCAAGTTCATAGCATGAACAGTTTCATATACAGGATGTGGTGAAGCATAGGGATAAATGCAGTTTAGAGCAGTACTATGTTGTTTACAAGGTTGAATAGTAAATGATAATTTTAGAGCTTTGTATATTTATTTTAACTGTAGTTGTTTTTGTCAGCAGGAATAAAGGTAATAGGGTTTACTGGTTAAATAAAACGTTTTTTTTTAAATAATAGATGGTTATATATATATATATATATATATATATATATATATATATATATATATATATATATATATTCTTGATATTTAACGTTATCCATTGTTTTTCCGTTGCACTGACTTTATGAAGTTAATATATTACTATGTAAGTAATTTTATCCACCATTAAGTGCATAATTTTACCTTGAGTGATGAGGCACCTTTCGGTCAATTGACCATTGTCGAATCACTGATGTTTTTCTGTTGTGGATGTTCGGTCTGTGAAGTTGGTGTTTGTTGACGTTACGCGCACTTTTTCTTGATCTGTGTGTATGATATTTCTATATAGTATGTCTTCTGTATATGTTGTTTGTGGTTAATGTTGCACTTAATGGTGGATAAAATTACTTACATAGTAATATATTAACTTCATATATATATATATATATATATATATATATATATATATATATATATATATATATATATATATATATATATATATATATATTTGTGTGTGTGTGTGTGCGCGCGTGCGGTGCGCACACGCATGTGTGAGTGTATTGAAGGCTATATGATTTGGATAAAACGATACAAGTTTTCCACGATTTGTTGAAACATTGATGACACTTCTTTGACTTGAAGTATAGATTTTAAAAACTTATTCAAAATTTTTATTAAAAAATAAAAAGTTGTAACAATTATACTATTTAGTAAATTAATTATTAGGAAGTAACTGAAAAAATGTGAATAATATTATAAGATAAATTACAAAAATAATCCGGATTTATTTTTAAAATTTTAATTTACTTATCAACAACTTTGATTTACTTGATTTACATGTTGTAAAAATTTAGTCCATTTCTTATTTTAAAAATACCTTTTCAAAATCATTATGCTTGGTTTTGGCATGCACTAAACAAAACATAAATACACATGCACATATTTTATACCAAAACTTGTTTCTAGGTTTGAGAAAAAACTTTATGAAAGTTTTTATTAGATAAAATATTGAATTCACATTTTTATAAAGTATCAAAAATACCTAGCTGAGATGTGAAGCTTTAATTATGAAGAACCACCAGCAACAGTTTTATATAATTGATAAAAAAAAAGTATTAAAGAACTTTCCTGTATGAACATTGCCATAAAGAGGTGATTTTTCAGATAGTAAATATACATCATAAACAGGTTTCTATATGGAATTTGAAAAAAAATATATTACTGTTTGTACTTGCTGATGTTAGAAAAGTGACTGCAGTAACATTGTTTTTAGAGGTATAAAATGATATTGTAAAAAAAACATCATTCTCTTCGGATAAGGAGCAAGTAATACTAACAAAAAATTTTTTTAAAGTCAATTCCTACTTAGGTCAACAAAAAAAATATTTTATTTTAGTTACTTTTTATGAAATAATTACAATTATTATAAATAAAGTAACATAACCTATGTTGTTAAAACATTTTTCATTCATTAAAACAGGAAACCATTTTTGTAGTAAGTTTGTATTGAAAAACCTGTAAGTTAACTGTAGGAGATTGGTACAAATTTGGATCTGTTATATTACTATTCTTGATTCTATTATATATTAATATATAGTTTTAGTCATATTTTGAAGAACTGTATGGCCTGAAATAGGAAAATGTTCACAGTTGCTATTTATATAGTAAATTTTATTACATTAATAAATTATAAAGAAATCACCTGATTCAAATATGCTGTACAAAATGAAAAACTTTATTTAAAAACAAAGTTAGTAAAGCACATTTTGTGTACAAATTATAAAATTTTTGTTGTTAACTTATTTCTATGTAATTCTAATCTTTTCATTCAATTCCTTCTATTAGATCTCTCTCTCTCTCTCTCTCTCTCTCTCTCTCTCTCTATATATATATATATATATATATATATATATATATATATATATAACAACATAGGTTATTCAAATACAAGAATATTTATTAATTTATATTCAAAGCTTTTCGTTGGTAAACAGTACCAACAGATTATTGTATTTTTCATTCCTGATGATGTTGGTAATGTTTACCAACGAAAAGCTTTGAATATAAATTAATAAATATTCTTGTATTTGAATAACCTATGTTCTTTTACATTATTAAACAAGAAAACATATTATATATGTATATATATATATATATATATATATATATATATATATATATTTAATTAATTAAATATGTTTCATTCATTAATAAAATACTTTTTATTCGTCCTCTCAATTTAAATACATTAAAAAAATTTGTAGTGGATGACAATTAATATTAAGTCATTAATTAAATTGAAATAATTATTTTAGTTTTATATGGAAGAAAAATTTTTCACAAATGGGGCAAGGTATGCAATATAGTTATTTCGTTCTATTTGGCTTAAAATAAGTGATAACATATGATTTCATAAAACAGCTGATTTTACGGTATAGGTTATGTGATAGAACAGTTGTTTTAAGGTATGTTATGTTACCTCATTTTTAATAATTGTAGCTATTTAATAAAAAGTAACAGATAAAATTTTTGACCTAAGTAGGAGTAAATTTTAAAAATTTCATTTTAAAAACAAATTTCATTTTCCTAATTGTTGTAAGTGTTTTTATGAATGTGTAAAAGACATATTTTTGTTTTTCAAAATAGATTTCTTTTTTTGTTTTTTTGCTACTCAAATCTTGAAACTAGGAGTTTTCTTTATAATTAAATACTACATTAATAAATATGTTAATTCAGTAACAGTCAGGTTCTTGTAGGTGTAATCAGTTTAAACAGAGCAAGACCTCTACTTAACTGATGACTTGATATGCTTAATATAAACATAAATAACATGTGAAGCTATCAAACTTATGATATGTTAATAGCCTTAAAATACACTTATTTTACAGTTAAGTTTCTTCTTACCTAATTGCATTTTAATGTTGTTGTGGAGATACAACCGTACAACATTTACATTTCTTGAACGTCTTTACTTTCAAATGAGTATTTGAAAAAACTGATGCTTGAAATTAAATTATATTAATTAAATATTACGAATAAACTATATTATAAGAAGTAATATAAAGAAAAAATGTTTACAGACAGTTCTTACTTAGATCAATAAAAAAAATTTATTTTAGTTGTTTTTTCTTAGATAATAACAATTAATATAAATAAGGTAACATAACCTTTGCATTAAAACAGCTGTTGTACCACATAACCTATAACATAAAATCAGTTGTTGTATGAAATCATGTTATCACTTATTTCAAACCAAATGGAACATAATAACTATATTGCATACTTTTCCCCTTTTGTGAAAAGTTTTTTCACTTATAAAACAAACAAAAATTCATTATATTTAATTAATGATATAATATTGAAAAAAACCTAATAAAATCAATTGTTATCCACCACAAGTTTTAAAAAATGTATTTGAACTTGAGTGGGTGAATAAAAAGTATTTTATGAACGCTAAAAACACTTGTAAATATGTTACAATTTGCCTGTAGTAGCCTTACTTATATTTGTTAAGGATGGCTGTTCAGGAGATGTGTCTCATTGTCAACTCAGACTGTAACTGTCCTCAAGGTTTTTTTGGGTTAGGGTGGGTTGGAATATTAGGATGGGAATGTGGGTGTATTTTCTTGAGTATAAGGAATTATGATGTCGAAAAGTTTACTTGAGCCGAGCACCAAAATACACTTACATCCCCAACCTAATCAACACTAGCTCATGCAAAGATGGAATCAACAAATATAAATTTTATTAAGTATTAGAAATTTCAACAAGATCTGTATATGTATATATAAGGACAGTGTGAAAAATGAAAATCCTTTTAGTTTAATAAACAAATATACACACACTTTGTTTATAATGCAGACTAATGCAGAAGTGTGTTTTATTTGAATATTTCATATTATTTTAAATTGTAAGATTACTTTATAAATTGTGTCCAAGTCAGAGTTATTAGAGTGTAGCTGTTGTGTGAAATGTCAAAACACACTTGACATTATTTACTTAAATGCCACTTTATGTGATAGTTTTTGTTTTCAAACAATTGTTATTCTAAAGTAATTTTTAGTTTCTACCTTGATTATTTTAATTTATAATCATTTGAAGTATGATAGTTGTTTTTTTAAATTATGACATTTTGTGATTATTCGTGTATCATATTTAGTTGATTGAGAATTATCATCATTTCAGTCATATTGTAATGATCTTTATCACTTTATTCAATCAATACTGTAACAAGGTCAAAAAGTTGACTACTAGACAAGTAAACATTGCAGCCTAATGAGGGGGATACTAGCAGCACTATTACCAGACCGAATAAACATTGCACACAGAAAATATGTGCTGCTAGTACACCTCTCTTTCAACACAATGTTTACTCGGTCATTTAGTAGTTATTACTCCTGCCTGGTATGTGACTTAAACCATTGATATTCTCCGGTTTCAGTGATTTTTTCATGGAAATCATCCTGAAAGTTAATTGCTGTAACTGTATAAAACATTATTCATGCTTGCGTCCCTATAAAGTTTACCATATTTAGAGAGCAGTACTTCACTCAGCTTCACTCACTAGCTGAAACATAAAATTTTCAGAGCACTGTCAAGCATGTTCAGTATATGGATTATTGCTTTTTCAAAGTTAGCTAAGCAGAAAGTTGATGGAGATAGAGGAGTAAGTAGTGTGATAGAGGGAAAGAAGTATGCATGTGAATGGATGCATATGAATGCTGCCTGCCATTTATCTAGCTGGAGTTAAGGTGGTTTGTGTCCAGTTTAGTATCCCTTACAGATGTGTAAAATATGGGAGTAAGTAGTGTAGTAGAGGGAGAGAAGTGTGCATGTGAATGGATGCATATGAATGCTGCCTGCCATTTATCTAGCTGGAGTTAAGGTGGTTTGTGTCCAGTTTAGTAGCCCTTACAGGTGTGTAAAGTATGAATAATAAAATGATGACGTTTTTGTATAATGATTCAACTGTGCATTATGGAGCATATAACCACTTTGTAAAACAAGATAATTTTACAATGAAATGTGTATAATATACAGTTTACACCTTATAGGCATTTAGGTCTTAAATGTTTGTATATTGTATACACTACAGAAAGTCTAACAAATAATTAAAAATAAAAAAAGATTCATAAATATTTCTTTTTATAATGTTTAAATGGCAATTCTTACCAATTATTAACAATGTTAAATAATCTTACAAAAATTCTGTTGGTATAGTGGGGACCATTTAACTGTGCACTTGGCCTTGAGAGATTGGAATAGGCGATACATGCAGTGGAGGGGTGCGTTAAGTCAGTTTAAGTACTTTTCTACAAACATGATACGGATTGTCAAAACACTGATTTGCACGAGACAGTCGATATTAAATAACTTTGATAATAAATTAGCTTTTGTATGAAATAAAAATCTTGAAGTATGTGTTGAAATATCGGATACAGAAGCCGATGATGTTTTTAGAGCTGATAGTACGCAAGATGGTAGGAGTGAGCAAGTGCACGGTTAACTGGATGCATTAATACAAAGTGGTCAGTTACAGGCTATACTCGCACTATTAGATTTAATCTAACATTTTTAGTTGCTCTGAAGGAATTATTTTATTTTTTCATTGTATGCGATTGAGGTTCTAAATATGCTTTCTCAAGGATTTTGGGCAGCTACTATCCAATTTTCGAGTAGATAGCTTGATTGAGACGGTAACCAGGCGTAACAGAAGTGGCAAGCGTTGCCCATGTTAGGGAGCGCCAAAATGTACGAGGGATCAAGAGAGTGCTGTATTAGGAGTAACCTAACGACGCGAATAATTGCGTAACTGTTAATACTCTAGTTTTTCTATCTGTAATTTTACATATAAATATGCCATAAATGTATTTAATAGATTTTTTTATATCAGTGAAGAAGTTTAAAGCCTAATATAATACATACAATTGAAATTGATAATTTAAAACACGTAATAACAATTATTACAATTGTTAGATTTGCCCTAAGGGCACGAGTAATCACGGCAGTCTCCATAGCACGAGCTATCCCGGGTCAAACAAAACATTGGTAGTTTTTTTATTTTTTTTATAGCTGTTGGGTTTGTGAGTTGAGAAGTATATGTAGAAATATGAAATAACTAGTTAATTTTATTTGTTGTACAACACTTCATTTACAATTTATTAATTAGCTTCCCAAACAGATCTTTCACTTTTTACAAACAATAAACCCGTTTTTAATGAACATATATCTTACCAGACTGAATAAAATTGATGATAGGTTAAACCTAACTCTATCCTTATATGACCTGGTTATCCTGAAAGGCTTGTCCAAGTAAATAAGTCTGAATTTCTTCTTTCTAAGATACAAATTCTGTTCATGATGCAAATATGCAAAGAAATCAGAGTTTTAAATAGAATGTCTGACAGGCAGTTTTATTGAGAAGCTCAACACAGATATTGACCTTTTTGATTATAAAAGATAAAAATTAAATAAATAGTAGAAGAAATGTGCTCTACAGACAAGGCAGATTATCTGCAATTCAAGCAATTTAAAAATTTCATTATTAAATGTTTCCTAAGCAGTAAATTGGAGATTAAAAATAATCTATGTTGTAAAGCAAAAAGCAGACTTTTCTTTAAAAAATTGTTATTGTTTATAAGTGACCCAATTCCAATTTATTATTTTTCTTTTTATTAAGTTGGATTTTATTTTAAACCAACCAGAAAGTAAATTTGTACGTGTATTGAAAAGTTTTAATTTAAATATACAGCATTAGTTATAATAGTATTATTGATTTAGTGTGTTGAAAAAAAAATTAGAAACAAGAATATTTTACACCATGTGGTTAAAATTATGTTGTTTCTTCAAAGAGTTAAATTGTTTTACAAAGAACTTAACCCTACAAGATTTGCATCACAGTACTGAAGCGCAAGCCTACTGAGTTAATTCCATTCTTTTTGCAGTAAAATTATCTGTGCTGGTTTGCTTCTTATCTTTGCTTGACTTTACTCCCATATGTTTCAGTTTGATTGTAAAGCCGATTATTTTCTGCTTTCCAAATAAAGTTTTGTAAATCTTTGTATGATTAGCATAAACGTTTTAAGGTTCTTATTTGATTTAAAGGCAGTATTAAAGAGAATATGTGATTTGTATTGGGTTGGTTTGTTCAATATGTTTGTGCATTGTGTTTTTGTGTGTCTGTAAATTTCATATTGTTCTAGTGTGTTGAGATATGTAGGATTTCTAGGTTATGGTAAATGTCTGTGTATTTGTGTCCTGTTTCTTTTATGTGATTGTAAAATGCTAAGTTGGTGTTCCTCGACTCTTTGTTTAAAGCTGCGACCTGTTTGCCCAATGTAGAATTTGTTGCACTTGTTGCAGTTTAATTTGTATATGCCTGATGCTTTAGTTTATCTTTGTTGTTGGTGTCGTGTTATATTTTGTATTGTAAATTGTTATTAGTTTTGTATGCTATTTTGTATCCGTTTTTTTGAAATGTGTGGGCTATTTCATTTGATGTTCTGTTTATGTATAGTATTGTGATGTGTTTGTTTTCCCTCTCTGTAGTGTTAATTTTAGTGTTTTTTTTTTGTATATTGTATATTCTGATTTAAACATGTAAGTTTTTTGTTTTCTGAATTAATTTTCCTATATTTTGAAGTTAGGGGAAATGTATGAAATAGAATATTGCTATAGAAGTGTAAATGTATAAGTTAACCACTATAAAAAGTTAATTCAACAGAAATTTCAGATTCCAAAAGTCTGAAGAAATTTCAGATTCCAAAGGTCTGAAAAAATTTCAGATTCCAAAAGTCTGAAGAAATTTCAGATTCCGGAGGTCTGCAGAAATTTCAGATTCCAAAGGTCTGAAGAAATTTCAGATTCCAAAAGTCTGAAGAAATTTCAGATTCCAAAAGTCTGAAGAAATTTCAGCAATGAAGTAGAACTACTTTTAATTAGTAGTTTAAAATGGTTGTCACTTTAATTTGTGACACAATTTGGAGAAAATGGTACATTGGACGACAAATTAAGCATGAGATATATCACACTATAATTTGTAGTCAAGTGTAGCTTGTAAAAAAAACTAAAATTTTTAAAAAAAGACAAATATCACTTTGTTTTAGATTTTATTTTTTTTCACTTTATAAAATATACAAAACTTTATTACCTCAAGGATTCTTTATAAAAAAGGACACTATGTTAGTAAAAAACACTAGGTTTGTCTTATAAATTCTTAATCAGTACAATTTTTACTGATGCAATGTCTGTTTTTATATAATTTTTTATTTTTCAAAAATTTGCAAACATAAAAGTTTAACTTTAATCAATATATAAGGGATTAGGTATCAAATGAGGTTGTTTTTTCTCAACAATCAAATTAAAGAGTTCTCTTGATTGTGTCCTTTGTTCTTAAAAACAAATGAAATATAGTTCTAAAATTTTTCTTGGTATAATAAACTTATAAATTCCTAGTAGTTATCTAGTTAAAACAAGCTTCGGGCAATAATTGTTGATAACGTAATGCACCTGACCATTAGCTGTTTCAGATTGTTAAACAAGCTTTAGCTGAACAAATATTTCCCTATAGATATGAGTTTTTAATTTAGGATAAACTTAAATCATGTTTCAATTGCAAATTACTTTTTATCCTAACAACTTATCCCCGCAGTTAGCAAAAATTGTTATACTCAAATTTTTAGGAGTGTTAAATTTGTTAGGTAATGCTTTTATTTTTTAAAAAATAATTTATTTAATAAATGAATATTAAACAATTAACATATAGTCTTAAATATTTAGAAGTTTTTACATTTAACAATGGAACACTTAGTATAGATTAAAATTATGTAACAGATATAACTGTTACTAAAAACAAAGAAAATCATAAGAAAATAATAATATATGTATATTCAAGTACATTTTTCTGCCTTTCCTACTATTACAATATTTTCCTTTGTTGATGAGTTTCAGTATGACTTCATTTTCAAATCTCTAAGCATATCTCTATTTGACTCTATTCAATTAGAGCAGGATTTCTCAGTCTGTTTCAAAGACAGTGTCTTTTAATGACAAATTAAAATTTTGCTACCCCTTTGTTGTTGGGGAGGGCGGTTAAATTAATACTTTTTACATTAAAAGCATGAATATTTGGAAATATATTTGAAACATATTACAAACAGTTAATGAGAAGGATGAGCTTGCCTCTTTTTACATAGTTCCTCAATGTTCGGCTCAAGTTTTGTTAAGTACAACCTTAAATCGTCCTCAACATTAAGCTTGTTACTGTACTTGCTTTTTAGATTTGTTAAGCTCGAAAGCCCTCTTTCACATTTGTATCTAGTTGAAAAACCTACAAGAATCTGTACAGCAGTATTTGAAAGTTCTTGGTACACCCTTCTAACACCGATCCAATAATCTAACAACGTAGCAGGGACATCTTTTTTTTAACGTCGGATCACGTGATAGTTCAATCAGTTGTTCCTTCACACAAGTATTCAATTAAGTTCTATTATTATTATGAAATTTACAGACATACAAAAACACAAAGTACAAACATATTAAACGAACAAACCCAATACAGATCACACATACTCTTTGATACTATTGAAAACCTGCCTTTAAAACCGTCATGGCTTAACCTAACAACTCCAAACAGAAGACACTGATAAAGATCACCACGGAGCGATCGAAAATGTTTCATAAAGTTCGGATAGTTCGGATAAACTAATGTAAAAGTCATTAATTAAGTGTTACCGAACGTAATGGACTTCAAAATTCAAAAGCATAAATTGTTCTGTCAATTTTGCGTTTCTTATAAAAACTGTTATGGAGTTAATAAGAAACAAAATTTGTCTTAGGAGGAATATAATGGTACTAGTTTTGCTTATAGTGTAGTCAGACATGTTAATCTAGTGAAAAAAAAAATAAAGCAAGTTGTATAAAAAAATTAATCAAATCCTACTAAAATTTTTTTAAAAAATTATTTTAGTTACTTACAATTAAATAATTACAGTTAATATAAATATGTATATACATATGACAGAATCACAATATTAAGTTGCAAAATAAAAAGAGAAATTGATTATTATAATTAAATAATTAAATTTAATTATTGAATTTATATTTGTAAAAAACTTTATTAACATCAAGTGACATGCACTACAAGTTTTAAACAAATGTGTTTGAACTTGAGTGGATGAATAAAACGTATTTTATTAAAGATTGAAAATTTTTACAACATATAAATATTTATAGGAAGAGTGTGACATATATAAATATTTATAGGAAGAGTGTGAACTAATTGTAGGAATCAAAAAACATCATATATATATATATTTGTAGATTATGCAACACTGTTTTCTTGTATACACTTATCACTTTCACTTATGTACTTAAACAAGAAGCTTACTTGGTATTTATGCGAGCTAGCATGAGGACGACGGCACAGCCAGCCGTTGAAGGTTAGTTCGCATAAATACCAAGTAAGATTATTCTTGTTTAAGTACATAAGTGAAAGTGATATATATATATATATATATATATATATATATATATATATATATATACATATTATAATTATTTTTTATAAAGGAGAATTATTGATTGAATGAATAATTTAATATCTATTAAATTTAAAAACAAAAACTCAAGAATAATTTAAATTCTTTTAATTTTAACATTTTTTTAATTTACACAATAAACAGAAAAAAAAATAAAACTTAACAAGTTTTAACACAATAGACTAAACTTAATCCTTAATATTTTAGTTTCAAGATTTTATAACCTAGGCTATTTTCTAAGATCTCTTAATATCTCGGGGTTTTATGCATGGGCTATATCTTCTAACTCTTTGGTTAATTAAATAAATTTTAATAAACAAGATTAATATTAGAAAATAGTTTTAATAATTAGCTTCCTGATGTAAAATCTTAAATTTGGAATAAGAAAAAGGTCCCTAACCTGTTTGAACTGGATTAGCTTTCTTACTACTAAACTATTATATTATTTCAAGATATTCTAATAATTTACAATTTTAGATTTTCTTATAATTTTAAAAGTTCACTAAAGGTTAGTTTTATATGTACTTATATGTACTTTTATGTACTTATCAATTTTCGGAGTTTTGCTGGTTGTTCATATAGGATTCAGTTCTCTTTAAATTTTATGTTTCACACACAATTAAAGTCTTTTTGGTTACTTTAATTATAATAATACTGTATTATAGATTTTAAATTCACTTATTCTCGTTTTAATTTGACCAAGTTTCTTCACAAATTCGTATAATTTTGATGAGATGCTTCAAACGGGATATTGACTTCTAAGAATGGCTTCGCTTCGTTCGGCTGCCCACGCTAGACTAACGCGTCCTTTTTATTTTTAAAACATGGCGCATTCCTTCTCCAAACTTCATATTAATTATCCATAAACGTTTCTTTCATGTAATGAGGTTCCATTTTTTCCCACTAGAGTCGACTGTAACACTGACCTACTTTCTTGGCTTTAAATTTGATGAACTAACGAAATTGTTTTCAATCGTTTTAATTTGGTTAACATACTGCTTCACCTATCCTATCCTCAACAAACCTTCCAGTGTTTATTTAATTACTATTATTTGTATGTGCAGTGTCTTTGCTTTTTACTTTTGTAATAATTCCGAAATGTGTGTGTTAGGCATGGATTAATGCAACCTAACCCCTCACTTCATTGTTTACAATCGTGTTTCACCTTCTCTTTCAAGTAATTACTTATGCCCTATGTTAACAAAGTTTACAATTTTTTTTAAATTTTATTATTATTAGATTATCTTGTTCTAATTTTATTTGTTAGGTTATTTGATCCAACAAATTTCCTATTGCATTCTTGCCAATTCAGACTCTTTTTTATATGTTAAAACCTTTTCTAGGCTTTCACCTAAAATTAGTTTTAATTTAATCTAACCAATCTCTTAATGAATATCTCCGATTTCACATTTTGTGTAAGTTATTTCTAATCTATTCTTCCAATTCTTAAACAACATTATATAGCCCATTCTATAAATGTTACAATATATATATATATATGAAGTTAATATATTACTATTGTAAGTAATTTTTCCAACATTAAGTGCAATAATTTTACCTTGAGTGATGAGGCACCTTTCGGTCAATTGACCATTGTCGAATCACTGATGTTTTTCTCTTGTAGATGTTCGGTCTGTGAAGTTGGTGTTTGTTGACGTTACACGCACTTTTTCTTGATCTGTGTGATTTGTTATTTCGTGTTTATGGGATATTAGGTGTGCTGCAGCATTTGATACTTTAGAATTTTTGTTTTTGAATGCTCTATAATGTTCTTCAAATCTTATTTTAAATGTTCTGGTTGTTTTTCCTATGTAAAAAGCGTTACAGTTGTTGCATGTGATTTTGTAAATTCCTGATAGGTTATGTTTTTCTGAATTTGTTTTGTGGTTTGTGTTATTAAGATATTTTATTATTTTGTTGTTTGGTTTGTAAGTTGGAGTGTAGTATTCTTTGTTGTATATATTTGTTATTTTTTCTATTTTGTTATTGGTGTATTTATATTTTAGGTAGATTTTTTTATTTTCATTATTTTCGTGTTCCGGTTGTAGTGTTGTGTTGAGGTTAGGTTTTTTTGTGAATTTATTGTATATATTTTTTATAATGTGTTTGTTGTATCCGTTTTCTATTGCTATTTTTGTAATGTTATCTAATTTTTCATTTAATTTTTGTTTGTTATCCTGTGTGTATTTTATTGCTTTATTTATCATGTTACTGTAAGTGTTAATTTTACATGATAAATAAAGCAATAAAATACACACAGGATAACAAACAAAAATTAAATGAAGAATTAGATAACATTACAAAAATAGCAATAGAAAATGGATACAACAAACCCATTATAAAAAATATATACAATAAATTCACAAAAAACCTAACCTCAACACAACACTACAACCGGAACACGAAAATAATGAAAATAAAAAAATCTACCTAAAATATAAATACACCAATAACAAAATAGAAAAAATAACAAATATATACAACAAAGAATACTACACTCCAACTTACAAACCAAACAACAAAATAATAAAATATCTTAATAACACAAACCACAAAACAAATTCAGAAAAACATAACCTATCAGGAATTTACAAAATCACATGCAACAACTGTAACGCTTTTTACATAGGAAAAACAACCAGAACATTTAAAATAAGATTTGAAGAACATTATAGAGCATTCAAAAACGAAAATTCTAAAGTATCAAATGTTGCAGCACACCTAATATCCCATAAACACGAAATAACAAATTACGAAAATAACCTAACCATACTTGAAATAAATAACAACCCAATAGAACTAAACTCACTAAAAAAATACCACATTTATAAAAACATACACAACAATTTAATGAATCTACAAACAACATATACAGAAGACATACTATATAGAAACATCATACACACAGATCAAGAAAAAGTGCGCGTAACGTCAACAAACACCAACTTCACAGACCGAACATCTACAACAGAAAAACATCAGTGATTCGACAATGGTCAATTGACCGAAAGGTGCCTCTTCACTCAAGGTAAATTTATTGCACTTAATGGTGGAAAAATTACTTACAATAGTAATATATTAACTTCATAAAGTCAGTGCAACGGAAAAACAATGGATAACGTTAAATATCAAGAATATACATATATATATATATATATATATATCTTTCTTGTTTAATAATTTCAAACAACAGGTTATTCAAATACAAGAATATTTATTATTTTATATCCAAAGCTTTTCGTTGGCAAACAGTACCAACATCATCAGGAATGAAAATTATAATAATGTTATAATTATTATAATTTTCATTCCTGATGATGTTGGTACTCTTTGCCAACGAAAAGCTTTGGATATAAAATAATAAATATTCTTGTATTTGAATAACCTATGTTGTTTTAAATATATATATATTATATATGATATTACTTATATATATATATATATATATATATATATATATATATATAATATTATTATATTATATAATAATAACATATATATATTATATTATAATAATAATATTATATATATGTAAGAAATTAATGAACTTATAACCTTACCGGTGATGATAAGAAGAGGTTTCAAAAAATAATTTTCTAATTTAGTGCAACATATTTTATGTTTTCTCAATGCTGCTGTCTTGCGTATTACTGTAAAAAAACCGTCATACTTGAATGTCACGTAGTCTGCATACAGTTCTAATTGTCTCCTACTTCTTAATGATCCGTTTCTCCTAATATCAGTCAGCTCCAAATTCGCCATATCTACCATATGCACCAAAATAAGCAGTACTGAAACTGAATCACCTGTAGTAAAATGACCGATATAAGGGCATTCTTGGTCGTTATATAGCAGAGCTCAGGAGATTTTGTTGTAGCTGAAACCTACCTCTTCGTTCACAATGGTACAGCAAGATGGCCAACCAACCACATTGCCTTAGACAACATTGCTTTCCTTCAAGAAACTGTTGGCGCCGCTGCATCTCCTTTAGAACAATCTTTCCTTATCCTGCTGACCTTACATCACCTGACAACTACGTCTGGGCAATGATGAAGAAGATTTTCCGTGATGATCCATCAACCTTCATTGTTCAACTACAGGGAAAAACCATGGGTATAACGAGCATGAAACAACCATTCTTCAGCAAAGTGATGCAAAACCTTCAAGAACAGTGACACAAATTAAACAGACATCATATAGAACATGTTTATACCCGGATCTAGTTGATTGAGCTTCTTTTTACTTGTATCTGTTTGTAAAACTATGTAAATAAAATGAAATAAAATAAAATCTTACAACAGTCTTAATACTGTTTATTGGCCCATATGACACCTATTTTTCACATATTCTTTCTTATTTTAACACAGTGATGTAGAAGATAAACACTCAATATCAGCCTGGTAGGGAGTAGGTCACTTGTGTATGTAAGGGAACCTATACCAGTAAGTAATCATGTACGTCTTTCAGACATAACTACTTTTATTTTTATTCAATAAGTATATCTTTGATTTGTCGTCCTTTTATCGGTGATGGGAAGTGATTTGCAAACCTGTGATATTTAGTCACTGTTATTTAAAAATCCCAGTTCAACCCTTTAGATGAAGTAACAGGTTCTTTTCTAACTAAACTGTGATGGAGTAGCAAATCGCCCCTACCCATAATTCAGGAAGCCAAACAATTCACAACTGTCACACCCAGGTAGGCGAACTAAGGTCATTTGGGGGGGGGGGACACGGGGCTCAAGGCAGGATGTCTGTCAATCACTGCTTTGACAAACTGAATGAACAAAATGAGCTGGAAATTAGAACCTGTTTTTAACTGTGATTGTAATTCTCAGTTTTTCTTTCTCGCTCACTGTAATTGTAATCGCTAAAGAAAGTTCTGAAACAATTTTGTTTGCAGTATTTCGTTATTCATTTATGAATAATTTGTTTCATTTAAGTTGATTATTTTTAGATGTTTTTAGTATATATTACATAGTATTACTAAATTACAGTTCATGCCTGAAAGTGAAATGTTTAGAGTGATAAAAGAAACATCAGGAGACAAAATTTGCGTGTAATTTGAACATTTTTTTCGGAGGAAGAGAGTCAAATAGCATTTTGTAATGACATTTGGCATATATAAAACTATTAATTATTATAAAACAATCATGGTCAAACATGATCATCTCACATATTATTAGTTAACCTCAATAACTAATAGCATCTAACAATCATGGTTAAAGATCACAGTTACTTCCTAGTAGCAATCACAGTTTGACCTGTTAGTCTGAAATCACTGTTAGTCACATCACTGTCTTTCATAATGCCTAAAAACAATAATAGTCTATCCACTTCAATAATGGTTTTATGGCTTCAATAATGAGTTTTTGGAAGTAAACTTTCCATGTATATTAATTAGTCCTTAGCAAAATGAGAAAGAGTAACTAAGCTTTACACAGATGACCTACGTAAATTGTAATATTTATTATATTCAATTATTTATATATTGTTGTTCACCATCTTCAGCTTGGGGTATACACTTATATAGTTTATCATATTTTAAGATGTAAATAGATATGTAATAGTACTTACTTTTGTCCAAGTATGGATGGTCATTTTGGAAGATGATCCCCATTGTAAACACAGATCGCATTAGAGAAGCATGGGGAAAATGTATAAGAGGGATTTTGGAGTAACTGTTGGATACCAAACAGTATATATGAATCGTAATGCAATTGGATGTTGTGCATGTGTTGGGTGTATTTTGAAAAAATGCACATTTCAAATAATTTGCTTGTTTGGAGCCTGTTATTCAATTCCTTCTATTAGTTCACACTCTCCCAAAATCAACTTGTTTAAATTTTCAATCAATAATAAAATACTTTTTATTCATCCACTCAAGTTTAGACACATTTTTTAAAACTTGTAGATGACACTTGATGTTAGGTTAATACAGTTTTTTCAAATATTAATTCATTAATTAAATTAAATTAATTAATTTTAGTTTTATCCGGGAGAAAAACTTTTCACAAAAGGGGCAAGGTATGCAATAAGTGATAACATATGTTTTCATAAAACAGCTGATTTTATGTCATAGGTTATGAGGCAGATCAGCTGTTTTAATGCATAGGTTATGTACTTTATTTATATTAATTGTAATTATTTGATAAAAAGTAACTAAAATACAAGTAGCAAGTACTACTTGTTTTTTATTCAGTTTGTGCAGAATTTGTAGGTTTGTTGGTGTTTTGTGTAGCTGTAGTTTGAGGATGTAAGGTTTTCAGCAAAGTTTGATTGAATGTTATCACATGTAAGTGCTGTAATGTGTGTAAAATGGTCAGAGACAAGAACTACATTCTGCCACAAGAGCACATAAAAGGCTCAACAAACCTTCTGCTGAACATCTGATATCCACAAACTGCAACAACACAATCATACCATTAGACCAACAAATTCTGCACAAACAATAAAAATAAGAGACTACGCATGATGGAAAGATATTTTTGTACTTTCCAATTTCCAATACTCATAAGGCTCCATTTTTACATATCCAAATATTTAAACATTACTCAAGTTAGTTTTGTTGCTATTTAAAGATTCAAATAGAATATTTTATATCTTATCCTGGTAAATAAAGTGAGTATATATGTTTGTATACCTTATCCCGTTGAAAATGTTATTAAAAGAATTGTAAAAACTTTCTGAAGTTGGACAGTTTCCTTCCAAACAAGGTTACAAGGCCACAGAAAGTTATTAGGTTATTTAGTAGAGTTGGTGGCTTATTGATTGAAGTGGAATTAATCTTACTTCCCCCCTTTTAATGGTAAAGCAGTTAATTGAGAAAAAGGCTTTTGTTTTGTTAAACACAGATGTTTATGATGTAAGGTTTGAATGTTTTGTATGTTTAAAATCTGTCGTACATGTAAGCTATTAAATAAGGCTATATATATGTATCTTTAAAAAAAATTGGTAAAGTCAGTTCCTATTTAGGTCATCAAGAAAATGAATTGAGTAATTTTATTATAGTTACTTTTTATTACTATAAAATAACTTAACCTATATGTTAAAACAGCTCTTCTATCACATAACCTATATAAAAAAAAATCAGCTGTCTTATGAAATCATGTTATGGCCTTTTTTAACCCTTTTGATCCTGGGAGTTTTTGCTAGGGTATATGTTCCAATCCCTGACATGATTTATGTAGTGGTTTGATACTAAAAAAATGCCACAAAAAATGTAGTGGTTTGACAAAACTTGTACCAATTTTTTTTTTTATCAATGGATTTTCATAATTCTTTTTTTAATTTACTTCTCTAAGACACTACTATAACATACACTTACCTAGAATTATAAGAAACGTGCAACAACAAAAATTATGAGAAAAATGTTGCCTACTAAAAAATATTTTTCCAAACTTTCCTGTTTCCATTTTATATTGAGGATATAAAATTAAAAATCAGTTCTTAAAAATCAGCATCTTGTCTTTGTACAAATAGAAATGAGTTTTTCCCAAATTTTCACTTAGATATATCCACAAACAATTGAGATATAGGTTTATAGCTAAAAAGTGCATATTTAGTTCCACAGCACAACATTTCCAAAAACATGATAATGTATAAAAATAAGAGTAATTAATTAAGTCACTTTAAAACTACAAAATAACCACAATTAATTATATTTTAGCTTTATTCAAATATTTTTATGTTTGTGTCAAATGGTTTTTTGTGTAATATACTCTAACATAAACCACTACAAACAATAATAAACTTCTAAGCAATGTAAACAATAAAACTCCAAACAAAAAGATCAACTACACAACAAAATTGTAACAAACATAACACTCACTACAATGATAGCTGACGGCGCTTGGCGCGGAGCAGCTAGTCATCAAGTTTGAACTTAAACAGAGTTGTTAAATCAAACTAGAAGTGCCTTTAATTACTATAACTTTGTAAATGAGTTCATTACAAATGCTTTAATACATAGAAGAATAACTTTAGCAATTATATTATTATTATAAAAAAAATTTTGTGAACAATTTGGACGTTGGGATTGAACGCGATTTTTCAACAATTCCAAAAATTCGGACATTGGGATCAAAAGGGTTAAGTAAGCCAAATGGGATGAAAGAACTATATTGCATACCTTGCTCCTTTTGTGAAAAGTTTTTCTCCCATATCAAACTAAAAACTTTTCATTAAATTGAATTAATGAATTAATACTTGAAAAACTGTATTAACATCAAGTGTCTTCCACTACAAGTTTAAAGAAATGTAGGCTTATTTGAACTTGAGTGGACGAATGAAAAGTATTTTATCAATGACTGACAATTTGAACAACATGTACATAGGGTGAATGTGAACTAATAGAAGGAATTGAAAAAGACTGTTTTATAAGTTGATGTACTTCCATAGCCTAATTTACTACTGATAATTTCTTTGTAAAGGAAAGTTGAGATAGGTGAATGTTATAAAGCTTAAGAAAGTTTTTCAGACTAGTTAAATAAAATGTGCGTCACATGTTTACAACATATTTCCTGCGTTCAATCATCAAAAAAGTTGTACTATATATCTAAATTCTTGAAAAGTTGTATGAGATTTGTCAATGTATTTTTTAAAAAAATAATAAACCAGATGTTTTACTTGCAACACGGGTATAGGGTTTGCACAGATTCAAAGGTAATAAGAGTTCAATTGGTTTTCTTTTAAAACCATTACTAAATAGTTTTTACAATAAATGAAACAGTACGTCAGAACAAAAACCCTTAAAAAGTGATTAATAATAATCAAGGTTTACAATAATCCTTCAAGCTTTTTTACAATTTTTAAAAAATTTTTGACATACATCAGCTTAATTATAATGTTTTAGTTTGATTTTAATAGATACTATATTACTAATCACTTAAACAATAGTTTATGACTATCCGAACTTTGAATTTAGTAAATTTGTTAAAACTTACTAACAAATTTACTAAATTCAGAATTCGGATAGTCATAAACAATTGTTTAACTGATTAATAAGATTCACTGAACGTGACTATAAAATTCAAGAATACTATATTACTTATGTAACACAGTAGAGTTTCGATAATTCGAGATAGATAGAACCGAGAACCCCTCAGATTACACGGAAATACCTACCTATGCATTAAAAAAAATAGGTATTTTAATGAACCCTAATATAGTACTATAATTAAAATTATACGAAAGCTGTTTGTAGAACTTTATATGAATATTTATTGAAAGAACGATTCATTTTCTTTGCATACTGTATTGACATACACATTTATTGGAAGCCTGGCTCATTTCCTTTGTGTACCGTATGGCTATAAACATTTTTTGGAAGCCCGATATATCATTTTCTTTCAAATAGATAAAATTGGCTCAAACTTAAATAGGCTCGAACTTAACGGAACCTCGAATTATCGGGATTGAGAATTTCGAAATTTTACTGTTTTGAATTGTAATATGTAATAGATCTTTTCCATACTGCTTTAATGAAAGTATCCAGCAAATAAAAGGTTTGGTTTTAAACTTATTACAACTGAAATTGAGGATTTTTCGAGATTGAAGCATATACATTGTATGGGTTGGAGATAAACAAAATATCATTGTTCTCAATGAATAAAATATGTAATGGTTGGTGCTTATATGCAGACTGTATATACAATATAATGAAAGTAATTATATCTTATTGAGAACATAATATACATATTTTCTAATAATACAAACAATATGTTTTATGCTAGATTTTTCTTCTTTAATTGATGTTTTACTTTTTTTAGGTAAGTAGTGCTGTTTTTGAGAAGGAAAATTTTCAGTAAGTAAAAGTATTTCAATTCAGTTTTTCTATTACATGCTTATAATTTATTAAATCCTTTCTACTAGTCCACACTCTTCTTATATATATCTTGTTCAAATTTTCAATTGTTAGTACAAATCTTTTTGTTCATCCTTTCAAATTCAAATACATTTTTTAAAGTTGTAGTGGATGACACTTGATGTTATACAGTTTTTTTCAAATATTAATTAGTTAATTAAATTTAATGAATTAATTTTAGTTTGATAGGGAAGGAAACGTTTTAATAAAAGGTTAAGGTATGCAATATAGTTAATTTGTCCCATTTGGCTTAAAATAAGTGATAACATATGATTTTATTAAACAGCTAATTTTATGTTAGAGGTTATGTGATAGATCAGGGTGTTATAATACATAGATTATGTTACTGTATTTATAATAATTGTATTTATTTAATAAAAAGTAAGCAAAATAAAATTTGTCTTTGATTCAGTAGAAATTGACTTTAAACGATTTTTGTTTATATTACTTGTTTTTATTTTGAATTGAGGGATTGTATACTACCTCTTAAAGACATTATTTCACTGACGTAAAACCTTGAGTAAGTAATTGGAAAACAGTTACTGTTTGTCTTATTTGACAAATGTGCCCTCCAGTGTGTGATTTAGCAGTAACGCAAGGCAATGAATGTCTCCAAATATATTTTTTGGGGAGCAGACTGTTTCCACCTTTCAAATTCTTCAACGTCTGCAGTATTTAAAGTCCAACTATAATCAGTAATAAAACATGCATCTTTCAAAGGAAACCGATCTCTAAAGTAATTATGAAACTAATAGGATTTTTGTTATGCAACATACTTAAAAACCGTCAAATGTTTTTAGAAGAAATAATGTTGCATAATTTTTTAGTATTAAAACACTGTATTAAACATTTTTTTAAACTAGAGGAAGTAACTACCATTGGTGATTCTGCATCCAGAAGGTGTAGTATCTGACAGTGAAAAGAATGTGATAACTTCCTTAACAGTTATTAGCGTTAACGGTTTTGGTGAGTGTTACTATGGCAACATACTGATTACTGGTTGATAAGTGAGTTACCTGTTTTTTTTAGTCCCCAATCTCTCATCTCATTTCTAAGAAGAAATTAGCATTAAAGGGACAATATTTGCTTCTGATAATTTTGAGGCCTATAATCAGCGACACCCCCTGAACACCAGGTCAGTTTCTCTCGCTTGCACGCACGTTCACCCTTCCAAGCGCAGAGGATTACGGCAGATCCGAGACCGGCCATATTTCCGCTCCATTGGTCATTTAGTGGTATCTAACTATATTCTAACTTTTTAAGTTGTAATTTTAATTAGAAATAGTTAATAAATATTGATTCTACTTGAAATTACAAACAAAATTATATCAAACAACCCGTGATTTACACTAGTAGTTATTAGTATGCCAATACAGTTAACACATTTTTATTTCATGTTATCCCCTCACGAACAGTGACAATAAATTGTACATTGTCTGGTATCAATTTTCTTGTAATGATGTACAGAATTAATTTATGCTAAACTTTCTGAAATGTATTATCAAATTTAAAAAATTAGAGTTTGATCAAGGAAGCACCACCGGAAGGAATGCGGCTCGTCCTAAATCCTCTGCCTTTGTGTGAGTGAGACTACCTAGCGCTCAGGGGCACACACAATTTGTTATTACTATAAGCTATAAGTAAACAATGGGTATTGAGATAGTGTAATGGTTAGTATTAATAAGTACTTAGTGATAAGTAAGGAATGTTAATTATGGAAATTAATTACAATCTGACACCACCAGTGTCACTTTAGTGATGGTTACATTGTAAAACTTAGTATTACACATTTTTATTTGTTTTAGGTTATATTAAACACTTTGGTGTCACTTTCCATAAACAGTAATAAAAGTAATTAACCATTAAACTAATAGGCAATCACTAAATATTAGTACGCAAGTAATACTGAGTAACTAAACATATGCTGTCTTTCATTAAAATTGACAATGTTTGAACTTTATACACAATAAAACCAATTTTTCAAACTTCTATTTTATGGCTATTTTCTCAGCCTGCGATATTTAAAAATAAAGACCTGGATATATATTTGATTTTGTAAATATATTTTATGTTTTTAATACCTTATATATTTTTTCAAATATAAAGATTGGAGATACATATTGGAAAAAATACCATTTTTGTTGTATTGTGGGAACCTGGTCCAAGCAGCAAGGCCCATATCCTGTAAAACAGGAAAACAAAGTGACAGCACAGAAATGGTTTTTAAGAATTCTGTGAAAAAATGCAGGCTTCAAGTTCAGCTATTATTTTCTTGTATAGTGGGCAATCTGCATTTCATGTGTTAGTGTCATTATTCTGCTGTTGCTTGTGTCTTACCTCGTTTTATAAGAGTTTTTGCTTCTTTTAGTGATTGTACTTCGTTCTTGTACTCGGTATTTGCTTGTAAAATCTTAATATTTGTAATGAATGATACCAAAAAGCCTACAAGAAAAAAGGAATTCATTGCAAAATTGTAAATCTAAAAACTCAAATAAAAACATGGATAGTGATCCCAAATCCCCAGTAATGATGTGTGTCCATTTGGTAAGGACCCACAGCATGTTTTCCCGCTGCCAGCTCTCACGCACAGTAAGATGTATTATTCCAGGCAGCTGAGTGTTTACAACTTAGGTATACGTATTGGAAACAACAATGTGTGTTTACTTTTATGTGGCATAAGGCTAAAACTTGGGTGGAAATTAGATAGCATCTGCTGTATTGAAAGGAATCCGGTGCAAAATTATACCAAAGAAAAGGATTATATTCTGTAGGGAATAACAGCTGTGGTCAAAACAAAAGCAAAATGTCTTCTTTTTTCCTTTCTACAAAGGGAATCACGATAAAGTTAAACCAAAGTTCCTAGTTTCAGAGCATTCATGTTTAAGTTGTAACAGGGACTTTCTCAAATGAAAAATAGGAAAAGAAAATCCCTCTGTGAAGCACCTTTAGATCTCCTGAGACTTGTCGTTTCAGCAGGAAGTTATTACCCATATCTCGCTATCTTATTGGAAAAAGCAAACGTTTTTAAATTTTAAAAATATTTTGTCCAAGAGTTGAGAAAAGCCATGTCAGAGAGGTGTTGACTCGACAAACCTTCAGTAAGATTGATGAGTGGTCTGAGGTAAAAGTATTCAAAGAGAACATCACAATGGATGACATTGGATCGTTCCTGTTACACTAGAGTGTACAAGTAGAGTAACTGAAGATATGTTAGAAGATCTTTGAGGAATGGTAAGCATTTTAAAAAATGAAATCAAGGATTTATTTTTATTTGATTCTCTTAACCTGTGTAATTGCTGGTTTGGGAGGATCTGATAATGAAAGAAAGAGGCTGAAGAGGTTAAATCACGTAGTTTCTAAATGGTTTGAGATTTTTACTATGCAACTTCGTCCTATTTTAATGATAGCAAAATTGTCACTTTATTATAAACAAAAATTAACAATGCCACAAAGCACATTTACAATTACAGTTTTGTATTTTTTTTAGCTTTGTTATATATATATTTAAAAAAAACTGTTCATATTTACACATAATAAGTTCTATTGCAAATTTAAGTCATAATTTATTTATTACTCTTTTGGTATCAACTTGGCAAAAAAACCACTACCTACTGATATTTTCAGCAGACTTGTTTCACACTAGGTCAGCTAAAACGTATCTGAAACCTAGATTTGAAAAATATTAGTAAGTAGTGTTTTTCCCCAAGATGATAGCAAAAGTGTAATTTTAAGAAAAGCCTCAAGATGTACAACTCAAAAACTGCGTTAGAATTTAATTTTTGTTTTTAATATTTCCTGAAAAAAATTAGTTTTCCCAACACTTGTGTTTTTGTCTCTTGGCCCATTTTATATCTCCACTCCATATAAAATCATTTGTTTTTATTCAAATTTTTAATTTTCTCTTTAATATTTTTATATACATCATTTTACATAATGTACTTAAACATTTTTTATATTACTCTAAACTAATTTTAAACTACTTAACTAAGTGAATATGTAATTGCTTACTTGCAGACGCGTTTCAAAACGATCGTGATTTTTTATATGTCTTGAACTAGAGTAGAATAATGTAATTTTAATACTTTTATTGAAGATTAATTTTGTGATAACTACCACACAAATTTAATTTTGTGTAATGAATTTTAAGTTTTGATGATTATTATTATATTTATCACGACGATAATTTCTAGGATCATTGTAATTATCCGTAAAATGTGATTCAGGGGTAATAATTGGTACAAGTTGTCTTAGTGATATCATGAATTGTTGATATGTCTCAAATTTCCAGTTAAAGTGACAGTTTCCTTTTTTGGGTTGGAGCAAAAGCAATTTCACTGTAATTATACCTTACCATTGTGTGTGTGCTAAAAATACATCAAGACTAGGTCTATGCTAAATAAATTAAAGATAAGATAACTAAAGAGTGTGAGTGACTTTTCATTTCCTTATTTACTTGGAACTATCTGAACTTGATGTTTGGCTTCTCTGAGCTTAAAACTGGATACATTTGTTCTTGAAAGTATGTCTTCAGGGAAGGTGTTGGAATTCTCTCACTCATTCCCTCTCTCTTTCTTTCTCTCTCTCTCTTGCTCTTACTCTTTCTCTTTCTCACTCTCACACACACACACACACATACATATGCATGCACACACACACACACACACAAACACACACACAAACACACATACACAGACACATGCATGCACCCACACGCATATGCGAACACACACACACACACACACACACACACACACACACACACACATGCATGCATGCACGCACACGCATATGCGAACATACACACACAGACACACACACATGCACACACACACACACACACACACACACACACACACACACACACACACACACACACACATACATACACACAAACATACAGATGCACACACACTGGTGTAGTCGGACCATTTTGAGCAATTCTACTTGGTGGTAGCTATTAGTGTAGAGGAGTTCAAAAAGCTTTAAGTAGTTTATGTAATGGTATTGTTAATGGTTAAACGATGAGCTTTCGGGGGGGGGGGGGGTTAACACTGATAGTTAACATCATCCATTTTGTGAGTAAAGTTCAGTTGTAACTTAGTGACAATGCCAATGGCGGCTCCAGGATAGACTTACGAGGGATGGGGTTTCATTAACACTTTTAGTTAGCATCGTCCATTTTGTCCGTTCAGTTCAGTTGTAACTTTGTGACAATGTCAATGGCGGCTCCAGGATACACATATGGTGGATGTGGTTTCATTAACACTGTTAGTTAGCATCGTCCATTTTGTCCGTTCAGTTCAGTTGTAACTTTGTGACAATGTCAATGGCGGCTCCAGGATACACATACGGTGGATGTGGTTTCATTAACACTGTTAGTTAGCATCATCCATTTTGTGAGTAAAGTTCAGTTGTAACTTTGTGACAATGCCGGCTCCATAATAGACTTACGGGGGATGAGGGTTTCATTAACGCTGTTAGTTAGCATCTTCCATTTTGTCAGTTCAGTTCAGTTGTAACTTAGTGACAATGCCAATGGCGGCTCCAGGATACACATATGAGGGATGGGGTTTCATTAACACTGTTAGTTAGCATCATCCATTTTGTGAGTCCAGTTCTATTGTAACTTTGTGACAATGCCAATGGCGGCTCCAGGATACACATACGAGGGATGGGGTTTCATTAACACTGTTAGTTAGCATCATCCATTTTGTCAGTTAAGTTCAGTTGTAACTTTGTGACAATGCCAATGGCGGCTCCAGGATACACATACGAGGGATGGGGTTTCATTAACACTGTTAGTTAGCATCATCCATTTTGTGAGTAAAGTTCAGTTGTAACTTAGTGACAATGCCAATGGCGGCTCCAGGATACACATATGAGGGATGGGGTTTCATTAACACTGTTAGTTAGCATCGTCCATTTTGTGAGTCCAGTTCTATTGTAACTTTGTGACAATGCCAATGGCGGCTCCAGGATACACATACGAGGGATGGGGTTTCATTAACACTGTTAGTTAGCGTCATCCATTTTGTCAGTTAAGTTCAGTTGTAACTTTGTGACAATGCCAATGGCGACTCCAGGGTACACTACGGGGGATGGGGTTTCATTAACACTGTTAGTTAGCATCGTCCATTTTGTGAGTCCAGTTCTATTGTAACTTTGTGACAATGCCAATGGCGGCTCCAGGATACACATACGAGGGATGGGGTTTCATTAACACTGTTAGTTAGCATCATCCATTTTGTCAGTTAAGTTCAGTTGTAACTTTGTGACAATGCCAATGGCGACTCCAGGGTACACTACGGGGGATGGGGTTTCATTAACACTGTTAGTTAGCATCATCCATTTTGTCAGTTAAGTTCAGTTGTAACTTTGTGACAATGCTAATGGCGGCTCCAGGATACACTACGAGGGATGGGGTTTCATTAACACTGTTAGTTAGCATCATCCATTTTGTTAGTTAAGTTCAGTTGTAACTTTGTGACAATGCTAATGGCGGCATCACAAGTAATAAAAATCATAAGTAATTTGGCATTATTTTCATCAAAACATCCGTTTTACATAGTTACCAACATTATTATTTTGTGCATAATACAAAATATTGTATAACTTTCATCGTTTCACCAATCGGCTCGGTCTGACGAGGATGACACGGAGTCTTAGTACACAGTCTGTTAGGACAGCCGAGCAGGCATGGAACTAGTGTGGGACTGTTAACATGCTAGTGTTTATGCTGTGTTTAACTACCAATGTTATCAGATGTATTTCTACACTTAACATTACATAAATGTAAAAACAATATACATTGCTTTAAAATAACAGCCAAGTGAAAATTACATTTTTATAAGTAAACTGGGGTAAATTTAAATATGTTCCGAATACAGAAAATATATTTCTAAAAAAAATTAGTACTCAAATACTTGGAGTGTGACCACTCCCCTGGAGCTGCAATTGGACAATGCTACATGTGTAAAAGAAATTACATACAATTTTATAAGTTTTTTAGTTTTCTTGTAGCAAAGGTGTATGTTTATATTATTTCATGATATGGTTTTTAATTTTACTATTGTAGCTATAGTTCGCTTAGAAAACATCTCTATTATTTTCACCTTTACTATTATACTGTAATCATTAGGTAAAGAAAGGATTTAAATATTAACCTTAGTTTTGATTGTTTTATCTGTAAATAAAGTAGGAAGTAATTTATTGCTACACAAATATTATTTCTGAGATTTGTTTTCAAACTCACAGCAACAACAATATTTAGCTAAAGGCCTACACTTGAGTAGCATACTCCAAGCCATTGTATTATGGAGCTATTTCTGTCCATACTCTGAATGATTAGTTTACGCTGAATGATTTATGTAAACTAATAAAACCTGGCCACAGTCTATTTTTGAAACCAATAATTGCACAGGGTGAACCAAACAATGGGTGTGCAATGATTGTATTAGCAATAAGCAGAATGCTTTAAATGAGTGATAAACAGGTTCGTCACCAATAATTTGTTTTTTATGTAAATGATGAATTCTAAATATATTTGCTGCTTTAACAAAAATTAAACTATAATGAACAACTTTTAAATTTAGGAAAATTGATTTTACAAGTAGCTGTTTTAGTGTGAGAATGGAAAAAATGTAGTCATGTAGAAAGCCAAAATGTTTTAAATATCATTTATTAATTCGTAAATTAGTTTTTATAGCAAATCTAAATATTTGAAAATATTAAAAAATATTTTTTATATTGCTTTGTTTTCGTCTTGAACTTGAGCTAATGGTATGTAGTTATATAAGTTATAAACCATAATAAATATAAAACATGAAACGACTTCCCATAGCAGCATTCACCTTTAATGGTAAATGCATAAAATATTAAATCTATATTACATATACTGGTTAGTTTATAAAATCTGACTTCTTAATAGGTAATATAGTTTATTCGAATTATTTTATCAAATATTATAGTTCACAGAGTTGTAACTATAATATAATTTATTTTGCCCTATATCTACAAAGATACTATTTATGACAGATTCATTTTTTTAAATGAAGTTTACTAATTTAGATGTTAAGGACCGTAACTTTGTTTGTTTTTCTTTATGTTTTTTTATTAGTTTATACTCTTTCTATATATATATATATATATATATATATATATATATATATATATATATATATATATATATATAAAGTTAGTATATTACTATTGTAAATATTTATCCACAAATGGACAACGTAAAATATCAATATATATATATATATATATATATATATATATATATATATATATATAAAGAAATAAAACAATTTACAAATACAAGAATAATTTAAAAATTATATATAATTATATATAATAATATATTTAAAATTATATATATATATATTTATATATGTATATATATATATATATATAATATGTAAATAATTAATAAATTAAACATATTTCAAAAACAAGAATACTTTTAATGAATATATTTAATTAAGAATAAATATATTCATTAAAAGTATTCTTGTTTTTGAAATATTTTTAATTTATTAACCATATTACAAGAAAACATATCACCATATTTAATATATACATATATATATATATATATGAAGTTAATATATTACTATTGTAAGTAATTTTATCCACCATTAAGTGCAATAATTTTACCTTGAGTGATTCAACAATGGTCAATTGACCGAAAGGTGCCTCATCACTCAAGGTAAAATTATTGCACTTAATGGTGGATAAAATTACTTACAATAGTAATATATTAACTTCATAAAGACAGTGCAACGGAAAAACAATGGATAACGTTAAATATCAAGAATATATATATATATATATATATATATATATATATATATATATATATATATATATATATATATATAATATAATATAATATAATATAATATATGTATATATATATATATATATTTAAAAATATCGCAATATGTATTCTTGTGTATTAATAAAGAACTAAGTCAAAATACAAATACAAGAATTATAATTGAATTTACAATTCAAAGCTTTTCTTTGGCTAACAGTACCAACATCATCAGGAATATTAAACAAATGATTTAATATTTCTGATGATGTTGGTACTGTTGGCCAACGAAAAGCTTTGAATTTGAAAATTCAATTATAATTCTTGTATTTGTATTTTGACTTATTTCTTTATATATGCATACATACATACATACATACATATACATGTACTTACTGTGTATATCTTGTAGTGAATGATAATTGATGTTAATATAGATTTTTTCAAATATTAATGAAATTTTTGAATTTGATGGGAGTGAAACTTTGCACAAAAGGGGGAAGATATACAATATAGTCATTTAGCCCTATTTGGCTTTATATAAGTGATAACAGTTGACTTCATAAAACAGCTGATTTTAGGTTATGTGGTAGAACAGCTGTTTTAATGCATAGGTTATGTTACTTGTTTACAACTGTAATTATTCAATAAAAAGTAAATAAAATCATTTTTTTACCTAAGTAAAAATTGACTTAAAATTGTTTGTTTATATTACTTGTTTTAATTAATAGAAAAGAGATAGAAAACGTAATAAACAAGTAATTCAATCATCACTGAATTAAATATTTTTCAGATTTGTTAATTGAAATAAGGTCGATACATTGTAATTTAGATTATTTTACCCAGTTGGTTAAAAGCTAAAAGGTTTACTTTAATAAAATTTTGATGTAATAGATATTTGTTAGATAACAAGTTAAACAAGGTTTGTTAATATATCTTATCGGTGCTTTAATGATTATCTATGTGTAAGTGCCAATTATTACAAGTGGACGTCAATCAATACATTTTTCAGGACACAAATTTAGTCATTTGACTCCATAAATGCTTATATGAGACCAAATATTCGTTTTATTTTAATTTCTTCAGTTAAACTATTAAACTACAGATTAGTAAAATTTATGTATTACTTTTTCTTGTTTACTAAAATATTGGTATTTTACACTTATGACCTATATAACAATATTTGTACAATTAGAAACAATTTATGCAAACAAAAAAATTTTAAATCAATTCCTACTTAGGTAAAAAAATTGTTTTAGTTATTTTTTATTAAATAATTACAATTATCATAAACAAAGTAACAAACTTATGCTGTTAAAACAGCTAGTCTACCACATAACCTATAACAAAATCAGTTGTTTTATGATATCATAAGTTGTCAGTTATTTAAGCCAAATGGGACAAATATCTATATTGCATACCTTGCCCCTTTACTGAAAATTTTTTCTGTCATATAAAACTAAAATTAATTTATTACATTTAAAAATTGAATTAATATTTGAAAAAACTATATTAACATCAAGTGCCATTCACTACAAGTTTAAAAAAAAATGTATTTGAACTTGAGTGGATGAAGAAAAAGTATTTTATTAACAATTGTAAATTTGAACAAGATATATATGAGGAGAGTGTGAATTAATAGAAGGAATTGAATTGAAAAGAACTTTTTAAAATTGCTGAAGTTTTCTTTTAAGTTGGTTATTAAACTGTGAATCATGAAATAACCTATTGATAAGGAACATCGACCAATGAAGCAGAGAGATATGATGGAGACTGTGGATAGTCGAAGTACTTTCACATGGCCAGTAATATCTTCCTTATCTTGTTGGTTAAGGAAGTGAAAGTTAATGATGGTTAAGTTTCAAAATGATTACTTTACTACTAAGTTATCTACCAGTGATAGTTATTTAGCTGGTGATGAATACGAGGTGTATTATTCGAAGATTAAGTATGAATAATGTTTTGGGACACTGATTCCGATATTATTGAAGAATCAGCATCTAGGTGTTACCTCCTCCAACAGTTGTGATTAGTACCCATCTGATGCTAGGTTTATCCTCTCTATTGAATTCTCCTCTTATTCCTGCTTATCTAACATTGCAGGTTTGATGTGCTTACCATCATACAGCATACATTATCTCTATGGGCTTGTCAGGTTAAAGGCACATTCAGAGGTGTCAGAAGGTCTCGATGAGTAGAAGCTCTCTACTAGCTAAGGGAAGGTTTAATAAGGTCTGATAGTGGAATCGCCCCTTGATGGTTGCAGGGTCACTGTCACAGATCTAGAAAAGAGAGGAATTCAGGACTGGATGTCTGGCTCCAGAGGGTTAAACCATTTTATCGTTTTTTTAAAACTTAACCAAGATAACGAGATATTTCAAATACCAACTATTGTTAAAAAATTGTGTGTGGGTGAAATCCATTTTAATGATTTTACATTTTATATTATACCTGTGCCACAGATTTGACATTTCTTGAGAAAAGCATATAACTTCCTTGGCTTCTTTGACGGAGCTCTCTTCTTCGCTCCTGTTGATTGATTTCTGAAAAACTCATTTACATTTGTTTGTCATTTGAAAACTTGAGGCACAGGGATCGATTTCTGCGGGGCCGGATCTCTGCCTATTGCCGACAGATGCGGATGGAAGGAACGTTCTGCTCGATCTTTAAGGGATGTAGTCAGCTGAAGGATGAAATCCTCTATAGGCCAGACATTAAATCCCACGGCTAACATAATATTTTTCACATACCGTGGGGAATTCGTGATTGTTCTGAGCGGGACATGTTGGAAAGAGTGCCGCTTTCTCTTTGAAGTATCACTCAGAAGTGAATATCAGCGGGAGTTGCGTAAGTGATGATGGGTCTGACAGCCTGACGTACATTGGGATTGGGTTCCCAGCTCCTAAGTGACGGAAAAGTCTTTGGCATATAACTTATACTTTACAATTAAATTTAAACGGCTTTTTGGGGGGAAATTCACTGAGAGAATTTTCAAGAGAGTTCTGAGTAGTCCATTGGAAAGGTGGAAAATTTTGAAGTCTAATAAGGTATCCTAGAAATCTAGAACATGTAGAAAATGACAGTCACTCTAAAACAAAAAATAAACAAATGCCTTTGTATAAGTTGTCACCTCTTTATGCAGTCTGAAGATGCTCTACAAACTGAAGTAATCCAGACAGGATATAAAAATTATAAAATATAAGCACATTTATGTCTGCAGAACAGAGTTTGTAAGGACTCAAAGAACCTAATAAAAAGCAAGGTTTTTTCTATAAAACTGATCATTTATACTACATTAAAATTTAAGTATGTAGTAAAGATAGGTTTAATTACAAAGAATAAGGTTTCTTAACGTGAACTTACCAATTTGCGAAAATGAAAAATGAATGCATTCTTAGTGCTGTAATAGAATTATGTACACTGATATGGCTCAATGTACTGGTCAGCCTGTTAGCCTACATTAAGAAACTCTATTCAATTCCTTTTATTAGTTTACACTCTCCTTGTATATACAGTATATTGTTCACATTTTCAGTCGTTATTAAATTATTTTTTTCATCTTCTCAAGTTCAAATATTAATTCATTAATTAAATTTAATTAATTGATTTTGGTTTTATATGAAAGAAAAGCTTTTCACAAAAGAGGCAAGGTATGCAATATTGTTATTTTGTCCCATTTGGCATAAAATAACTGATATGTTTTCGTAAAACAGCTGATTTTGTGTTATAGGTTATGTGGTAGAACAGCTGTTTTAACACATAGATTGTTACTTTATTTTTAATTGTAATTATTTAATAAAAAGTAACTAAAATAAAATTTTTCTTTGTTGATCTAAGTAGAAATTGACTTTCTTTTTATTACTAGTTTTATAACCATTCTTATCCTAACCGAATAGTTTGTAACTATATTAATATAAATCGTAACAGATATTCTGTTTTCTAAAAAACCGTTGAGATTTTAAAGTTTTGTCTGTTATGTAAAGAGACATTTTTCTTTTCTCAAAATTTTTAATTAGAAGTCATGTCCCCAAAAGGTTATTTAATACTTTCAACATTTCAAGGTATAGTTTTATTCCAACAACTGGAAGTGATACTTACCCAACCCGGTTTTCTTTCTACATAGTAGACATGTGAATCTAATGACTATGTAGATGAATGTTTGACTTTTTGCAATTTTTCTTTTATATAATCTGATATACTCATCTTCACTTTGCTAGGAATATTTCCTGCCTTTCCTAATGTTGCAATATTTTTTTTTGTTGACTGGTTTTGGAGTTACTCCATTTTTAAAACTTAAATAGTAAACTTAGAAGTACTATTTAAGGTTTAAAAATGGAGCCATTCCAAAACATGCCAACAAAGAAAAATATGGTAAGATTAGCAAAGGCAGAATAATGTACTTCAATATATTCTCAAAATAAGTTAAATTTTCAAATAACTGTTCTTTATTGTGCAATTCTTTATTTGTGTAATATTATTTAAGAAAAATGCTTAAAATCGAATGCTTATTGCAAGGTGTAAACCCATAAAGTATTTAATTAGAACCTTTTGGCCTACATTTTACTGTTTGTAAACATGTAATGAATGCTGTTTATCCAAACCAAACGGTTAATTTACTCTGCTTGTTGGAAAATATATCTTTAAAATATATACCCCTTATATAAATAGCAAGTGTTCACGTCATTTCTCAAAGTAAAATTGTATAAATATTTGCATTTGTGATTAGAGCACTGCTAAAAGTAACACTTGCCTACAATATTATCCTTTTTATTATAAAGATATTTTGGAGAAGAGAGTGAAAACTTTCAGAATAGAATAAACATGATAGATAATTCATAAGTCAATATGAGTATGATGCAAGCGTGCAGAATAGGTTAAACACACAATTTATCAGATGTTGATAATTATAAGTCATATTAATTTGACTTTAATATTTTTTTTTTTTTTTTTTTTTTTTTTTTTTTTTTTTTTTTTTTATTATTAAAACTGGTCATTTCTGACCAACCATTAATTTACATTTAATAATTATATGACTTTAATATATTATTAATTTAAAAGGTATTAATTTTGATATTATAATTATTTATAATATAAATTTATATATATTTAATTTGATATCAATTTTAAAAGAAATCATAATAAATGACCAAACACTTTGAGGCCAACACCCTGTTCCATTACATAGCACACAACCAACTTAACCCACCCCTCCCTCTACACTCATAAATCCATCAGACAACCTTTGTACTAAGCGGGATGCCGCCAGTAGACACTTTGCTTTGTAAAAGGAATGATGGTTTCTAAACGCGTCAGCAAGTAAGCCCTATGTATTCACTTAGTTTAGTATCATTTAATTATAGTAAATTAATTTGCTAGAAAAACAACATTAAATGAAATAAAGCTATTTTACTTGAAGCTAACAACACAACTACCACTATAAATATATCCTGTGTTTATGTTAAGCTAAGCTATGACCTAAAACAAAACCTCCATCAGGTTTGAAATGAAGTTATGAAATGAAATTTATTTTTTTTGGAAAGTTTTATACACTTAACATACTTAAATTACAAGATTAGTACTTTTGGTGTCACTTGGCAAAAAAACCACTACCTCTGATATTGTGTAGCAGACACGTTTCACACTAGATCAGTGCATTGTTCAATGCTGTGTCATTGACAAGACTGTTGCTTAGGTGTATTGTGACGTACTGCACAAAAACTACAAATTTAGGTTCGTTTAAATGTTAATGGAAATTATAGATGACAATAAAAATGTTAATGGTTTCTGATGGTAGGGAAGTTACAGAAACAAAGATATTTTAAAAATGAGTCAGATTTGTGCAAGAGGACAGAATAAATGGTGTATGTATTGTGTTCATACAGGTTTGTGACGTACAGGTGGTAGAGAAAGCAATCAGTAAATATAAAACAAACTTGTAGTTTTTGAAGTGTAACTTATAGCACAGCATTTAATAAAATTATTGAATTGGTAAAACATGATGCTATCTCCTAAAAACTCAAGCAGCATTCTCTAATATCCCAAAGTTAATGAATTTGGCTATAATGATTTCTGAATGCAAAACATTGCTGTTAATACTAACAACTTAATTCGTTTTAACTTGAAGATTGTTTGTAGGTTAATCATTTTCAAACAAAATATCCTATATATTCAGAAATAGCATATATTTTATTAAATAATGTATGCTTTCATACAACTTGTTTTTATTACTCATAGGTTATGGAACTTTCTGTAGTGTATATTGCCAGTAGGTTTAAATATGTATGGCTAAGGAAAATTGTATTATTTTTAACAATAAAAAAAAATTCCCTAATAAATCATTTGGACTTTTACAACTAGTAATGCCTTAAACTATATTTATTAATTTATGAGTTTATTTAACATGGCCTATTGAATAAAATTTAAAAGTAAAATTACTCTTTTGCTGATAAAGGTATTCACAAAACTTTAGTGGCCAATCAACACACTATATTTATAAATTAGGTTCCTGATATTATCTAAATATAATGTAGAGAAAATAGTATTTTTAAGTAGGTAAATAAAACTAAAAATTGATTTTTCCTGCCAACCCAAAAACATTTTGATTTTTGTTTCCTAATAATGGAATACATAAGTTCATTGTTATCTATACTAGTATATAAAAATCTAATCGTGTCTGTCTGTGTGTGTGTGTGTGTGTTACGCAATCATGTAAGAATTACTTTACCCACTAAGCTGAAATTTTACATAGACATTCGTAGGTGCCTGGTTAACACATAGGCCTATTTTTGTTTAGAAATTCCGTCAAGGCACCGCCCCACGGGCCTTGTAAACCCCCTTAACACTAAACATTCTATACTCAATTTAGTACTTAACTTGATATAATCGGCTGATAATCACCTATAACGTCACTTTTTAACATATTTAAACAGTTGATAGTAATTTATTGTTTAAATCTTTCTAGGTTAGTTTACTTTACATGTTATGTTACAAGCAGAAGTTCTTCCTTCCCTCGGTTTTCAAGACAATTAATCAGTAAGTTTATAGTTTGATATATTTATTGGGAACTAACCTAACCTATTATATAAAAATCTAATGATGTCTGTCTGTGTGTGTATTACTTAATCACGTAAAAACTACTAGATGCATTGAGCTGAAATTTGGTATTTATTTACAATTCCTACATGTTTGATTTTAGCGAAAAAAGTTATACCAGGCGAAGAAAGAAAGTCATCAGAGATACGAAAAAAATTATGAATACTCTCGCTCGCGCCCTAAAAGTTTACAGTTTTGGAAAAATGTAACTACCCCCAAACGCGGTGTTAATAGTGCTGGTAAAAATGCACATTGCCCACCCCCAATACAATACATAAAAATGAATCAAAAACATGTTCTGAAGCTATATTGACAACTATTGTTCGATATTGCCTCGGAAAGTTAATTTTATATACCTATCCAGTCAGGGTAGATTTGCTTGTAATTTTATACGTTTAACCAAATGTACACATTTAAGGCTGGAATAGAGATCACGTGACAAAGTATTACTCCACGGAAGTAGACGTTTAATTAGGTAATGTCTAAAATTACAGTCAAATATCCTGACTGGACAATTTATAGGTATATTTTAATATAGGTATATAGTATTGTATAAAATTACAACCAAATCTATCGTAACTAGATACTTTATAGGAAGGCCTATATTTAAATATATGTATACGTAGTACGCCGCGCCGTTGATACGCGGACGTAGTACTTCTTATTACTCCGCAATGAAATTTTTACCCAACTTTAATTTGATAAAAATTTTATTTATTTCCTTGAGCGATAGTTTTCATTATTTTTTTCATATCCTTGATGACTTTCTGCATCGCCCAGTATAATTTTTTCCCTATAATTGAACACGTGAAAACAGAAAATAAATACCTGAAATTTTACATGGACATTTTTAGGGTCTCTCGATTTCACATAGGTCTATTTTTATTTAGGAATTCTGTCAGGCCACCGCCTCACTGGCCTTTGAATCTCCCTTAATGGTAGGTTTATAAACTAAAGTTTGGTATATTTATTGCGATTTAATTTCAGTAAATTTAATTGAACCCAAATGCAAATACAAATTAAATCAATACAAGTATTCGACAACCCCATATAAAGAACGGGTACTCTGCTAGTAAATTTATAAAACATCTGTGATGTAATGTTTAATTTAAATAAATGAAACCTCTACACCACAAATAACTTTTTCCTTTTATTTAAAACCATATGTACATTTCAATTGCATAGCAACATCCTCAGAGGTTAATTTACAATAAAAATCATTTTAATGTAAATTACCTCTGGAATGATTGCTATGCAATTGAAGTATGCATAAGGATTTAAATAAAGGAAAAAGTTATTTGTGGTGTAGAGGTTTCCTTTATTTAAGGTAAGTTCATTGTTGCTAAGAAACATGTTTTATTGTTGAAAGAGCATTGTTTATCCATTCTAATATACTAATTAAAAAAAAGTTAGATAAAGTGTTCTATTTTGTCTTTTAAAAATGTTATTTATGAATGTCTTGAGAAATTCTTTAAAAGAAACTGCGTAACAAGGTACATGTTGCAAGAAGTGGTTATTTTCTTCATATTTTTGGCTGCCATCCGAATAAATCATGTGACCCTTTGCTAGCTCAGATTGCAATTCTTTCTTACTTGAGTTTTCTTTGCTTGCAAAATTAATTGACTCAAACATCTAGTGTACATGTTACCTAAACAGGATCTACAACTTTATTTGTGATGGCTAGAAGAGAATAAAACATATCCGCCCTGAAGTTTGTTAAGGAAAGAGCATGGTTTTCCTGTATTTGGAACAGTAGCATTGTTAACATGGAAACCTTTCAGTACAATCTTTTCGGCAAGAGAGATTTTAAGACAAATATTAATACAAAAGTTTTTTTACCAATTTTATCCCTTCTACTTATAGTGCTTAATTTGTTTTATTTAAATATTTCAAGTTGTTACAAACACTATTAAACCAATACAAAATATTAATATAACACAAGTTGGCAATATGGGTAAAAATCGCATATGAAAAAAGGTAGTTAATGTGTTAGAAATACAAAGTTACAATAATAAATGAAATACAATATCAATAGCACAGTAATACAATATCTATACTGTTATTATATATAAATCTAATGGTGTGTGCGGGTGCATGCATGCGCGAGTTCGTGCTACTCAATCACGTAAAAACTACTGGACCCATTGAGCTGAAATTTACATGAACATTTTTAGGGTTAAAACATAAATGTATTTCTATTTAGAAATTCCATCAGAGCACCATCCCACTATCCCTGAAAACTTAACATTAAATTATCTATACTCCATTATATACTTGGCTTAATCAGCTGGTAGTAAATGTGTTTGTAATCACCTGTAAAAATCACTTTTAAACACATATAAACACTTGTTAGTAAATGTTTGTTATTCATCTTCCAAGATTAGTTATACTTTACAAATGTCATGTTACAAGCAGAAGCTTTTCCTTCTCTTAGTTTTTCAATACAATAATCGTTAAAGTTGTCAAACTATAGTTTGATATATTTATTGGGATTTAGTTTAAGTAAATTAAATTCAACCCAAATACAAATACAAATTAAAGCAATACAAATATACATCAACCCCGTACAAAGCACTCGTACTCTGCTAGTATTACAATAAAAAGCACTGGATTTCAGTCCTAGTGTATCAGTAAAAACACAAAAACCACATTAATAATAAAAAATAACTACTATTACAATTTGCCTGAGATTAAAGCCTTATGTATATTTCGATGACCTTGATTTTAAACTCAACTTACTGAAACATTTTGCTCAGTTGATCGGGAAGCCATATAATGTACAATATCAAGAGTACAGTGGTACAATAGCAACCGCAGAGGACAGTTGGTGTCACTCTAGTTTGTAAATTATTGTATTCTAGATTGTAATTTTGTAATAAGACCCTTTGTGAAGATGGCATGGTCATCGAAATGTACATAAGGGTTTAATCATAGAAACCTTGTAATATCAGTTATTTTTTATTATTTTTGTGGTATTGGGGCTTTTAGCAATATGTTTGTGTTCTATATTGTCAGAGTTTATCCTTTATATATTACACATGATTAAAAACTACAAACATCTGAGGAAAGTTGCACTATTAAAGACGTATAAAAGGTTAAGGTTATGGCCCCATTGACTTCCTAATCACTTACATAGTTTTATTCTATAAATCAAGTATATTGAAAATTAATCTCCCATCAAAATTATAACTTTCCACGGCTGATTTCTTTTTTTAATAACGAGTAGCTCACAGTAATTTTACTATAAAAAATTATTCATCCACTGACAAAAATGTTTACATTTTTGTGAGTATATTCATGTGAATTTTCAAGAAATGTTTTTAATATAAAGTGAAAATTTTTTTTATGTCTGGACAACTTTTTGTATGCATTTATTACAGTTTGTTAATAACATATATAACTTATGTTAAAATAAAGCACAGGGCTTCATCTGGTATTCATATAAACCAAAATGGACAAATTTTTTTTTTGCTTTAAATTGTGTAGCCAAACAATATGAGTTTTATTATTTTCAGTACTTTTTACATACAGTGTTTTTTTTTTATTTTGGGATCTATTTTTAAAATTTTATAAGGCCTTACATTTCATTAGATTATGCCAAAAATACGAAAACCGTTCTAAACACACACAAACACACACTCACACATACAAACATACACAGACACAAACACACACATGCACGCACACATACATGCACGCACGTAAACGCAGATAAACATTTTTGTTTATCTTAGGAAAACAAAAACCAAGTTGACATTTACATTTAAGAGTAACAATTTTGAAGCTGAACGAAACCTTTCAATATGACAAAGGCCAAGAAGAAAAAATTGGAGTTGGAGGTAACAGAATTTTCCTTATATATAAACTGAAAAACATAAGAGAAAATTTTAAAGAAGCGCTAAAATGATTGATTGATACAACTGTAGCAGCTGGATCAGATCAGCTCCCCCGGGGACTTGGTGATATAGTGTTGAGAGTTAAAACAAAAACTCAAATGATATAACATGGATTTTGTATACTGCAGTCTGTAAATGTGCCACTGCTACTCTACTACTTAAATATAAAGAGTATCGGAAAATATGTAAATTAGATTTGGGCGAATTTGAAGGCTTTTGAAACTATAACTTTATAGTTATACAACAAGTACAATTACTTGTTGATTTGATATTCAATAATAAACACTACATAATTCTTCGTTGCAGTTGTATTGTGTAACCTCTTTTGTGCAAATGGTTGATGATTGTGGTATTGAAATTTATTGTATACTTGATCTTCTTATAAAGATGTCCAATCAAGACTAATCCATAGCAATTAAGCTGCACATGTCATGTTAATGTTAATTTGTTGCTGACGCTCTAAACTATGACCTTTTCATGAACAGTACTGTAGCTGTAGAAAAGGATTATTTTACAGTACATTCTGTATCATATCTTGATCTAATGTCACCCTTGTTCTTGACAAATGTTGACATTTATAAAAATATATGAGACATTTCTTATGGAGTATTTACTGTCTAGGCCCCCCTCAGCTCACCCCAGACAATCTAGGCCCCCCTTAGCTCACCCCAGACTATCTAGGCCCCCCTTAGCTCACCCCAGACTATCTAGGCCCCCCTCAGCTCACCCTAGACTATATAGGCCCCCTCAGCTCGCCCCAGACGATCTAGGCCCCCTCAGCTCACCCCAGACTATCTAGGCTCCCCTCAGCTCACCCCAGACTATCTAGGCTCCCCTCAGCTCACCCAGATTATCTAGGCCCCCTCAGCTCACCCCAGACTATCTAGGCCCCCCTCAGCTCACCCCAGACTATCTAGGCCACCCTCACCTCACCCCAGACTATCTAGGCCCCCCTCAGCTCACCCAGACTATCTAGGCCCCCCTCAGCTCACCCCAGACTATCTAGGCCACCCTCACCTCACCCCAGACTATCTAGGCTCCCCTCAGCTCACCCAGACTATCTAGGCCCCCCTCAGCTCACCCCAGACTATCTAGGCCACCCTCACCTCACCCCAGACTATCTAGGCCCCCCTTAGCTCACCCAGACTATCTAGGCCCCCTCAGCTCACCCCAGACTATCTAGGCCACCCTCACCTCACCCCAGATTTAAAAAACAAATTATATATCCAAGCGTCATATGTAAGCGGATTTTTTCAAGAAAGTTATTATAAAATATTGGTGACTTAAGACTAAAATATTTATATACAATAAATGGGTTTTTCTTGAATATAAATATGTTTTAAATATTATTGTTGTTTTTTAATAAAAAGTACGAATAATTAGAGTAGTGTGTTTATTTTCTTTACACATTAAGTACTGTGGCTTCTGTACTTTATAAGTAGTAATAGGTTAAACAAGGGTAAAACTTGAATTTTTTAATACACAATATCCAACCTTTATGTCCAGCCCTCCCTACAAACTTTGTATGGGCGCCTATAATCTAGGCAAGTAAGGTTCTGTGGTAGGTAATTACTTACGTATTGTTGGTCTTTATATGCTATTAAATGTATATTAGAAGCTGAAGTTAAAAATGCATAACTTTGGCCTTAAATATAACAGTCTATTTAAAGAGGATCTAAAATTATAGCAATTTTGCTCGAATCACTAGTGACTGTTTGATTACGTTTTCTAATCTAGTCAAACTCATGATAAATACAAATCCTCTTCATAGACAATGTTTTTTCTATTGATATGGATATTTTCAACCTGTGTTAAATTCTTGGAAGGTACACGTAAATAGAGGTTAGTTAGCTGGAGTAGGATTAAGAATGTTTAGATTCTGGATTTACATAGAACTCAAAGAAGTCAAAAAGTTAGACACTTTTAATGGCCCTATTTCAGGTTGTGATTCAGAAACTAAAAACTCCTTACCCATATGGAGCTAGATACATCTGAGTGGGTTAACCTTGCAGACAAAAATTGAGTGTACAAAATATTGTCACCTTAAAAAGTATCATCATTCAAACCTGCAAGTTATGTCACTTTGACTTATGAAGGTAAACTGTTAAGAGCTCATAAAGGTGCAAATAGAAAGTATAAATGACAATGTCCATCATATTATTTAAAAGTAGTGTTTATTTTGGTATCATGTGTAATAAAACTGGAAATGTTCATTTACTGAGAGCCTCTTGCTCTCTACTTGGCTTTAGGTATTTAATGTTTGTGTAAGAGTGCAAACCAATTTCAGGACAGTGATTTACAACTGTTATTGTGAACTAAATGTAGTTTTAAAATGTTTCAATGTAAGATATTAAGATGAGATAAAAATAGAAATTGGAGGAAACTATTTTACATTATCAGCATTGCTTATTGTTGGGAAATGCAGAGGGAACTATTTGTGTAGTCAAAATGTAAGAAAAGTGTATATGTTTTAAGAATACACTAGAATGGCCTAGTCTGAAGTGAGAACGCTTGATTGAAGTAGGGCAATGGATAAAGTTAGTCCAGAACATATTTGAAGAGACCTAACACTCATCATTGTTTTACATAAGCAATGATGTTATGTTGTGCAAAGAGAGACATTTCAAATTATATTTAAAACTTGCAGTTTTTTGTTAGTCCAGAACATATTTGAAGAGACCTAACACTCATCATTGTTTTACATAAGCAATGATGTTATGTTGTGCAAAGAGAGACATTTCAAATTATATTTAAAACTTGCAGTTTTTTGTTAGTCCAGAACATATTTGAAGAGACCTAGCACTCATCATTGTTTAACATGAGCAATGATGTTATGTACTGCAAAGAGAGACTTTTTTAAGTTACTACTTTTGGTATCACGTCTCAAAAAACCCACTATTTACAGACATTTTTTAGCAGACATGTTTTGCACTAATTCAATGTTGTGTGTCATGGACAAGACTGTCTACAAAACACCTATACAGTATAAAAACACACCAGAACAAAGACGATAGGGCAGGGGAGTATACAAGATCACATGATACAAAAAAACCCTTAAAAGATGTAAAACACCATGCACCAATATAGACACTAATCAAAAAATCTCCATTACATCAAAAAAAGCAAAATATTAAACACAATAGAAAACTATGAGATATACAAACACCACAAAAACCAAACAACACATTCTAAACGATAAAACACACTTATAAATCTAACACTATATTTCAACACATAAAAGCTCTATGAACAATAATACACCACAGAACACCAATACACCATAGATACACACCAACACAACACACCTGATCAACAGTCTTATCATTGACTCGCAGCGTCGGACAGTCTTTTTCGTCACTAACAGCATTGAACAATGCACTGATCTAGTGTGAAACACGTCTGCTAAAAATTTCTGTAAGTAATGTTTTTTTCCCAAGTGATACTAAAAGTAGATGTTTAAGAAACATTTGCAGCTTATTTTTTTAAATTAAAACATTTTAATATTTTACAAAAATAATACAGTATTATTAGAAGAAATATTATCTCTTCATATATAAAAATAATTTCGTCTCAGTTGATAACAGAACAACTTTTTTGTAAGGATGAAATATTTTAGACCCTCAAAATCTATGTTATTAGCAATCAAACTTGAAAGACAGTTAAAATTTAACTATATATGATTTGATAACTAGAAAATTATACACGTGTTTAAAGAAGTAGAAAAGTTGTATTTTATATAATGGAGTTTTCCAGAATTATTACACTTTTTGTTAACTCTAGTGCTAATGTGTCGCCTCTTTTTACATTTACTAAATTAATTTTCAAAATACTAATTTATATAAAAATATACTTTATTTCAAGGTTACAGAGAAACTCCTAATAACCACTATTTATTTGTAATATACTGTCGTTAAATAAATAATAATAAACAAGTGATGTAAATAACATTTTTAAAGTCAATTCCTACTTATGTCAATAACAACAAAATTAATTTAGTTACTGTTTATTAAATAATTACAAATCACTTTAAAAATACTTGACTAAGTGAATACATAATTGCTTACTTGCTGACACGTTTCAAAACATTCGTTCCTTTAACGAAGCTAACCCTCTATTGGCGGAATCGGTGAGGTGACAAGGCCCTAACGGGAATGGATTTATGACTGTGGAATGGGGCGGGTTGTTTCGGTTGTGTCATATAATAGAAAAGGCTGTTGGCTTCAAAGTGTGTGTGATCATTTAATACGCAACAGATAAAGAAAACATATTAAATATACACACACATTAAAGCCAATAGCCTTTTCTATTATATGACACACTACCGAAACAACCCACCCAATTCCACAGTCATAAATCCATTCCCGTTAGAGCCTTTACAAATAACCAATGCCGCCAGTAGAGGGTTAGCTTCGTAAAAGGAACGAATGTTTTGAAACGCGTCAGCAAGTAAGCAATTACGTATTCACTTAGTTAAGTATTTTTTAAATTAGTTTAATCAGTGAATTCAAGATGATTATATCAAGCAACTTCAATTAGTTATTATAAATTTGTGTATACATATGACAGAATCACAATATTAAGTTGGAAGACAGACAGTAAAATAATTATTAAAATTAATGAATTATTAAATATAATTAATGAATTAATATTTGAAAAACTGTTTCAACATTAACTGTTATCAATTACAAGTTTAAAAAAATGTATTTCAACAATTTTTTTTTGTATATTATTTTATATATTATTTATTTAATAATTTATTATTTATTTATTTATTTATAATAATTTAATTATTTATTTTATATTATAATATATAATAAGGAGTTATATATCTATAATGATAATAAATTATATATATATATATTACAACAACATAGGTTATTCAAATACAAGAATATTTATTAATTATACAAGAAAACGTATTTTATATTTATATATATATACATATAATAAATTAAAAATATTTCAAAAACAAGAATACTTTTAATGAATATATTTATTCAAAGCTTTTCGCCAATAAAATAGTACCAGCATCTTCAGGAAAATAATCATCTAATAAAATCTGATAAATTTTATTAGATAATTATTTTCCTGAAGATGCTGGTACTATTTTATCGGCGAAAAGCTTTGAATAAATATATTCATTAAAAGTATTCTTGTTTTTGAAATATTTTTAATTTATTAACTATATTACAAGAAAACATATCACCATATTTAATATATTTAATATATAGAATATCAAATGTGTGTTCCTGTTAGAATATTTTTAAGATCAAATAATACACACAAATACAGGAATATTTAATTTATTGAACAATAAACTCAAAGCCTTTCGTTGGTTTACATTACCAACATCTTCAGGAGTTACAATAGTAAGAATGATCATTCTTACTATTGTAACTCCTGAAGATGTTGGTAATGTAAACCAACGAAAGGCTTTGAGTTTATTGTTCAATAAATTAAATATTCCTGTATTTGTGTTTATTATTTGATCTTAAAAATATATATATATATATTATATTATATATATATATATATATATATATATATATATATATATATATATATATATATATATATATATATATAAGGAGAGTTTGAACTTAGGAATTACATAATAGTTAAAAACCTGTAACAACAAATATTTCACGTTTACCTTATGTACATTTTGGTGGTCAAGTAACCAGTTCTCAGAGACATAACAACCCAGGCTGATTCTTCTTCACTTGAGTTTTATTTACTAACCCACCAATAAATTTATTGGTAGTAGGATATTGTTAATGTATATTTTTATTGATGGATTATCTGTATTTTATAAAAGATATAATATCTGGTTTTGAAAGTATAAATGCAAACTAAAAATGACATTACAGGCTGTGGTAAAGTAGCATTAAACAGCCTTCTATATATCATGCAGGAGCTGAAAGTTGCAATCTTCCTTTCATAGGAACTCTGTACTTATTTCTCTTTTATTCTCAGCAAATTGCCTACTTTAGGGATTTGACGTCAGAGGGAGAATTGTTATCTTAAATGTCTGGCTTTCAACATCACACAGCTTGCAATAATTAATCCTCAGCTTTACAGATTATACATATCTCTAATATATATAATACGTTTTTGCAGTGCTTTAATTTTAAACTTTCTACTTTGATTTTGCATTTGCCTTTTAAGCTTTATTCATAATAGTTTTCAGTATTTCTGCTTGTGACTAGCCACACAATGATTGGTAATAAATTAATTTAATAGAATTATTAATATTTAGAAGGTAAGTGTTTATATAATCAGTATTGTTGTTAATCTCAGTTCATTATAAATGTAAAATATTATTGGTCTAAAAAAAATAATAGTATTGAATTAATGATTTATAAAGAGGTAGAAACATCAGTCCTCATTAATAATAAAAACAAGTGCTACAATAGGTAAGTGTAACCAATCACACACACACACACACGCAACACTCTTAATTTGATTTTAGAAAAAACTTGTTATTTATTTTGTTGCAATTTTTTTCTAGTTCTTTGCACACTTTTTTATATAGCGATAGTGCCTCTTCCAGCTCTTAATTAAATTTTCAAGGGATCAATTTCATTAACGGCTGCAGCTAACTGTTTTCCTAAACATACGAGTACATTTTAGTGGCACGGCGCTACATTTTTTACGATATTTTCGTGGTCGTTATCCGAGGTAGGCACAGGCTCGGTAATTAGTTCTTCCAGTTCTTCTGTCAAACCTTGGCTCGTACTTTGTCGACATATTCGCTGGCAATGTCTTAAAATCCTTCACCGTTAATTCCAAGTGCTACCACTACAGCAAAGTAGAACAGTCAAACGATTCTGCGGCCTTAAACCCGGAGCAGAATTCTCCTCCTTAGATAAGAAAGTTCCTGAAGGCATTCTTTTCCAAAATAGTAGAGATTATTTCGGATTTTTGCCTTTAAATAAATAAAATTTTTAAAATACTTTGGAAATTTATGGGCGGTTTTTTAGTCCACCTGCAATTTTCACGTTGTGAAGAGAAAAGCGTCTCCTGAACTTGTCAAAACTATTTGCTGAAAATAATTTCTCCACACTTTTGAACAAAACGTTCACACAAACGCGTTGCTTTTTACGAATAAGAATTCAGAGGCATCCTTTTTGTTATTGATATTCTATCCACACATTCAAAGCTTTACCATATTGCCGATATTTATATCGCGACACGCACAAGTATTGACAAGTCCCTTCTCTGACACTCCTCCTTATATTTACTTCATTTTTCTTTACGTAACGCACTGTTGACTTGACGCTAAAGTGCTTTGCGACAGATGCTATGCCGTAAAGGCCAATTTCCTTAATCAACGGCATATCTTTTTTTCCTTTTATTGTCCCTACCAGAGTTTGATGGCATCATGGCTTGGATAAACAATTCAAGGGGAAAGGTAAAACTAAGCAAAACAAATTCACTAAACAACTGGACAAGTAGACGCGAGGTTTCCAAAACTAGCAGACACGGCACGTGCTTGGTAACTGACGGGAAAAACAAAATCCGAGTTAGTTACGGCAGCTGGATACGGTTATCAATAAGGAAACAGTTGTGGAGCTAAACTTGCGTATAGAGTTGGACGCGGGCGCCGGATTGACTCATCGCCACTCTTTATAAATAAGGGATGCCTATCTTTTAACTTATGTTTGGAGGATAATCAGATTTCTTTGTGATAAATAACTACAGCACTGTACAAAATAAAACGAACATGTTATACTACAACCTGCTCAGTAGCTATACTGTCTTTCTTGTCTTTTTCTTTAATACGATACATATTGGCGGGATATCCTGTAATTTTGCCAACCACAAATAAGCGAAACCGCGAATAGCGAGGGTCTACTGTGCAGATTTAAATATTGTTTTTTATTTATTGAACCGAGTTTCTTATTTTTAACCTTGAAAATGAATGGTGAGCAGTGAGGTATCTCCATTTAATTTAGGAGCACACTACTTAATGTGAATCAGGGATATAACACTGTTGACACAGCTCCTGGAGATTGTATAACTTCTGGGATTGTCTATTAACGCAATACATAACGCCATTGGCGATGTAGCATCATATTCCATTGTTGGCAAGTGGGGGGACTTTACATTTTTAATACACAATACATCATGTCGTACGTATCAACTTCCATATCGTTAGAATAACAAAACATAAGGACAGAGTTACATAAGGACAACATGGGGATTGTAGGAGCCACGGGGGCGGAATCCCGAGTTTTACCAAGGTTGAGACAGGTGCTAGTCGATTTTCCGTAGCTGAAAACCCCCCAAAAATTATTTTAAATAAAAAATCCTTCAGGGAAAAAAATTATTGTCTTGGCCTGTGCTTAGTTCCATAATAATAACATGGGCACTCTAGGAGCCACGGGGGCAGAATCCCGAATTTTCTCAAGGTTGAGACAGATTTTCCGTGTCCGAAAACCCCCCAAAAATTATTTTAAATAAAAAATCCTTCAGGGAAAAAAATGATTGTCTTGGCCTGTGCTTGGTTCCATAATGATAACATGGGGACTCTAGGAGCCACGGGGGCAGAATCCCGAATTTTCTCAAGGTTGAGACAGGTGCCAGTCGATTTTCCGTGGCCGAAAACCCCCCAAAAATTATTTTAAATAAAAAATACTTCAGGGAAAAAAATTATTGTCTTGGCCTGTGCTTAGTTCCATAATGATAACATGGGGACTCTAGGAACCACTGGGGCGAAATATTGATTTTCCCAAGGTCGAGACTGGTGCCAATCGATTTCCTATGGCCAACACCCCCCCCCCCTCCGCAAAAAAAATAAAAACAAAAATCCTTTGGAAAAAACGTTTGCCCGGGCCACAGCTTATTTTAGAGTAAATAGATTAGTGTTAGATTTATTTATTTTCATATTGTTCATTATTGTTATGTTTTAATTGTTATCTTTATTAATTGTTATGTTCTTACTCATTGTTATACTGTTATTTATTATTGATTATTTTTTATTATTGCTATTTTTTTATTTTGTGGTTATATGTTGCAATATAAACTATATTTGATATTTATTTTTGTGACTTTATTTCATTTTAATTATTGCCAGGAAACAAAATTTATTGCACTTTCCAGTTCAACACTAAAAGGTTCCTTACAGAGAGGTTTTACTGGCAAGAATGGCTGCCATATCTTTTGAAAGCAATAAAAGGCCATGCATTATTAAACGGGCCATGAAAAGCAGTTTTCAACGATGCTTTTCTTACCCTCTTTTATGCAAGTATCTTGTCATTTTCAGTGAAAATTATTTTTTGGTTTATTTATACACTAAGATAGAATAATAATTAGGTGTTTTCAACAGGCTGTTGCATAATGGAAAACACGGCTTGGGTTTTGGATTTCTCACTGTGTAATAAACACATTTAGTTATTCCAACTTGTCAGGTTTTTTTTTTACCCTTCTCTCTCTGAGAAGGGTAAAAAAACCTGTGAACAGGAGAACATGTTCCTGTTGAAAACACCTAATTATTATTCTATCTCAGTGTATAAATAAACCAAAAAATAACCCTTCTCAGTTATTGTTATAGATTTATTATTGTTTTTTATTTTTTGATTTTTTTTTAATTGTATATTTATGGTTATAAAATTGTTGTATGTATTGCTACTTTGTTTTGAATTTTTTGTTTTAAATAAAATTGTTTTTGTTATTCTCCCTTATTGGTTTTTCGCCAGAAAAAAAAATTACCCTTCTCAGAAAATCACAGTAGTTGTATTAATATGAAATGTTAAAAAATATGTTATTTTTGTTTTTGTTTATGCAATTTCGATCACTAAAATATAAATGTGCAAAAATTTGATGTACCTGATGCCCGATGATGGAGATACTACCAATCTTTGAAAGTTAACTTGCATAAATACCAAGTAAGATTCTTGTTTAACACCTATACCGAAACACCGGTCTCACAGGCACTAAGCGAAATTTATTTATATATTTGTGGCTACTCTGGGTAAGTGGCAGTGCTGACCTTTACAATAGCTACCTCCCTCATCCTCCCCTATCACATGGTCAATGGTTGTTTAGTTTGGTTTGAGTCTCTGGCCTTGACATGTCGTCTATCAAAATCCTACCGGCCTGTGAAACCGTGTGTTTCTGTTGCCGTATTTCGAATACTGGTCTGAAGCACCAGGTGTTTCGGTTACCGCATATAGGGGTATATGAGACCGGTGTTTTGGCTGATGTATTCTTTATTATATTTCCTTTTACTATTTAATGTTGGTAAAGTAAAGTGCTTTGGTTGGAAAACCAAATGTTTTCCCACTAGTTAAAGTGGTAAAATGGCTCGCCTGAATGTTCGTGCAAAGGATCCTAACCTAAGCGACACAATTCGTGGACTGTTAAACGAAGACGAAATTGATGTTATTGACGATCCAAATAGTAGTGAATTAGACGACTCGGACGCAGATCCCCATTATGTATTGTTTGGACAGGAATGTAGTGGTAGTGATCTGGGTAACTTGGATGTTGATGAAGACCTTCTTTTATGGAAAGTGCATGAAAATGTTTTACTAGATACTGGACAAGACAACTTGCTTGAGAATTTCATAGAAAGAAGGAAAAACGGAACATGGTTCTCCCACTGCTTGGGAAAGCAAGCCTACTACAAATTTAGTCAGAACCCCAACACGCAATATTATTCGAACTAGCTTACCAGAAATAAGAGGCCATGCAAGGCGATTAGGTGGCAACCCTTTAAAATTAGATGTACGGAAGCTTTTGTTTGAAGACGAAATTATGTCGATAATAGTAGAAAATACTAACATAAAGCTCCAAAAATAAACGGTCAAAACTCAGTGATAAAACAAACAAAAGTAAATATAGGGATACTTTCACTGTATATATATTACAAGTATACTATACTTTTATTAAAGAGGTAAACGCTCTAATAGGTCTGTTTCTTTTATTATAAAAGATTTAGTCACTGATTACCAAAGACTTTTGCACCCACCCTAAATTTCCTGCTGCAATGTGTGAAAAGCGTTATGAAATCCTTACTTCTTGTCTGAGAATTGCACCAATTTCACAAGGTTTTTTGTAAATTTATTTTTATTTTGTCATTATATAAGTTTATATTAGTTATACATATATTTTATTTTGTGAAAAGTCAATGCCATTTACATAATAAACCATTTCTAGAGATATCTGTCTCTTATTGCACCTTAAATTCTCAATGTAAACGGACTGAGTAAAATAGCAGTCTCTGAGACCTGTTGTTTTCGTTAGTGTTATAAAAATCATGTTTCGGTATAAGTGTTAAGTACAAACAGTGAAAGTGATATATACACACACACACACATATATATATATATATATATATATATATATATATATATATATATATATATATATATATATATTAAAACGACATAGGTTATTCAAATACAAGAATATTTATTAATTTGAATAACCTATGATGTTTTAAATTATTAAACATGAAAACGTATTTTATATATTTATATAAGCTGATACGTATTCCTACACGGATGGAAAAATATAATGAATAGTTATTATCTGGAGTACATCCAGAGATTCTAGCAAAACGTCGGAACTACGATTTTATGCATTGCAGAATGGAACGGATATACACCAGATAATAACTATTCATCATATATATATATATATATATATATATATATATGAAACATTGAAAATGTATATATAATATAGTATATATACAATATATAGTATTTATACTATATATTTATAGTTATAAAATTCATGATAAGGATATAAAGAGCATCTTAACAATTTCGTAAAACCGAACACATACAAATAAAATTTGGCTGCACATTGTATCAATAATAGACATAGAAGTAAAAATAATATTTTTCCTGAAATAAAAAAACATGAAATTAGTTAAAGAAATAATAAGGGATTAAAATTAAACATTAGAAATTTATAAACGTAAAGTTGAAGACAAATTATTTAATTTTACAAACCCAAGTGAAATCAAAACATAACTGTATAAAAGATCTGTGGCAGTGAAAACAATTGTTTTCAAAACATTGAACTATTTACAAGGTCATTGGTTCATGGCAAAATTACACACAAGTGTAAATACCAATAAGCATAAGATTGAATTGTAGTACATGTGAAATAGTTTTTGTAAAGAAATTTGTCATAAGTGCTAATGTATTAATATATAGCTTCGAGAAATATATATATATATATATATATGAAGTTAACATATTACTATTGTAAATAATTTTATCCACCATTAAGTGCAATGATTTTACCTTGTGTGTGTAATGGTGGATAAAATTACTTACAATAGTAATATATTAACTTCATAAAGTCAGTGCAACCGAAAAACAATGGATAACGAAAAATATCAAGAATATGTACATATATATATATATATATATATATATATATATATATATATATATATATAAATTTAAAACAATTCTTACATTTGATATATTTTTATTCATATATTATGTTACAAGAAAATGTATCACCATATTGAAACCATATATCAATAGCACAATATACATACATATATACACACACACAACTGGTTGACTAGCACCTTTTCTTTGCAGATTTGGCTAAAGCAACGAGTAACGATAATTTTGCTGGTTCCATCTTCCCTAGCTCATACTTTTATTATACTTTGAAACACTTGGAGACATGAGAAAATCATAAACAGTAAGAAACTTAAATGGGTTTACTTTAATTTAAAGTTAGCAAAAGAAAGTTTTGGTCTCTCAAGGACTTGAGATATTTTCATTCTTGGTAATTTATTTCATCAGAGTTTAGTTTTAAAAATGGTGTTAATTCAACAGTTAACTTTGTGTTTTAAAATGGTTGAACATAATTTAAGTAAACTACAATAATATTTTCTGTCTAGAAAGTTCACTTTACAAGTTCATTGAATCTGTTTCCACAACCAATCACATTGACTTAATTATGCACTCATTACAGGCTGTTGTATGAAAACAGGTTAATTTCATATTGTTTACCTCTGTCTTTAAAAAATTAACATAAAAATAAATTTGTTGTGTAAAAAACAAGTTAATTTCTTATTGTTTATTTTTATCCTTAAAAAGTTAACAAAAAATAAATTCTCATATATATTTTGACCCTTAATAAAATTATATTAACAATCTTTTGATTGTTCCTTGTTTTTTTAATGTATTTTTTAATTTCTGATTTTCCAAATACAGTATTGAATAACTAACTAACTGAAAATAGTTAATGATAACAATTAACTGATATTGAATTTATAGTTGTTTATAACTAAAAATTCGTTAATTCTAAAAATAATTGAAAACCTTTTTCTTACACTTGAGTAACTATAAATAAACAAAAACTCCCTAACCACAAAAACGTTTTATTTAAATCCTGATGTACATTTTGGAGATAAATAAATGTAGATAACTTAAATTTAAAAAATGTGTGGTTAAAGAGGTTTTATTTTTTTATAATGAAAAAATACACTACCGTTACTCCAAGTTATCAGAATAACTCTATTTAATGTGTGGTGCTGGTCTATATACTTGAGCTGCAAGTTCTAGGCTGCATTTAAAAATACATTTTTGTCCAGAGAACAAAAGTATTTACCTGATCTTTATATTTTGCATATCTTTAAACAAGTATTTGCATCTGTGCATAAATTGTTCAATGTGAAATTTAAATTTAAGTAACATTGGTTTTAATATATTTTTCTAATGATAATTAATATCTTAGTTTTAGATAAATAAATTAGTTTTGTTAATTTCTTGCTATTATTATGAAAGCTATTTGTAATTTTAATACTCTTTATGGACCTGATAATTTTTAAAAAAATGTCAGTATACTGTCCTTATTTTTTATACTGATTGTCAATATAGGTTTTGATTGATTGCTTTACATATAGGTTTAATCTAATTGCTTTTAATAATTTCTTCTAGACAACATTGTGTAGATGAATGTCATCCAGTTTTGAAATTTTTTATCATTATTTTCACAATCGATTTTATTACTAATTGTGTTGTCACATGAGGTTTTCAATAAATAACAGGAATTCTAATTGCTTTTAATAATTTCTTCTAGACAACATTGTGTAGATGAATGTCATCCAGTTTTGAAATTTTTTATCATTATTTTCACAATCGATTTTATTACTAATTGTGTTGTCACATAAGGTTTTCAATAAATAACAGGAATTCAAGTATTTTCTTATTCCCAAAAAGTTCCCTTAAGTATCTTTTTTTTTCAAAACCATTTTCTATAATCCCAAATTTTCATTACTTAAAAATTATAAAAATCCACAAATTAATATATGCTAGCAATTATTAAATACATTGTTTACACTCAGTATATAAAATATATTCTAATAAATTTGGTACTTAATACGAATAGGTTGAAGTATATCAGTATGAGGCTACATGCTGCTCTCTTTTTCCTACTATATTTTTTGTCTATTCTCTTTTTTAAATTCCTTCTACTAGTTCACACTCTCCTTATATAAATCTTGTTCAAATTTTCAATCATTAATAAAATACTTTTAGTGGATTTCACTTGATGTTAATAAAGTTTTTTCAAATATTAATTCATTAATTAAATGTAATAGAGAATTAATTTTAGTTTTATATGAGAGAAAAACTTTTCACAAAAGGGGCAAAGTAAATATTTCATCCCATTTGACCTTAAATAAATGATAAGATGATTTCATAAAACACCTGATTTTGTTATAGGTTATGTGGCAGAACTGCTGTTTTAACGCATAGGTTATGTTACTTTATTTATATTAATTGTAATTATTTAATAAAGAGTAAATAAAATTTATCTTTATTGGCCTAAGTAGAAATTGACTTTTAAAAAATGTTTGTTTATAGGCCTATTACTCCTTTTCTGAAACAAAATGAGAGATATCCAGAAATCTGTGTCGATTTTTGCTTTGATAAATAAATTATGTTTTTAGTGCCAATCATCTATTAATAGTTTTTACGACACGTAATATTTAATACCTATATTTAAAATACACAAAATTTTAAAAGTGTCTTTAATTTTTTTTGTTCTTTATAATGTAAAAAAGTGTCTAATTTTCTCGTTTGTTAAATTGAAAATACTGACAGTTAATTTCTTAAGACCTCTTTGTGTAAGAAAGTTCATTCCTTCATGGTTTTCTAACCAGGTACCTACTTTCTATCTAAGGTTTTCTTCACAGCAGGTTTTTTTCTACTTTGCTCATATTAGAATATGACATTTACTGTTTTATATTCCTTTTGACTGTTATTTTTTTTCTGCATATCATCCTTCGTTATTTTTTTCTTTATTAATATCTCACCCAATTTTTGATAAATTTAAGATATTTATTTCCATCCTTTACTCTTCGACATAAATTGGATTTAATAAATAAAATTAAAAACATAATTGTTTGAAAATAAATTTAGTAATTCATCAATTTTTTGTTACATAGTAAATTAAAGGATTATTGATTTATAAAATGAGGTCTGTGTTACTATGAGAGATTGTTTAGTCTCTTGGCACTGTGTAGGCTGACATTTGTGAATCTCATATTACATACTATTATGTAACTAGTTTCAAATTATACTTTGTAGTTACGGCTTTACTTTTCTAAAATAATAAAATGAAAAAGCTGTACTATTATTGTTGCCAATACCAAAGATATTATTAAAGTAGCATGTTGTAATCGTCTTGAATTCACTGATTAAACTATAATTACATAAAACTGAATTAAGTGAATACTCTATTAAGGCTTTGTTTCGTAAAAGGAATGATTGTTTCAAAACGCGTCAGTAAGTAAGCCCTACGTATTCACTTCGTTAAGTATTATTTAATTATAATATAAAATCAGTTTAATTAGTTGTGGACACAAGCATGATTTGAACAGCAATAAACAATGTTTGGTTTTTGTTTTTAAAAATCATAAAATAAATCTTATAAGACTTGAATACTAAAATTGAATGAATTAAGATTGAAATTATTTGCAGTTGTCTAATCAATATCTCAACATTCCTTTCATTACTCAGACAAAATGGTTATACTTTTGTTAAGGGTTTGCAAAATATCGGATGTTGTAAATCCAAGACGTTTGTAGAAAAAGATTTAAAATAACTGGTTTTAGTGTACTAAGAGTAAAATTAAATATAGAATCCATTGCATTAAAATATATTGCACAAAGTATATTTTTTTTACAAAATTGACTGAAAATTAATTCACTTGAACACTGCATAGTTTCCATTTAAGATCTACATAAATTAATCTTCATACTAATTTCAAAATTTAGTGGAACATTCTTTGGTTACTTCAAGATAGAAATTGATAATTTGACTGAATCCAACAAAATTTGGCCCAACTCCAACTTACAGTTTAATGTACACATTCTTTGATACTCCTTGTATTAATATTTATTGTTTATGGATTAACAAGAAATTCTTTATTAACCTTTTGTAACACAAACGTGTTTCTCAGAAAGTCAGGTCATGCAAAAGATACTACTAAGAATTGTTTCTGTATCAAAACTTTACTAAAACTGGAACCACATAAAATGTATAGAACATATAATTGTATTATGTTTTAGTTTATTTCAACTTATCTTTATGAGTAGATATATAAACAAATATTATCAAAAATGTTTTTGTCAATTCCTGCTCAGGTCAACAAAGAAAAATTGTATTTTAGTTATTTGTTATTAAATAATTATAATTAATATAAATATGTATTTACATATGACAGAGAGTTAAAATAGAAAGCAAATTAATTACAGTATTAAAATTAATTAATTAATTCAGTTTAATTAGTGATTAATATTTGAAAAAACTGCATTAACATTAAGTGCCATCCACTAAAAGTTCAACCAAAATGTATTTGAACTTGAGTAAATGAATAAAAAGTATTTTATTAAATATTGAAAATTTATAAATAAATATATAAGGAGAGTGTGGACTAATAGAAGGAATTGAACAACTAAATAACTGTTTTAAAATTATATTTCAATGAATACTTTAAGAATTTATTACTTTAAAAGATCAAAGCAAAAAAGTAACTTCAAAGTTTTTTTTCATACTTTTTTTCTGAAAAAATTATAAATGTAACTGAATTCTTTTCATACATTTCTATAAGCATAAAAAATACTTTAAAATAAAATGTTTTCCTGGAAAAAATATGGTTTACAATAGTTAGGCTTTAGTTATTAGAGGTACTTAAGGGGACATGGAGACACTTTTAAATTTGTTGATTAGCAGAGACAGGGAGACAAAATCGTTTATTTTTCCAAATAAAGACTTTTCCTATTTTTCAACATAATCCCAAACAACATGTATGTACTTGTTCCAACAGATTACTACCTTTTTATACCGGCTACAGAGAAATCTTAGACTTAGTGTCGGAGCCAACTACCTACAAATTTCTTGGCATCCTCTTTATCTCGGAATTTCTTCCCACATAATGCCTCCTTCAGTGGACCAAACAAAGGAAAATCAGAAGGTGCTAAATTATGGCTCTAAAGGGCATGAGGCAGAACCTCCCAGCCAATTTATCAGTGGTTACACGGACTATGTGAGCTACATGAGGGTGTTCGTTGTCTTGTTGGAGACAACCCTCTCCTCTTGAGACAATATTTCTCTCTCATGGCTGGTTTCAGCTTGTTCAAAAGATCTGAGTGGTATTGGCTGTTTATCAGCATTAGTAATGTCATTAATTTGATTTTCAAGTGAGGAAGTTGAAAATTAAACGGGTCTGCTAGAAAGGTGGTGTACTTCAGTCACTGATTCTCTTTTTGAACTGTTCTACACACTTAATGTCCATGGTTCATACCATTTTCAGCATTTAGTCATTGCAGAGTATATATTGGTTAGTTTTTAACCTTCAGGAATAAACAAACTATTCACAGAATGTTGGTTAAACAATTTGGAGTTTCCAAGATGACCTGACATCGTTAACTAATTTTGAGATTATAAACAGACCAATGTTGATCCATCAATTGACTAAAATTTATCCCATCTTAGAAGCCTAAGTATATCAAACTTGCAATACCAACTCCCCCCCCTCCCAAGACCAATTATTATTATCCAGACTTTGATTAATCAATGACCCTCATGTATATATTTTCAGGATTGCTCGGCCATTCTACAACAGGTTGCTTGATAAACCCTCTTGTCCTTACAATCAATCCTGCCAATTAGGATTGGATGCAGCGGAACGTGAATAGCAACTGTAACTTAATATTCATACTATTGTCTCTTCTTGATATTGTAACTTACTATTCATGTGTATGGCTTACTGTTATTACATTATCACTGTATCCTGCTATCTATAGGTATGGTTTAATATGGTTTTGTTACCCCTGTAATATTTAAGAATATGGCTTAGGTATTACTCAGTCTTTACACTTCATGAAAACTCACTTTTTCTGGCACCAATTAATAATATTAGTATTAATAATCTTTTAACTTTACACTTGTTTGTATTATCTTGGCAAAAAACATTATTTACTGATTTATTCAGCATTTTTTGTGAAGATTATACAAACAAGTGTGTCTATAAAAACCTCAAAATGAACAATACAAAAACTACAACTTTTGACTTTGTATTTTAGATTATAAATGTTATACAGTAGAGTCTCGGTAATTCGAGGTAGATGGGACCGAGAAAAATAGGGGAAAATAGGTGTTTTAATGAACCGTAATACAGAACTATAATTAAAAATGTATCAAATCAGTTTGTAGAACTTTATATGGACATTTATTTCAAAGCCTGGCTCATTTTCTTTGTATATTGTACTGATATAAACATATCTTAGACGTTTGACTTGTTTCCTTTGAATACCGTATTTAATATAAACATATCTTGAAAGCTTGACTCATTTCCTTTGCGTACTTTACTGATATAAACATATTTTCAAAGCCTGACTCATTTCCTTTGCATACTGTACTGATATGAACATATCTTGGAAGCCTGACTCTTTTCCATTCCATACCGTATGGCTATAAACATTTTTTTGGAAGCCCATTTCATCTTCCGATTTTAATAAACTCAACAGAAATAGGCTGGAATTTAACGGAACCTTGAATTATCGAGACTCAGATTTTCGAGACTCTACTGTACTTTCAAAATTAGGAGGTGGAGCTTTAATAAAAAAATTATTTTTAATAAATAGGAATGTTTTCAACAGAAAATTATCTACAAACGGACAATAATCCAACTGATATTTTTGAATCAAAAATCTCAGCCAAAAATACTTTCTAAACAGAGCAAACAAATACAATAGTAAAATGAGAAAACAAACTGTAATAGAGCTAAAACCAGATGTGTTTTATAGGAATAACGAATTCGTAGCTGGGAATAAAACAATCCATTCTTTACAACATCTAATAAATACCCGATACCAGTGTTATATCCTTGTAACTGATTTATGAAAAAAATTGTTGCTAATACATACATTCCTTTTTAGATTATTATAAGGATTCAACTGATTTTTAAAATATTAAAATTTTGGTAACCAATATACAATGTTTCATTTCTTTTATCACACTTTACAATTTTGAAAAAATGCTTCTAGATTGATTTGCTATTCGTATTTTTTTTCTGTTAAATACTTTGTGTACAATTCCCAAGTATTGATTCTTACATACCCCTCTTCTCACAAAGCCCAATTATAGGCAAAGAAACGTATTTAAATCATTCATGAACAAATCCATTCATTTTCGTTTTCAGTAAAATATTGAGTTTTCATGCTTCACTATGTTCTTTGCTGGATTTGTCCAAAATTATGAAAAAACCTGAAGTTATCGTTTAGTTAGTGAGTACTGACTAAATAATTACCATATTTATAAACATATTTCATGAAACTCATTGCAAAAGAATTATTTTATGTATGTTTCCTACCTTATTAATTACATTTCCTATAGCCGTAAAATTTTATTTTGAAGAGATATGCAAAATCAAACTAAAAAAGAGTAATATTTACATAATTTTACAATTTGTATTTTTGTTAAAATTGATGTAATTGTACAAGTTAACTATGGCACGAAAAACTATATATTTTATGAAAGCATTTTTCTTCAGCCTTATTTTCATATGTAGTTTATTATATTTGAACAATTATAACAATGCATGAATTTGTATGAATATCCAATAAATTTCTTGAAAGCTAGGCCACCTCAAAAATATTTGGCTCACTGTACAAAGTATTAGATTTAGTTGCTTATAGGAGTAGCATAATGCTAAACAACTACTGTACATTAATTTTTATCTTTTTAAATTAAATACACTAGTGAAATTTAAAAGATATAATCGAATTCCAAACATGTTGGAACTACAAAAACAAGTAATATAACAAAAGAATTTTAAAGTAAATTCCTACTTAGGTCAACAAAGGAAAATTTTATTTCAGTTAATTTTATTAAATAATTACAATTAATACCGTATAAATAAAGTAACCTAACCTATATGCTAAAAAAAGTTGTTCTACCACATAACCTGTAACATAAAATCAGCTATTTTATGAAATCATATGTTATCTCTTATTTTAAGCCAAATGGGATGGATACCTTGCCATCCTTGCCCTTTTTGCAAAAGATGTTTCTCCTATATAAAACTAAATAATTCATTAAATTTAATTATTGAATATTTTTTTAAACTGTATTAATTAACATCAAGTGTCATGCATACAAGTTTTAAATATTTTATTTGAACTTGAATGGATAAATCAAAAGTATTTTATTGATTGAAAATTTTAACAAGATATTTATAGGGAGAGTGTGAACTAATACAAGGAATTGGATCATTGGTTCCTTAAGCACTTGATTTTACTTTCTGAACAAGGATATTGTCTTTAATTAATTTTAATTATTAAACTTTATAATTATTTTAAATCAACTTTTATTCATGTTTCTTTACAAATCCTGTACTTCTCTTAATAATTTTATATTCATATTGTTAAAAGAAATTTATTTTAATCTTTACTTCATTTAAAAAATAATGAAACAAATTAATAAGTTTGTTATTACCTAATGTATTATTTCCTTCATTTTCGAAAGGAATCCTTAAAAGCAGTTTTGCTAGTACAAAAGTATAACTAAGTAGTATAAAATTTCTAATATTTTAAAGCAAGGCGTTTTAGTCATTTTCTTAATATTTATTTGATTTATGTTTTACAAATATTGAAATTGTTGCTAAGTTGATGAATAAAAAAAAGTTGAATCTTTTACTCACTACTCATTAGGCATAGTAAAGGAATTTTCTCATAACAACATGAAATATTACACTAAGGGTACAGTGACTCTACATACAACAGAAAACCATTTGTCAAGCTTGGATAAAAGATGAGATGTTATGAGAATTGGCCGCCTTAACTCTTTCCTACTAACATATCTACAGCATTCAAGTTTTTTTAAAACCTTACTTGCCTCATAAGATAGATCACACATTACAAATAGCAGTGAATCATAAGGCACACAATTTACCTACTTTAACAGGTATACATTATGTCTATTGTCTATATATATATATATATATATATATATATATATATATATATATATATATATATATATATATATATATATTCTTGATATTTAACATTATCCATTGTTTTTACGTTGCACTGACTTTATGAAGTTAATATATTACTATGTGAGTAATTTTATCCACCATTAAGTGCAATAATTTTACCTTGAGTGATGAGGCACCTTTCGGTCGTTGACCATTGTCGAATCACTGATTTTTCTCTGCTGTGGATGCTACGTCCGTGAAGCCGGTGTTTGTTGGCGTTACGCGCACTTTTTCTTGATCTGTGTGTATGATATTTCTGTATAGTATGTCTTCTGTATATGTTGTTTGTAGATTCATTAAGTTGTTGTGTATGTTTTTATAAATGTGGTATTTTTCTAGTGAGTTTAGTTCTATTGGGTTGTTATTTATTTCCAGTATGGTTAGGTTATTTTCGTAATTTGTTATTTCGTGTTTATGGGATATTAGGTGTGCTGCAACATTTGATACTTTAGAATTTTTGTTTTTGAATGCTCTATAATGTTCTTCAAATCTTATTTTAAATGTTCTGGTTGTTTTTCCTATGTAAAAAGCGTTACAGTTGTTGGATGTGATTTTGTAAATTCCTGACAGGTTATGTTTTTCTGAATTTGTTATGTGGTTTGTGTTATTAAGATATTTTATTATTTTGTTGTTTGGTTTGTAAGTTGGAGTGTAGTATTCTTTGTTGTATATATTTGTTATTTTTTCTATTTTGTTATTGGTGTACAGTACAGTCTCGCTAATCCGGTCTCCGATGATCCGGACCTCCGGCTAATCCGGACGGCCCAAAAGTTTTGTTTAGTTATAGTATTTTACAGTGCACAATCAGTCTGCTGTCCACAAAAATATTTATTTTTATACGTCTATATTTGTTATTTTTCAAAGGGGTTTTCCTACTTTAATACTCAAATAATATAATTTATTCATTAAAATATGAAATAGGTGTACCACTTGTTTGTTTCTTTTGCCTACTAAAGTAGAAAAAACTTCTTTGAAAAAATATATACAAATTAGATCACCCAACACTACAACGTACGTGACATCAGAGACATCTTGCGATAAACAAAAGATAAAGGACCGCTGACTAAACGGATAAACAGTCTATCCGTCTGGCGTCAGGTCAGTTGTTTTGTCGGACAGATGCCACTTTTCCTGCTTCTCGCAAGATATTTGCTCAGTTGTCATTTAATTATAGTGCGATATTGATCTGTGTTTTTTATTTACGTCTCGTTCAGTGTTCAGTGAAAATGGCGACTAAACGTAAGTCAGTGACAGTGACAATGGAACAAAAACTCCAAGCTTTGTTTCGTATTGATGGAGGTGAATCGCTTATTAAAATTGCAAAAGAGTTAGGTGTGGGAAAACAAACTGTTTCCGATTGGAAAAAAAAGCGACAGGAAATTGAAGATTTTTGTGCAAAAATGGTTAGTAAAGACAGTTTAGGCGGCAGAAGCACTTTAAAAAAACCAAAAAATGAAACCCTAGATGATGCTTTATATGTTTGGTTTTGCCAACAACGGGAACAGGGTGTTCCTTTATCGGGTGTAAATTTGCAAACGATCGCGCTGAAACTGAATGAAAAGTTAAAAGGAGACCCTAATTTTACTGCCAGTGTGGGACGGCTGTCACGGTGGAAGGAACGACACGGCATCCGTCAACTCGGAATAAGTGGTGAAATTTTGTCAGGTGACAGTGATGCAAGTGAAAAATTCAAAGACAAATTTGGCAAGTTTCTCAGAGATGAAAACTTACAACCTTGTCAGGTGTTCAACGCTGACGAAACTGGATTAAATTATAAAATGTTCCCAAAAAAAACTTTAGCTTCCAAATTAGATTCAGTAGCAAAAGGCCATAAAGTTAAGAAAGAACGTATGACTTTGCTGCCCTGCAGTAATGCTTCTGGCGATCTAAAATTTCCACTTTTAGTGATAGGGAAATCCGCAAAGCCTAGGGTTTTTAAAAATGTAAATTTAAGTGTTCTACCGGCCCAATACAAGTTCCAAAAATCAGCGTGGATGAACAGTCAAATTTTTAAGGACTGGTCTTTTGAAAACTTTGTTCCAACAACAGAAAAGTTTTTAAAAGAGAAAAAACTCCCTCGAAAAGCGGTTTTACTAATTGATAATGCCCCATGCCACCCAAATGAAGAAGAATTGCGTCATGGTGACATTTTTGTTAAATTTCTTCCTCCTAACGTAACGGCTCTCATTCAGCCGATGGATCAGGGCGTGATCGAAGCGATAAAACGGCGATATAGGAAAAAGTTAATTTTATCGCTTTTGGAACAACAAGAAGCAGATCCAGCTACAAAATTTATTGAAAATCTTAAAAAAGTGACTATAAAGGATGTCATTTATATGGCTGCAGAATCGTGGGAGGAAATTCAACCGTCTACACTACAAAAAAGCTGGAAAAAATTGTGGCCTGAAATGCCACAGGAAAGTGGAAAATCTGACAGTCAACCTACTAATGACGACAATGAATTTGTTCAGATTTTTCAACAATTGGAGGGTTGTGCCGAGTTGAAAGACACTGATATTTCCGAGTGGATTATCAGTGATAATGACATTGGTCATCAAGTGCTCAACGAGGACGAAATCGTCGCGGTGTGCACTGCAAACGCAGAAAATGACAGCTCGGAAGAGGAAGACTACACAGACGAACCTGTCAGCCTAACTCATGATGAGGCGGCTGCAATGCTGGAGGGGTTGATGACTTACTTTGAGAAACAAAGTGATACGTCAACTGCGGAGCTACTGACCTTGAAACGCCTACGAGATCGTACTGTGAAACGACGTCATTCATCGTTAAAACAAAAGAACATTACGGACTTTTTTCACTAAGTTTTTTAAAGTTTGTTTTTGTTTCAGTTTCATTTTTGTTTGAGTTTTTTGTGCGTTTATACAGTATAGTGTAAATAACTTTATGTGAATAGGCTACTTTTATTCAACGAGAAAGGTGCTTAGATATTTATTTATGTCATGACTTTTCTGTTATAATTATAGGATTTTTTGCTACATAAGCTATGAAATACTGTACTGTAAGCTATATTTAGGCCTCAATTTCACTAAAACTACAATTTCAATATGTTTTCCCACCTAAAACACATATTGTATGCATTTGTTTGGCTTTTTCCGTCTAATCCGGACTTTCGTTGATCCGGACCGGGTCCGGTCCCATCAAGTCCGGATTAGTGAGACTGTACTGTATTTATATTTTAGGTAGATTTTTTTATTTTTATTAATTTCGTGTTCCGGTTGTAGTGTTGTGTTGAGGTTAGGTTTTTTTGTGAATTTATTGTATATATTTTTTATAATGTGTTTGTTGTAACCATTTTCTATTGCTATTTTAGTAATGTTATCTAATTCTTCATTTAATTTTTGTTTGTTATCCTGTGTGTATTTTATTGCTTTATTTATCATGTTACTGTAAGTGTTAATTTTGTGTGTCCAGGGGTGGTTAGATTTGTAGTGTATTGTGGTGTTGTTGGAAGTAGGTTTCCTGTATACTGTAGTTTCTATTTTATTATCATTTATATTTAAAGTAATGTCGAGGAAGTTGATTGTAATATTTGTTTCTGTTTTAACGGTGAATTGTATGTTTTCGTTGTATGTATTTAGTTTGTTTAATATTATAACGTGTTCGTTGTGAATGGTAGGTTGGTATATTACAAGTATATCGTCTACATATCTTGTCCATCTACATATCTTTCACAACAGCACCATCTTACATAATCGCAAAAATTCTAGACAAAATCCTAAGATCTAAAATACATATCAACAACACATACAATATAAAAAATGGATACGAATTAATTAATAAAATAAAAACGATAAAAACAAACAGCAACACAAAAATAATAAGTTATGACATAACTAACATGTACCCTAGTATCCCAATAGAAGAAACCATAGAAATAATAAAAAACAAACTGATACACAATAACGAAAAAAGAAACATAATAGATAGTATCATTACGCTAACCAAACACATATGTAACCAAAATTACTTCCAATTTAACAATAAATATTATAAACAAACAACAGGACTCCCCATGGGTTCACCCATATCATCTGTCATGTCAGAAATATATTTACAACACTTTGAACAAATAATAATTAAACCTATAATAAACACACACAATATATCACTATGGACAAGATATGTAGACGATATACTTGGTCACATTAGTTCTGCGTGTTCTAAACAGAGTGTATGCGGCAAGTGTAGCATGGAAGGTCATGATGAAAAAGATTGCGGTAACCCCTCGAAGTGCGCTAACTGTGGGGGCGATCATCCAGCGCGATCTTACAACTGTCCTCACTTTAAGGAGGAGAAAGCAATCCTTGGTGTTATGGCTAACCAGAAGAATTATTTGCTGAAGCTAAGAGGATCTTTAAAGCTTCCCAACCAAATGTCAATAAAACTTATGCTGCTTCCGCGAGCGCTACGAAATCGTCCTGTGCCAACTTCGCAGACCTGACCGGAAAAATTGAAGCCCTTACTGAGCAGGTTGCACGCCTTCTGTCTTTAGTGACAAATGGACCTTCAGTAAGTGTAGTACAACCAGCGACTACGCCGAGTAATCTGCTAGTACGTAGCAAATCAGACGATACAGGCATTCCTGCACAGGTATCTCTCCACAAAGGAAAGACATTTAGAACAATTCCATCAGAGGGTAGGAAAAATAAATCAAACTTTGATATTTTAAAAAAGAATGCCCCAATTAAAGTTGGGGAAAAAAAGAAAAAAAAGCAAAGGCCAAAAGAGGGGCCCATTCCATCTCACCTCCTGAGCATACAAATTCCTCGAGTTCCACCACTGCAATAGCGGTGATGGAATCCGATGATACATTGCCTGAAGCGTCTCCTGACGTTCCAGGTAAATTAACATTTAATGCCAACAATGAGAGCCAAGTCAATCCTTTTCACTAAGTAGCAATGTCCACACCTAAACAATCCGTGATTCAGTGGAACATTAACGGAGTTAGAAGTCACATTGAGGATCTCAAATTAATTGTAAGGGATGTGTCCCCTATGTACATTTGTATTCAGGAGACACATCTCCATGAATCGCACAATTTCCAACTAAGGGAGTATTCAGTTTACAGATCGGACTTCGTTACAGAAAATCGAGCTAGAGGTGGCATAGCCATTCTAGCCCGTGACTGTGTCGACGCCGTTTCTCTGAAGTTAATGCTTCTCCCTTACATGCAGTAGCAATTCAAACAGCTGTTCCATACAAACTCACTCTCTGTTGTGTCTATCTTCCACCAAGTGACAACCTGGAACAGAGAGATCTTGTAGACCTCATAAATCAGTTACCGACTCCGTTTTTATTAGTGGGCGATTTCAATGCCCACCATGTTTCATGGGGTTCACCAGAATGCAACCCGCGAGGTAATCTGATCGAAATCATCAGATCGGAACTGGATTTATACCTGCTAAATGACGGTTCTCCGACACATTTAGCAGCGTCAACAGGTGGATGGACAGCTGTAGACTTGTCATTATGCAGTCCTGCCTTGGCTACAAGGCTAAAATGGTCAGCATTGCCTGATCTTTACAGTAGCGATCACATTCCTATTGAGATCTCTTTGTGTGACTCCTCACCCTGTTGTGTTCGACATCCCCGTTGGATCTTGAGAAAAGCCAACTGGGAACAATTCTCTCAAGATCTAGAATCACTGGAAGTGGAAGACCTGGCTCCAATTAATGACATCGTAAATTCAATTACCAAAACTATTTTGAATGCCGCCGAAAAGGCAATACCGAAAACCTCATCAAAACCACGGCGACCACCTGTTCCGTGGTGGAATGATGAGTGCACTGTGATCCTTCGTCAACGGAGAAAAGATCTGAACCAGTTCAAGAGACACCCAACGAGTGAAAACCTGGAAAAATATAAAATCTTCCGTGCGAAAGCACGGAGAATATTTAGGCAAAGTAAACGAGAATCATGGTCCCAGTACATTGGCACTATTACAAGAACTACAGCTCCATCTACAGTATGGAAGAAATTACGATCCGTCTTTGGCATTTCCGTTCCGATGCCATTAATTTCATTAAGGCATCCGGATGGAGTTATGACCACGGACAGTGAGGAAATTGCCAATGTGCTAGCGTTATCGTTCTCAAAATATTCTTCATCTTCTGCATACAAGGACGCTTTCCAGGTGTACAAACGTAAACAGGAAGCCTTACCGTTCACAGTTGGATTGTCAGGAGACACGTGTTTGAATATCCATTTCTCTATCGATGAACTAGAGTCGGCTCTCTTGTCAACGAAGGATTCAGCTCCAGGCCCGGACGATATTGTATACTCCATGATTAAAAATCTACCACAATCGGCAAAACTAGTTCTCCTTCGGATATACAATCGTATATTCGGGGAGCACGGTTTTCCCGATGCATGGTTAGAAGCGACTATAATTCCTCTTCTAAAACAAGGAAAGGACAAAACTAATCCCAGTAGTTACAGACCCATCTCTCTCACCAGCTGCTTATGCAAACTACTGGAGAAGATGGTCAACCGTCGTCTTGTCTGGTATTTAGAAACAAACAAACTTCTTACTAACGTCCAATGTGGTTCCAGACAAGGACGTTCATCAGTTGACCAATTGGTTTTATTGGAGTCAGCTATACAGAATGCCTTCATCTTACGACAAACACTGGTAGCTGTTTTCTTCGACCTCGAGAAGGCTTATGACATGGCATGGAGAAGAGGAATTTTGAACGTATTGAAATCATGGGGTATACAAGGTAACATTCTTGCTTATACACAAAATTATTTGAATAACAGGACTTTCCGTGTACGTCTAGGAGGCATATATTCTGATCGTTACGAACTAGAGAATGGTGTACCACAGGGTGGCGTGTTGAGTGTGACGCTGTTTGCCGTTGCCATTAACAGCGTCACTTCAAACGTACAGTCACCGGTCCACTGTTCCCTGTTTGTAGACGATTTTTGCATATATATGGCTGCTAGAAGTATGGCAACAGCGGAAAGGTCCTTACAATTAGTCATTAACAAATTGCAAGAATGGACCAAGTCTACGGGCTTCAAGTTTTCGGTTTCGAAGACCCAGTGTATAGCATTTAGTCGTCGCAGGCAACACCAGGAACCTATCCTTTATCTTGATGTTGCCATTAACAGCGTCACTTCAAACGTACAGTCACCGGTCCACTGTTCCCGGTTTGTAGACGATTTTTGCATATATATGGCTGCTAGAAGTATGGCAACAGCGGAAAGGTCCTTACAATTAGTCATTAACAAATTGCAAGAATGGACCAAATCTACGGGCTTCAAGTTTTCGGTTTCGAAGACCCAGTGTATAGCATTTAGTCGTCGCAGGCAACACCAGGAACCTATCCTTTTTCTTGATGGTACGCGGCTTCAGACCGCGGATAATGTGAGATTTTTGGGTCTTTTATTAGATAAAAGACTTTCATGGAGTCCGCATGTGCGTGATTTGAGGACCCGGTGCAGCAAGATATTGGATATGTTGAGAGTTCTAAGTGGTACAAATTGGGGAGCAGACAGAACCTGTATGCTCCGCTTCTATCGCGCCGCATAGATTACGGCTGTATAGCCTATTCATCTGCTCGACCTTCGGTTTTGAAACTCCTTGATTCAATTCATCATGCTGGTCTTAGACTTTCTACTGGTGTTTTTAGATCAGGCCAAATCTCCAGCCTTCTAGTTGAAACTGGAGAACCATCTCTCTCAGTGTGACGTCAAAAGCTACAGATTTCATACTACACTGGTCTTCGAAGCAAACCTAAACATCCGGCATTTAAAGCAGTTTTTGATAACCACCTCGAGGATCGTTACAATGAGCGTCAACGTTCAACTGCTCCCTTCGGAATAAGAACGTTGCGTATTTTTAGCAATCTAAATTTAGAACTTCCACCTATATTCGAACGAGCATCATGCTACATCCCTCCATGGGTAATACGAATGCCAAAATTTGACTTCTCATTGTCCAGGTACCTAAAACACAATACCCCTGACGTTATTTATCGTCAGGAGTTTTTGCAGATCCAACTAACTCACCAACATACTGTGACTATATTCACAGACGGTTCAAAACTGGACAATGGGATAGGTTGTGCTTTTTATATGGAAGGACAAACCTTCACTTATGGATTACCCTCAGCCTGTAGCGTTTTTACAGCAGAACTTTATGCAATTTTCCAAGCTTTAAGATCAATTCCGTCTGCAACATCTAAATATCTTGTATGCTCCGATTCCAAAAGTGCTGTCCAGGCTATTCAGGAAATTTACACTAAGAACCCATTAGTTGGAGACATCTTGTGCTCAATACACAGGCTCCAATTACGGGGTATCGAGGTGTCATTTCTCTGGGTGCCTGGTCACTGCGAAATATTTGGAAACACTAAAGCTGATGAAGGAGCAAAATTAGCTACAAGTATGGTACCATCGACACAACGTGTAATGGCATCAGATTTTGTATGCAATGTTAAAACTATATTATTCTCTGTGTAGAATGAAGAATGGCAAAATGTACATAGAAACAAGCTGAGGGACATCAAAAATACCGTCCGACCATGGAGGACATCTGTTTGTTCGAATCGTAGGGAGGAAGTGGTGGTTACTCGACTTCGCATCGGCCACTCTATGTTAACGCATAGATGGTTGATGCGACATGACGATCCCCCACTTTGTCCCTTTTTTAAAAGTACCATCACAATCAAGCACATTCTGCTTGATTGTGATGAGTTGACAAATTTGTATATTCGTTACAATCTTCGAGGTGGTTTAAAGGTGGTTTTAGGGGACGATGTCACGGCTATCGACCGTGTCCTCTCCTCGCTTTCTTACGCCACCTTAATCTACTTAATAATATTTAAATTTTGTATAATTTTAGGTTCTTTAGTTTTAGATAATTACAATTAGTTTTAAACATTTATTTTATTTTATTTTGTTTTATTTTGATTAGTTTTATTTATGTAATATTTTAATATTTATTTTAAAAAACTTTAGTTAGGCGATGATAACCTCAATAGGTTTTTCACCTGGGAAAAAAAAATGAAATAAAATACTTTTTATTCATCCACTCAAGTTCAAATACATTTTCTTAAATTTGTAGTGGATGGCACTTGATGGTTATGCAGTTTTTTCAAATATTAATTTTACTCTCTATTTGCCACTTGATATTATGATTCTGTCGTATGTATATACATATTTATATTATTTGTAATTATTTAATAAAAGGTAACTAAAATAAAATTTCTTTGTTGTTGACCTAAGTAGGCAATTATTTTTTTGATTACTTGTTTATTATTTATTTCATGTTTACATTGAAAAAGTGTTTCATAATTAAAACTACATCTTGTAGTACAAAATTAATTTCTATCTCATTTTTTTTTTTTTTTTTGATAAATCATTGTTTTAAAACATGACCAGCATAACCCTTGATTAACCTAAGAAATTTCTTTGAAATAGTACAGCTTTATCTAAGTCAGAAGTAATATTTAACTTTGTTTCAACCAAATTTTATTTTTAATACAGTACTAATTTAATCTCTGAAAATTTGTGCATATCATTTTTAATGAATGTTTGAATCTTACAAATATTTGTTAGGTAAAACATTTGAACAGTCTGTTTCATTGTAAAACATATGTATGGCCGTGAGAGCTTCAATTACTAGAGTAATTATTACCTATCTAGTGGGTAAAGTAAACTGCAGAGTTGCCACTAGTCTGGGACCTAGTATTAAAAAATCATTGTAAAATGATCTGGTGCAAAACAACTGTGGTTTCTAAATTAAAAACCCAATGGTTTCTAAAACCCAATGGTTTTCAAATTAAAAAATGACAGGCTTTTATTTTAAATCACAACAAATATCTTCAAATTTTTACAATACAAATGATAAAATATATACAGTGCTATTATTTGATTCCATCTTTACGTGAGCTACTAGTTTTCAACTAATAACATTTGTATTTATGTTAATATGTTACAATTGCCTATTAGTAGCAACTTTTTTTATTATTGAGGACACCCGCTTTGGGATTTGTGTCCCATTGTCAACTCAGGCCGTAACTTAATACCCCACCCCCATCCTAACTTAAAAGTACCAAGAGAACTGTTACGGTCTGAGTTGACAATGATACACTTCTTCCAAAATGGCCGTCCTTAATAATAAAAGAGTAAGTGCTACTACTGGCAAGTGTAACATACGTACAAGTGTTCTTAGTAATATACAGTAGCATAAATATTTTAACAAAATAAAACAATGTTTTAATTGGGATATTCATTTGCTGAAACACTTTTAATTATGAAGGAAGAAAAGGGAATTACATATTTTTATTTGGCTGATACAAGCATTTTTTTTTAAACTGTAAAATTGTAGACACATAAGTTTATTAGACTAACAGAAATAACTCTGTTAGATACAACAATGTTATGGAAGGAGAGGGGTCCCACTGAAAACACTCTACATTCCTTTTTAGTTAATGAATTTGTGTTGTTGTCAATGTCAAAGTCATTTAAAGTTATAATAAGGTCAACTACTACCATTAGGCTTCGATGTGCTGTACAAAATATTCTCTTCCATTGTAATTTCAACTTTTTTCAAACTTAATTTTTCTAAATTGTTTCAGAGAGTTTTAGTTTGTCATTGAACATGTAAAGATATGAAAATGTATCATATGCATATGTTTTTGAATTACTATTATCCTAATGGAAAAATCATTTTACTTCAAATTTTGCTTTGCCTGGTTAGTTGCAAATAATGTCAAATATTAAAAATATCGATTGCATTTTTATTTGTTACTGAAATTTCATTAGTTATTATAGTACATAAGATAATTATGGATAAAAAAATATATCCCATTTGAGATTTACACATGGAACTGACCAGTCAATAAACATGAATTTCTAATGTTTATTTTATCGTTTGTGCTATATATATATAGCTTTTGATGATGTAATTTCATTGTTTACAAAATAATAAATAGTGTATATAATATATTCATTTCTAAAATCATTAATTAAACACGCAGGAATAATTTTTTAAAGGAAATGTTCAAAGGTTTTTTCAACAAAGAACTTTTTCAACTTTTTGAGAGAGAGACAAATAACATTCTTACGTAAGTGTTAAGGAGTGCAATTGCATGTAGATAGTCTTGTACTCATTTTGAATAAAAGTATGAGTGACCATGCATACTATTTAGTGCTCAATATATATGAAGAAATTACATTTTTATTGAATGCTTTTGTTCTTTGTCTGAGGGAAAATTTTGGAGATGTAACAAGAACATATTGGGTTTGTATTAGTTATTTTATTATTTGTTCCTTTTTTTAATTCCTTTCATTAGCTCATATTCTGCTTATATATATATATATATATATATATATATATATATATATATATATTGTACAAATTTTCAATCGTTAATAAAATATGTTTTTATTCATTCAATCATGTTTAATTAGCCTACATTTGTTTAACCTGTAGTGGATAACAATTGATGTTAATACAGTTTTTTTCTAATATTTATTCCTTAATTAAATTTTAAAAAGTTAATATATATATATATTGTACAAATTTTCAATCGTTAATAAAATATGTTTTTATTCATTCAATCATGTTTAATTAGCCTACATTTGTTTAACCTGTAGTGGATGACAATTGATGTTAATACAGTTTTTTTCTAATATTTATTCCTTAATTAAATTTTAAAAAGTTAATGACTTGGTAGGATTCGAAATTAATGAAATCTTTGAAATCCATCACTTTGGCACTGAGCCAACTTTTCAATTGCTAGAAATCTATTGCTTAAAGATCTATATGAAGTTATAATAGAAAGTTCCTTACAATAATGAAGCAATACAAGAGATGGATAGAATGTGAAATTATAGACCACAATCAGTCTCATAAATTAGAAATGAAAAAGGAAAGCGAATAAATTGTAACAAACAAAAAAATATAGACAACTCCATATACTCCTTAGGGAGGAAAATGTAAAATTGCAAGGAAATTCGCTTTCTATTTTGCCACTTAATATTGTGATTCTGTCATATGTATATACATATTTATATTAATTGTAATTATAAAATAAAAAGTAACCAAAATGTAATTTGTCTTTGTTAACCTCAGTAGGAATTGACTTTGAAAAATATATTTTTTTAAATGTTCCTTGTTTATTTTATTGTCTGTTGTTTTCATTCATTTTAATGATGCTATGAAAAGGTCAAAACAGTGAATACTTAAGTATGTTGTAGAATTAAAAAAATAAAAGACATACACAAAACTCACAAATTAATCATGTATTGACTCATACGCGTTTCAATGACAAAGTCATCATCATCAGTGAGTGTTTCTACTACAACACTCCTAGGTTGGTAAGTTAGAGTTTGTAATAGCAACACTCACTGATGATGATGACTTTGTCATTGAATCACGTATGAGTCAATAAATAATTAATTTGTGAGTTTTGTATGTTTTTTTTGTTTTTGTTTTAACATAACCTTACAAGCTCAGCTCGAATATTTTTACGTTGTAGAATGTATTAATAAAATATTACATGCCGTGTGTGATAGAAAAATATTTTTTTTTCTTACAATATATAAGGAATTACCTCTTTTATTAAATGTTACAACTGTAATGTAATCAAAGACTATGACTAACCAATTAAACCTCTAGTAAAAATGCAAAAGGGGTTTGCTAATAATGTCTCTGCATTGTTTAGTGTGAGTTTATTTTTAATGAGTGCCCCTTCATTCATTAGTATGCTTGCTGTAAACAAATGACGTGTTGACAGATATACCTCCTTTAGTTCTTGGTGAAACAATTCATCTTTTCAGTGTTGAGGAAGGCAACTTGGTTCACAAATAGTTGAAATATCTGAGAGAGAATGAATAACTTATTTTGTGTGACTAAATAACTGTCACCTAAATTCATCGAAGACTAAATTCACTCTCTGTATTGACAGAAATACCTCCTTTAATTCTTGGCGAAACAATTCATCTTTTCAGTGTTGAGGTAGGCAACTCGGTTCACAAATAGTTGGAATATCTGACAGAGAATGAATAACTTATTTTGTGTGACTAAATAACTGTCACCTAAATTCATCAAAGACTAAATTCACTGTCTGTATTGACAGAAATACCTCCTTTAATTCTTGGCGAAACAATTCATCTTTTCAGTGTTGAGGTAGGCAACTCGGTTCACAAATAGTTGGAATATCTGAGAGAGAATGAATAACTTATTTTGTGTGACTAAATAACTGTCACCTAAATTCATCGAAGACTAAATTCACTGTCTGTATTGACAGAAATACCTCCTTTAATTCTTGGCGAAACAATTCATCTTTTCAGTGTTGAGATAGGCAACTGGGTTCACAAATAGTTGGAATATTTGAGAGAAGATGAATAACATATTTTGTGTGACTGAATAACTGTCATCTAAGTTCATCAAAGACAAATTCACAGTCTGTTTTAGTGTAGGAAGCTGTAAAATGATTTGTTTTTTTTTTGAAAAATCATGAGTAATACAGTTCAGGGGGTCTGTTGTTTCATATTTTTAAAACTACTTAGTGCTAGTTTTTGATGTGAATTAAATGACTGAAAATTGATTAGAGAATTTGCGTTTTGTAAGGGCAGAAAATACAGTATAAACGCAAGAAGATTCCGATGTAATTTTAAACATGTTTTCTTTGTTAAGAAGATTTGCATTTGCAGTGCTATTTCTAGTTCATTATCTTAGTTGTTTATTATAGTGCATACTAGAGAAACCTGTACTCATAATTAAGGAAACCGAAATATCAAATCAGTTTTTAAAGTGAAATCTTCAGGAAAGTATACAGATGTACATTAAGTAGCCTTGAAGAAATTTGTGGTAAGGCAGCTGATAGAGTGGTGGGTGGTCTTTACTGCTACATCATTGGTCGGATAGTGTAAGACGAGTGAGGGCTTGAAGGTGTTAACGATATATATATATTATTTGTAAAAGACCAAATGTAGTTATTCTTGTAGTAATTACCTCTGAACATGATTGCTTTGCAATCGAAATGCGCTTCAGGACATAAATAAAAAGTTTTTTGGCTTGAGATATTTTATTTATTTATAATTAAAAATTACATAACACTTGCTCTGAGTCATTATTTTTGTAGGACTGTTGCTTTATAGAATCTCCAACTTCTGAGTAAAAACAAAGTGGGACAAAATTATTTGTGTTTTTCAAAAAATTGTTAACAAATTTGAAATTTTAAATCTGACAGGGTTTTTAACAGTTTATAATAACTGTAGGAGGCTTATGGTTATAGCAATAGGACTGTCATAATGTGGTATTACTAAGATGGGTTATTACAGGTTTATTTGGTCAGAGAGAAGCTTTAGTCTACTAATTCTAAGGAATAGTTTTAAAATGTTTTAAGACTAGGCGTTAGAATAAAAAGTTATTGTTTTACAGGTAATAAATGGAGTTGATAATGCAATAATTTTTGAAGTATGTAGTCTGGCTTGAGATATTTTATTTATTTATAATTAAAAATTACATAACACTTGCTCTGAGTCATTATTTTTGTAGGATTGTTGCTTTATAGAATCCCCAACTTCTGAGTAAAAACAAAGTGGGACAAAATTATTTGTGTTTTTCAAAAAATTGTTAACAAATTTGAAATTTTAAATCTGACAGGGTTTTTAACAGTTTATAATAACTGTAGGAGGCTTATGGTTATAGCAATAGGACTGTCATAATGTGGTATTGCTAAGATGGGTTATTACAGGTTTATTTGGTCAGAGAGAAGCTTTAGTCTGCTAATTCTAAGGAATAGTTTTAAAATGTTTTAAGACTAGGCATTAGAATAAAAAGTTATTGTTTTACAGGTAATAAATGGAGTTGATAATGCAATAATTTTTGAAGTATGTAGTCCATTCTTTAGATTTGATTTTAAATAGCAACTCTGTTGAAATATTACTTTTGAATTACAGAAAAACTATTGTACGTTTTAAAAACAACCCTTGTATGAAAATTCCCCAAAACATAAAGACTAGGCATTTTTTATTGTAAATTAAATTTGGAAATATTTCATTGCAGTATCTTTATATTGTTGCTTTTAAGGTATTTGATATTGATGTATGATATGCATTCCTTGGACAGGAAGTTACACTAACATCAATTCTCTAGCAACAAGGAATCCATGTCAGGCTTTTACTCACCTATATGCTTAGAATATTGCAATAAAGTATTCACGGTTTCGCTCATTTGCGGTTGGTAAAATTACAGCATTTCCCGCTAATATGTATAGTATTTATTAAAAAAAGACAGTATAGTAATTGGGCAGGTTGTAGGATGTGTTTTCTTATTTATTTTGTACAGTACTGTAGTTATTTATCACAATCAAATCTGATTATACTCCAAAGATCTGTTATACTGTACACTAGTAGGCCTACTACTCAAAAGATAGGGATTCCTAATTTATAAGTGGCATTATAGTCGCTGACAAACAGCAATGAATCAATCCTGTGCCCGCATCCAACCCCATACATAAGTTTAGCTTCACTTCTGTTTATTTACTGCTAATTTAATAGTTTTTGAAATCCAAACATCGATATTCGTATCTGGTGGCCGTAACTAACTCAATTTGTTTTCTCCATCAGTTACCAAACGGTGTTGCATTCGCTTGTCGTGTCTGCTAGTTTTGGAAACGTCGCGTCTACTTGTGGAAGTGTTTAGTTAATATTGAAGGAAAACGTAAATAAACAATAAAAATATGTATGTAATTATCTAGTAGGTAAATATACCATACTGTATTATAAGTATACAGTATAGCTGTAATTAATGTTAATATTTTTTATGTGAAACGAAACTTCCGCTTTCCATATATACTTGGTTTCATTACTCGCAGTCAGTTCGGGGAATGTAAACCCCCCCCCTCTAGTTAATAACGAGGGACTACTGTTCTTTAGTTAAATAACCTTAGGACGAGTGTTAAATAAACAGGATAGTTGGCATTTTGGTCAGATGTGACAGAACAACCCCCAACATGGGGACCTGATCATATTAAACAAATTGAGTATACTTTATCCTAACACTTCTAGGAATAAGATTACAGTTGCTGGGAAATGATTGGTTGTATTGCAAGATTCTATGATGGATTCTAATCTTACTAATAAGGGAAATGCAAGAGAGAGATAGAGTGGAGAAAGAGAAGGAGAAAAGAAGGGAGAGAGAGGAAGGAAGAAGAAAGAGAGGAGATTGTAAAAACGGAATCTTATTGCTTATAGTTCAAGGGAGTCCTTATTCCTTACAACAAGAGGCTTTTCATCACCTGCGGAGTTTCTGCCGTACCAATGTTAATGATGGTGTTTTCCACTCCCTAAATGCATTTGAGGATTTTGCAAATTTAAGAAGAATTAATTCTGCAAGTCAATAGGACATTACAAAATATTTTATACAAAATATAAGTTATATACTTCTATAAACTAACTATGCCTAAGTTTATTGCTTATTTGAGTGTTTACTGTGCCTGTATGGTCAGTTTTAAGATAGACCAGTAACACAATACCTGAACACGGCTTAAACAGTCATTGTACACACACATTTAAAAAAATCTGGACTACTTTGGACCAAAAGGATATTTTCCAGCTTTCATAATTCAATTTTTTCGTTATTTCAAAATTCTCACTAGTCTATTAGGTTTTGAATTATCCAAGTTCTACTTTATTATATTTTTATGGTAACAAAAAAAAACAATAAGATCGAACACTCAAACTTGAGATAATAAAACATTTTGAGAGATTCAAATACACAGTTAGTATATATCGGAAAGTGAAAATTAGCTACTGAAAAAAGAGATTTAACACCAAATGAAAATTTCTCTAAAGGTTCAGAACTAGGGATGAGATTTTGGAAAATAACTGAAGGAGTTGATTAATGAATGTAGTATTGTGTGAAGAGTGATAGGTGTGACTGTTACAGAGAAAAGAGAAAAACAATTAGAAAGAGTTAAACTATGGTTTAGATAACAACAAACATCTTTAGTGAATTAATATAAACTCATGTTTTTAACAACGGTGGTTGAAGAACAAAAAATACTAAACTTAAAATAAATGAAAAGAAAATGGCTGAAGAAAAGAAGATACCAGATGATATATAATGTCACAAATTGGGAAGTTGATGAAAGGAGTTTGGTTTGGACTAAAGTCTCTGAATATTTTTAATTACTAAAATATTAAACATAAATGAATTTCGAATCTTGTTGCTGTTCATTACAAGCTGGTTGTAAATTACTCATTACACTTTTGCTATTACTTGCGACCAGACTTTTTGTTAACTAAAAGTTCTTAAATTGGTAACTTACACTTGGAGGAAACGTTTTTGTCTTTCGATTTCTTCAGCCTCGTATTTTTGCCGCTAGGAATGCTTCAGTTTTCCTTCCTCGGTACCATTTTTTTGAAAGTTAGAAGTGATTTGATCTAAGACTATGTGTGATCTGTGCCGTATTTGTTCATTTAAGATGTCATTTTTATGTGTGTTGCTATGTCTATATATTTCATATTGTTCTAGTGTGTTTAATTTATGGCTAGTTTAGTGTCCATGAGGTAATTTGCGAAGGTGGATTCAATAGTAGTGTGCAGTGCGCTTTTGTGTTCTTTATATCTTTCGGCGAAAGATCTGCTTGTTTGTCCAATATAGAACTTATTGCAATTGTTGCATTTTAGTTTGTATACTCCTGGATTATTGTATGTGTTGGTATTGTTATTAATGCTGTGTCTGATAGCTGTTTGGCTTTTATTTGTTGTTTTGTAAGCTACATTGTATCCTGTTTTTTTGAATTGGTGTTCTATTTTATTTGTGAGTTTGTTTATATATGTGAGGGTGATGAATTTGTTTGTGTTCGTGTTTTTGATGTTTGTGTTGTTGTTAGTGTTCTTGTTGAGTATTTTTCTGTGTAGTTTGTCTAGTAAATAATTGTCATATCCATTTTTGTGGGCTAAATTTTTGATTGTGTTTAGTTCTTCTGTGTAGTTAGTTGTGGACATAGGTATTTTATTTAGTCTGTGTAGTAAAGGTTTGAATGCTGCTTGTTTATGTTGTATTGGGTGGTTTGATGAATTGTATATCAGTGTGTCTGTCAGTGATGCTTGATGATGGAGATACTACCAATCTTTGAAAGTTAACTCGCATAAATACCAAGTAAGATTCTTGTTTAAGTACATATAATGATAGTGATATATATGATTTCCTCATGTTAGAACTAATATTTCCAATAAATAACACATTCTATTCTTAGTACATAGAGCTGGTTTTCATTGTCTGAATATGTGCTATCTCAGGAACCAATAAATATTCTGAACGTACTGTGGTGAAAGAAATGTATTGAATTATTAATAGGATTAATTAAACTTTTGCTTCTCTAAACTGCCCATTAACTCGTACACCCTTTACAATCAATCACTTCATTAAAATTTGTATAGGTTTGATCTTTCATAATTTATTATCGTTGACGTATGCTTGTGTTTTAAAGTACATTTAATTACATAGGCGATGATAATTCAAGTCTGTGGGTGTTCTGGATTCAAATTATGGCTTTGTCGTACACTGGAGGTTTGTATTGCAGTTAGGTCATTTTATTTATTGAGGATTTCACTGTTTAAAATACCTAAACTCATTTTTCAGCCATTATAAATACTAATTTTATTATTTGATTTATAGCCTGTGTATATGTCAAAAAATACATTACCAACAACACAAATTTCTGTACTTCAAGTCAATTTAATGAGTTTAAATAATTCAAAAAATAAATTACCAACAACACAAATTTCTGTACTTCAAGTCAATTTAATGCGTTTAAATAATTCAAAAAATAAATTACCAACAACACAAATTTCTGTACTTCAAGTCAAATTAATGAGTTTAGATAATTCAAAAAATAAATTACCGACAACACAACTTTTTGTACTTCAAGTCAATTTAATGAAGCTTGGTGTAATCATCTTGAATTCGCTGATTAAACTATATTTAAAAAGTACTTAACTAAGTGAATATGTAATGGCCTACTTGCTGACGCGTTTCAAAACATTCGTTCCTTTAACGAAGCTAACCCTCTACTTGAGTTTAAATAATTCAAAAAATAACTGCTTGGAAAGGGAATGATACCAAGATTGGCAATTACTTACTGTGTACAAACATCTTTTATGAATTTTTACAATCAACTTGAAAAACATTGAAAGCAATTTTTATTTAAGGTATGTTATTAATTGCTACGGATAAAATATATTTGGACTACATTTTACATGCATTTACCAATTTGTCATACAATTGGTACCATTTTTTGAAGTCTGTCAATGATTCTTCAACATTAATTAAGCCCAATTATGGAGTTTCTTGTTTAAAGAAACTAAAACATCAAATCCTCTTCATTGTTATGCAATGAAAGTAATTTTTAAAAAAATCATATATGTTATTTGACTGGAATTTTCAAACAAAACCCATTTCAGCCAGGATTTACTATTTCTAACCTTTATTAATTCAGTATTTTTAATTCGGTACTTCAATAAAAATTCGGTACTTCTGCTTTTAACACATCCTTGTTCAAATCAAAATATATGTTCAACATTTTTAGTTTTATTTTACCAAGAGTGTCAAATTCCAAAAATTTATGTGCAAATTAATTAAAATTTTTAGTTTTATCAGTGAACATTTATGATTGCAATTTTTTTAGTGTGTTTTTAAAATATTTTAAATATGTAAATATATATTAAAAAAAAAACATTTTATATAAATTGTACATTGCCACCTAAACGTGTAAACAATCATTTTACCAAAGATTATGTATTAATTCTCTTCAACCTCTTCTTTCTCAAATTAGTTTTAACAATTTTTAAAAAATATTTTTTTAAGAAAAGTTATTTATACAAAGTTTGAGGCTGAATGCATAGATTGAAAGGTAGCTCTTGAGATGGGAATAAAGTTTTCTAGACAAATATTTTAATTGTTCAAATTATTTCAATGACAGTGATGAATAAGCAGAGTTGTACTTGGACTAAATGGAGTCTGGCATTGCTGAAGGTACAACAGCTGCTTCGCTATCTCCTTTCCCTTGCTTAGGATTTGCCAAATATTACTCTTGGAGACTTCTTACAAACATTTTCTGCCCCTCCAGAGGTTAGCCACCGTCGTCAATTTCATTCCACTGATTGGGGGTCTCTTTGGATGGTTTATAGAAGGAGGTTAACAGAATCCATCATTTCAAGAGGCTACCATTAAAAGCATAGAGGTTCACCTTTGAATATTCATAGTACTTTTATGTGACCCCCACTCTCTGTTTACCACAAGGGTCACATAGACCCAGTTCTAAAGTTGCGTATAATCTTACTGAAAAACTCTGGTAAACGTTTTGCTCGAAGACCCCTAGATTCCATCTCAGTAGCTAAAATATTGACACTTACACACATTTATAATTACATATTTACGTACCCATATTTTAAAAAAAATCATTAATGTTTTAGTACTTACGTATAGTATATGGAGGCCACTATTATAGCACACACTTCAGTGGTTAGGTTATCGTAAATATGTTACAATTACTTCCTTGTTACATTATGAATTGGATGTGGAGAAGTACTAAATAGAGGAACAAGAGGTATCGAGGTACCGCCGGAATATATATGTGGCAATTGGGATTATTCGTGACTAGCACGATGCGCTCATCTCAATAACAAGTAATTTTCACAGTAAGTCAAATAAAGTCTGTCCTGTATAAATATTTAGTGTTCTTACGTCCCCTGTAAAATAACCTTTAAAAATAGTACATACCCCTCTCCTGTATTATACATAAGTACCATTTTTTTTTTTTAAAAATAGGCTTTCAATTGAGTTTTAAAATTTTAAATATATATTTTTTAATATAGCCACTATCAATTAATTGCAATGTATTGTAATGTAGTGTAGTTTCTATTTATATTGTAAAAAAAATTATACAAATTATTTCCTATTATTTTTTAAGGATAAAAATAAATTTATTCTATACTTTTATAGAAATGGGAAATTATTTATCTTAAGCTAGACCTGTGCATGGCGGTTGTAAAAAAGGATACAAAAGTCAGGCATCTCAGATAATTGCGTAGCAATTACAGTATTCCCATGCAGTCTCTTTGCTTTCTGACATGTATTGGTACAGTAGTAACACATTCCTTTAAAATCTGCACTCAACAACTATCTCACTCTTTGTGATAAAGTATTACTTTACATTGACCTATAACTATTTGTCATGAATGCAAATCGTTCTTAAGAAATTAAATTTCTCCGAACTGAAATGTATTGTAGTCATTCTAGAAATCTATTTTTTTTAAAAATATATACAAATATTTGTAACAGAAGTGATGGTGTGTGTATTGAGAATTTTAAATTAGTCAGCCAGACGATGATGGTTTAAAATTGTTTAATATTAGGAAATTACTTAAGATGATGGCCACTATATGAGAGTACTATTTATGGTTTGAAAATAGAGTCATTCCGAAACCTGTCAACAAAGTAAACAATTGTAATGTTAAGAGAGGCAGACAAATATACTCATACATTACTCATATATATTATTTAATGTTCAGAACTGTAATGAATATATATATATATATATATATATATATATATCGCAATATGTTTTCTTGTGTATTAATAAAGAACAAAAGTCAAAATACAAATACAAGAATTATATTTGAATTTACAATTCAAAGCTTTTTGTGTTTGTTTACAGTGTTTGTAATGTTAGGGCAGCAAAATAAAAAAAAAATTAAAAAAAAAAATAAATAAATAAAAAAAAAATTTCAACAACATTGTAATTGATTTGGCATAACTATTTATTTGATCTAATTTGCACATATGTTAATTTTAATTGTTTAATATTCCTGATGATGTTGGTACTGTTAGCCAACGAAAAGCTTTGAATTGTAAATTCAAATATAATTCTTGTATTTGTATTTTGACTTTTGTTCTTTATATATATATATATATATATATAAACCCAATTCCACAATATACAATCCTATTATCAATTGAAGTTGCTTGATTTATCATCTTGAAGTCACTGATTAAACTAATTTTAAAAATACTTAACTAAGTGAATACGTAATTGCTTACTTGCTGATACGTTTTAAAACATTCGTTCTTTTTACGAAGCTAACCCTCTACGTTAGAGCCTTTACAAATAACCGGATGCCGCCAGTAGAAGGCTTCGTAAAAGGAACGAATGTTTTGAATCGCGTCAGCAAGTAAGCAATTACGTATTCACTTGGTTAAGTATTTTTAAAATTAGTATTATCAATTGATTTATTGGGAAATTGGATTATTTATTACGCTCCCAAATATTGTTATTATTATTTGTTACAGATTTTTTTTTAATAAATGTATTGTGAATTTGAAAATAATGGACTAAAATTATTATAAGATTAATGATAATTTTCTTAAAGTAATTTATAATTCATAATTCTGATGAATAGTAAGCTATCTTTGGTTTCTTTAGAAAAAATGAAACAATCCTTGGTGTTGATTGAAGAACAAAACTGTTTTTCAATTAAATAAATAAAACCTACTAACCACAATACAAAAATCTTAATTACAATTACTTTATGTACATTTCCATTACATGGTAATCATCTTCAGAAGTACTTTTTGATTCAACAGTTTTATTTTAAACGAAATCCGTATTTGACACACAGACAAATATACATTTTTTTAAAAATTGCTCCCAAAAATTGCTGATTTTCTTTTGGTCACATTTGACCTACCATTTTAGTTACAAAACTTCAATAACATTGTATTTTTCTTTTTTTTCCTACTACGAGGAACATTAGGGACTGTGACAGTAAAAGATTTAACTTGATAATTATGGAAAATTAAAAGAGAATTATATAAATGAGAGAGTTAAATTTGAGATAAAACTTGGCAGTACCTTTATGAGTGTTCTATTGTTGCCCTTCATATCCAGAAAGACAAAAGGGAAAGAATCATTTGCAAATTGAGCAAGACCACTTAGATTCAATTATTTTTGCTCTTTAGAGATATAATTATAGAGATAAAGTATTTCCTGTGTGTGTGTGTGTGTGTGTGTGTGTGTGTGTGTGTGTGCGTGTGTGTGTGTGTGCGTGTGCGTGCGTGCGTGTGTGAATTTTATTGGTATAATTTTCCACACACACAAAATATCTACACATATAGTCCTTATATTGATGTTAGCACAATTTTAACAATCCTTTTTTAAACCTTATTGACCAACTACAAGCCATATTAACTGAGTTTACTACTTTGACCTTTAATATATTTACAGTTTTCCTTCAGCCATTAATGTTGATTTGCTTTTCATCTCTAATAAATTGTATGCTTGGTTTTAATTTTTCTTAATAATTTTATATCCATCTGTTTCATATGTTTACATTTATTTTAAACAACTTTCAATCAGACATTCCTTTGTATTTATTTTGTAGAAATCGTTTTTTATTGTTCTAAAGTTTTAACTTTTTAATTTGTAAGAAACAATAAAATTAGTATTTAGGAACTATGGTTGTAGCAAGGAATTGGAGTATTTTGCTTGTAATGTTTGAAAATTTGGAACGGAAATGTGAAAGTATAGGATTTATTTATTAAAACACGTGTAAATATTTTACAACTTGCCTATAGTAGCACTTACTTATATTTGTTAATGACGGCCATTTCGGGAGATGTGTCCCATTGTCAGCTAAGACTATATCTATGTTAACAATGGGACCCATTTCCTGAAACGGCCGTCCTCGGCAAATATAAGTAAGTGCTACATAGGCAAGTTGTAAAATATTTGCAAGTGTTTTAGTGGAAAGTAATAGCTCACGTGAAGATTCAATCAACTAATATATATTTATTTATAAATTTACTTATTCTAAACTACAAAATATTGATATCACTGATATCTCTATGTAAGGCAACAAATATGCAGACTATAGTGTTATATATTAAACTACAACATTGAACTGGCATGCAAAAAAATATTTGAAGTGGTTTAGTTTATTTACATCAAATATTTATTAGTCTAAAATTTGATATATTTTTTTTTAGCCTTTTGAACAAGAACGCAGAATAGTAATAAAAGCTAGTTCATAAAACCATTTCGTTTAAAGAATTTTGTTAAATACAAACACACAAGTTTGCCATAAAAAGGCACAATTTGAGATGTTTTCATGTCTGTGTAATAAAAACACGGGCTCTATATTAGTGACAACTTTTACTGGAGACAAGGGGCTGAACTAAGCTTGAGTCTTGGCGCTCATTCATCATCTGTAAAGCTTTAACACAACATTACTTGCAAAAATAAATACATTAAAGGGGAACACTGCCAATGTAATGTTTGTCAGCTAGGGTTGGCAATAAAGCGTATACATTGGCAGAAATTCTGCCTAGTCATGTTGATACCTAAAAATTAAAATATTTTTCAGTGATTTACAAAGTATACATATATATATATATATATATATATATATATATATATATATATATATATATATATTTCAAAATAACTGAGGATATTCAAATACAAGAATTATTTATTAATTTGTATTCAAAGATTTTCGCAGTACCAGCATCATCGGGAATGAATTTTAATGAAGATAATTATAGGATTGTATTATTCATTCCTGATGATGTTTGTACTGTTTACCAATGAAAAGCTTTGAATACATGAATAAATAATTCTTGTATTTGAATATCCTCAGTTGTTTTGATTAATATTCAAGAAAACATATTATATATACACATACGTACATATTTGTCTAGCATACTATTTTTAGTAACTAATAATATCTGTCTTTTACAAAATCAACAAGAATACATTATCTCCAACAATATCTACATGTATTCTTTCTTAGGTTATTGTTGGGAGAAAGCAATTATTTACATGTTAAATAAAGTTGTAATTTATTATTTTCTTATCTAGAAAGTTCTTTTTTTAATGGGGTTTTAAGAATCAATCATTTTTAGAATACTTTAATTTTTCTGAAGATAAAATTTAATTATAATTCTTACTTTTGAAACCAAATTTAGCTACAAATCTTCTAAAATTTCTTTTAATTTCATTACAAAGTTAAAAAAAGTATACATATTCTTATTTGTGAAAAACATTTATTGTTAAGCTATTTGTTTACAAAATGTTAACAGTTAAGGACAGGTTTGTATGTTGTTTATAATAAATTAGTTACCTGTTTTGAAATATGATAATTTTAGGGATTATAATTTTAATAATACTTAAAAATTAACCTAAATTTATTTCATTAGATTAATTAGTTTTTTACTGAATCTATAATTTACGTGAATTGTTAATTAGGCAACCTAATAATTATTTTTAAAACAGAAAAGAATTGTTTAAATTTTGTTGTTTGTCATAGACGATAGCATCAGTGACTCATTTTAAATGTTTCTAATAGCATCAGTGACTCATTGGATTATGTTTGTATGTGTTAGTATTGAATTTTCATTTGATTTGTCTATTGTAAAGGTATTCCTTTTAAACATTTCACTAGGTTTATTATTTAATCCACCCAAATGAATCTGTAAAAATGTTCCATCATTATTTAAGGCATTTTTAGTTATGTTAGTATCCAAATAAAGCTGGAAATATTCCTTCCTGAGGGAGAGTTTGACTTATGTTGAGGGAAATACTTAGTGTGGTTTGTTTAGCTTCTTATACTTTTTGAAATAATGGAACAATGATGTTTACAATAATCTCAGATCTTTCCCAAATGAAATTTGAAAGTGCTTGTGTAAAGTGTGCAGTTGAATGTATTTTATTTAAATTTAATTAATTCAAGTATACAAATAATTACAATCACATGAAAAATGTCTTAAAATTCAAGAATTATTAAATCATTAAAATTATTTAGTTTTTATATATTATATGAAATTGAAATTATTTAGAATTGAGAGTTATTTATCACCAGCATTTGTTCTTGAGGTATTTTTGAAGTGTCATTTGTAATTTTTGTTGTATTGGTTACTTTTATTTTTATCTTGCATTTTGTGTCTTTATACTTATTTTCCTGACCTTGATGCTATCAAAGCTTAAAAAGTAAACAGATTTCTTTATTTTTTGTTAATAAGATTAACTAGTAATTTAAACAAAATAAATTTTAAAGTCACTTCTTACTTAGGTGGGAAAAAAATTATTTCAGGTATTTAATGATTAAATAATTACAATTAACCTAAATAAAGAAACATAACCTGTGTGTTGAATAAATAAACCTCTATATCACAAATAACTTTTTCATTTATTTAATAGCTTATGTACATTTCAATTATATAGCAATCATCTTCAGAGGTAATTCACAAAACAAACTAAGAGGGTTTATTTATTTAAATTAAAAATTGCACCACAGTTGATTGATACAGTTATAAAATCAATTGTTTTATGAAATCACTTGTTATCACTTATTTTAAGCCAAATGGGACGAAATAAATGTATTGCATACCTTGTCCCTTTTGTGAAAAGTTTTTTGGTACTTACGTATTATACAGAGGCCACTAATATAGGTTTGTAGTAAAGTTGTGTAAAATGACAACCAAATCTATCTTAACTGAATACTTCATATGTATATTTTAATAAAGATATATAGTAGTGTTGCATAAAATTACAACCAAATCCATCCTAACTGAATGCTTTATAGGTATATTCATGTTTTCGAAAACGTAGTCCCAACTAAAATGGGAATAAATAAACCCAACATAACCTAACTTTAGCGTGTTTTCCAGAGTTAATTTGTGTGTTTGTTGAAGTTAATTTATTCACCTATGAAGTATCTAGTCAGGATAGATTTGGTTGTAGTTTTATACAACATTACTATTAGTGGCATCTGTATATAATACATGAGTACCAGTTTTTTCCCATATAAAACTAAAATTCAATTAAGTTAATGTTTGAAAAAACTGTATTGCATACCTTGGCCCTTTTGTGAAAAGTTTGTCTCCCATTTAAAACTAAAATTTAATTAATGTTTGAAAAAATTGTATTAACAACAAGTGTCCTTTACTACAAGTTTTAAAGAATGTATTTGAACTTGAGTGGATAAATAAAGTGTATTTTTATTTCAAAATGTATACATACAACGATTGAACGGTTTATATATAGATAAGGAGAGTGTAAACTAATAGTAGGGATTGAAAAATGTGCTTTTTGCCTTGAAACACAAATTTACATTTACTGTCTAGTTCCAATATTTACCTCAGTTTCCATACTGTTACCTGATCTTTTTCAAAGTTTTAAAATATGTCTTATGAGTGTTTGTGTTATGGAAAATAAACATCTCTTTACAAGCAACACATTATTGAATAAAATGGTTAAACTACTTAGATTTAAGTCTTAAGAACTTATAATTAATTAAAATAAACCGGTTTCATTACTTATACATTCTTCTGAAGACTGTACCTTTTGTATTCTCAAAAAAGAATTTGAAGCAATGCTTTTAGAAGTTTTTTTTTTGTAAAAAGTAACAATTACATACGAATTTTTATGAAATGAAGATAAAAAAAGAGAAATTAGTAACGCCTAAAACATTTTTTTCCGTTTAGTATTAGAGAGAAAGAGTAATTAAGTCATCTGACAACAATGTAGACACAGATGTACCAAGAGGTATAATAGCTTAAATGTTGCTTGTAACAAAGCTGTGTACATTTTTTGTGTCTTTACACATCCGGGAAACTGTGCATCTGTGTTACGTTTGTCTTGAAACAAAGCTAATAAAAGTATTGATGTTTATTCATGACTTATTAAAATACACCATATACTAGTTAAAACAACATATATTTTTTTATATAATTAATATTCTTGTGGAATTTTAACTTAAGATGTTTAATTAATCAATATTATACAAAGGTTTTTTCTAATTTTGAAGAATTTAATTGTAGTTTTTGTTAGTGGTTTTAGTAGGCTGACTTTTGTATGAGACTTGTAAAATTATTTCTTTTATATTATTAACATTTAAGCAAATATTTATTTTATATGATCGTTTCTGAATATAATAAAATTTCTGTAATTGGATTTATGTAATATGATTCATATTTCTCTGTAAACACTTTTATCATCTTATTTATATTAAATTTATAAGCGTTATATATAATATTTTAACAAATTAGAAAACTTTGTTGTTTTTGTCGTATCTATTGAAGTGCAAAAAGTTCAGATTCTTCCAAAAGTCTTGATAACAAAATCTGCCATTTCTGGAGCCCAATGGCTATGAAGTATTTCAACTGGAGTTAGTTGTGTTTGGGGACAGCATTTGCAAAAAATTTAGTTAAAAAGGAAATATATCTTATTAGTTATTAGTTACTGTAAAAATTTATGTTAAATTTGTGATGTAGAAGAGTTTTAGCGATTTCTTAAGTAACTTGTTGCAAGTTCTAGAATGAAAAAATTCTATTACTTAAACTTAAATATTAATGTGTGTAAAATACGTAAATATATTTAGAACATAAGTAATTACAATCATTTACTTTCTTTCTCCTTCAACCAAAAGAGCATTAATAAAATTAAAGAAATACTTTATTAATTATTTGAAAAAAAATGTAAATGTTTAGTTATATGTGTTGAGTGTTTTAAAATTTAATTACTTGATTATCACAGGTAGTCTTGATTGAATTTAATTAAGATAACTATATAGCAAAATGTTAAATTGTGTAGCATCACTGAAGATGATGACATATTGTCATTGAAACGCGTATGATAATAAAGTTTTTATAATTGTGAGTCGTAGCATATTTATACATAGCAAAATGTTGAAAATTTATTTACATAAATTTCACAAATATCCAGATATTCTGCATATGCAGTAAACACAGATTCATTGTGTGATTTACTAAACATGGTTTGTTTTTAAATGGAACCATTTTGTAAAAGCTTTCATTTTTGTTGCAGATAAAAAATTATGAAAAACTCGAGTGTTCAGAGGAGAGGCGAAAACTTGCGCGAGAAATCTACGACAACTTTATCATGAAGGAATTGTTAGCTCATGCTCATGTAAGTTTATTCTGGTTTTAATTTCAATTATTGATTAGTGAATAATATGAGTTTCTGTTTGGTTAAGACTCCATTTAGAGAATTTCGGTATTCCTCAGTGTTTATTGACTTGTGGAAAATGTGTCCAGGGATAAAAGACCAACTAATCTAACCCAACACTTTGCTGACATTTATGAGTGACGTTATGGTCATAATATAAGCGATAATAATGTTTGATCTTTTCACAACGTATTGACACATTCATCTGGCAACAACTGTGATAAATATATATATATATATATATATATATATATATATATATATATATATATATATATATAATACGTTTTCTTGTTTAATAATTTAAAACAACATAGGTTATTCAAAAACAAGAATAATTATTAATTTTTCCAAAGCTTTTCGTTGGTAAACAGTACCAACATCATCAGGAATGAAAATTACAATAATGTAAGCTGTAGACCTCATTTATTAGCTATATTAAACTAGGCTCATTTATTAGCTATATTAACATATAAACTATAGCTTACATTATTGTAATTTTCATTCCTGATGATGTTGGTACTGTTTACCAACGAAAAGCTTTGGATATAAATTAATAAATATTCTTGTTTTTGAATAACCTATGTTGTTTTAAATATATATATATATATATATATATATATATATATATATATATATATATATATATATATATATTCTTGATATTTCACGTTGTCCTTTATTTTTCCATTGCACTGACTTTATGAAGTTATTATTATCACTTGTAAATAATTTTTTCCACCACTAAGTGCAATAATTTTACCTTATGTGATTCACCTTTGATACCTTTGTCGAATCACTGAATTAATTTTCTTTATTTTTCTGGTGTGAATGTTCGGTCTGTGATGCTGGTATTTCTTGATGTCATACATATTTTTTCTTGAGCCGTCTGTATAATGTTTTTGAATAGTACGTCGTTTGCATATGTTGTCTATAGGTTCATTAAATTTAACTGCACACAAAACTATATACTTTATTCTTAACCACCTTTGAATGACTTATCATCATCATCAGCGACACTACTACAAATTTACATCTTCAACTAAAAGGACTTTTTTAACTTTACACATTTAGTTGCAGTTGTAAATTTGTAGTAGTGTTGCTGCTGATGATGGCATGGTTCATTGAAACGCTTATGACAATAAATTATATTGCTTTGTGAGTTCATGTGTAACTATTTATTTTATTTGCATATTTTCTTATAATTATTAATACAGAATATATTAGACAATTGAAATATCTTACGTGACATTTATTCCATTAGCTTTGGAATTTGAGAAAGAAGAGAGATTTTATTGCTATTACAAGTTCTATTTTAGCAGAGTTGTTATGTATAGAGCTTTACACCTTTTACACTTCCTCTGGGAATCCACACAGACTCCCAAATCTAAGCTTAGGTATATTCAGAGCATCACATACTGCTGAGAAGTATTTCTTCCTGAAGTCTATTTCTGAAAGAGCTTGTTTGCATTTTAATTTTCAGTTTATAGCGACTTTAAATACAGCCTATTTAATTTGAGATAGGTTGATTAATAAATTTATTTTAAAAATATTTTTCAATTACGTTTTTAAAGGAACCTTTTGTTTTGTGATTTGAGCTAAATATGGTTTATGTATTTACATTCGATTCACTTGTTTATTTAATTTTTCTAATACTTATAAAATATTTAATTAAATAAAGTCCTATCTCATTTAGTGAGTTTGATAGTTTATATTTTCAGTATACAATATCAAGCCCCCATAGTGGTACAATATATTACAATAAAAATATTGGCAAATCCCCAATACCACAAAATTAATCAAAAATAACTAATATTACAAGTTACCTAAGGATAAAGTCTATATACACTTTGATGACCATGTCATCATCATCAGAGGGCTTTGATACAAAATTACGATCTAGAATACAATCATTTACAATCTAGACTATAATGAAATAAAAATTAATTCAAATAATAAAGTAAAAAATATAGAGGTGAGTTACGGATAGGCCATTTATCTATTTTTGCTGATTTATTACTTGATGTGACTATAAAAACTATTAGCAATTTTTTGGGGTTAATACTTTTAGCTAATATAACATTTTGATGTAATACATGCTGACTAGGGAGGGGGGGCTTATGATTTGCCAATATTTTTATTGTAATTTCATTTTCAGATTTAATTTTCTTTTCCACTTCTAATATTCCTAATATGACAATTTAATAAACAGTGTGATAATGATAATTTATGTGAATTTTCAGTATAATTTTATTATTTATTTTATTTTTGAATAGATTTAAACTTTTTGAAACAGCTTTGTTGATGTTAACAGACAGTGCAAATTTTGTTTACACAGGGTAACAGAAAACTCATGCAAATTTAATGTCATTATATTTTTTTACTAGTTGTTTTGCAAAATCTTTCTTTATTTTGCAAATTAGAGAACAAAATTACAAGTAATTAAGATGTGAAATTTCTATTCAGTGTTCCTGGTGTTAAGCAGTGTTCCTTGTTACGAAGTTTACATTCTACAGGACTCTTAATTCCTTCTTTACTGAGTGTATTTCATTGCCGCTGGGATTTATTGCTATTTGCATTATTGAGTACTTACATTTACATTGTAGTCAAGGTCACGTATAGGCCGGATTGTAACTCATCAGGTTTAGCTGTTTACCAACTGTGCGTCATTTTGACGAACCTTCTAAACTTTTAAATGTCAGTTGTAACATAAAACGAGATAAGTACTTGCTGGTGTAATATTGTCGTGGCCCCCTGTTTTATAACAGTTTTGTTGGTACAAGTGGTCATTACTGACCAACATAATTAACATAACTTTAATTTTGCAATAAAAATAGAAACAATAATTCAATTCACTATGAATTAGACTATAAATTCACAGATAAAACTGCAGTTTATTATTGTTTCTAACAGTTACTAATAGATTGTGCTTTTAGTATATTTATAAACTAATAGGTTAGATATATACTAATATTTAATTTGTACACACTTTAACCATAAAGCAAGTGAAAAATGTTGGACGTTTTTTCAACATACTACTAGATGTGCCAAAATAAACAGTACTGAAACTGAATCAGTTGTACTAGAATGACCGATACAGGTTCATTATTGGTAATTTTATAGGAGACCTCAACAGATTTTATTGTCCCCAAAACTTTCTTTTTTGTACACAGTAGCTCCAGCAAGATGATACAACCAGCCACACTGCCTTAGACTACATTGCTTTCCTTCAAGACACTTTTGGCAACCGCCTCATCTTCCTTAAAACAAACTTTCCTTACCCAGTCCCCTCTCGCGATCTTACAACACCTTATGCTAACAACTGCCGAATGATGAAGGAGAAGATTTTCCACCATAAAACAACCCCTCTCATCAAAATGATACAAAACTTTCAAGAATGATACGAGTGTTGCCTCAAATTGAATGGAGGCCATATAGAACATGTTTATATCCGAGTCTAACCGATTTAGCTTCTTTTTACTTGTATATGTTTGTAAAACTACATAAATAAAATCAAATGAAATGAAGTAAAATCTTACAACAGTTTCAGTATTGTTTATTTTGGCGGTTATGGTATAATCACAGGGAACCACAGTTCAAGAAATAGAAAAAAGAATTAAGGTAAGCTAAAAAGTTGTAAGTCATTTGAGCTTGAAGGGATCAACATTTACTACAGAATCTAGATATATGACAGAGCTTTTACAGGATTGGTACTTGGTTTTAGGTGCAAAATTTGGGTCATCAACAAAGACACGTGAAGAAAGATTAATGTAATAGAGGTTCTTCTCTTCTAATAGATGGCTCTTCTAAAAAGAAGTATAGTGTATGAACACCAAGTCTTAAAAGAATATCAACTGATAAAATATCAAGAAAAATTGACACAAATAAGACTGCTTTGGTGTGAATTACCAAATATAAATTGAAACTTTCGTGTTACCTTGTGGGTGAGAATAAATCAAATAAAGATTCTCTAATAACATTCATTAGGCAAAATAAATGACTAATCACCCAAGACAATTGAAAGAGTAAGATACCTTGGACTGAGAAAGACGCTATTAGGAGTTGGGATGTGGCTATAAGCTGTTTTTAATCCAATTATATCCATGAGTGCACAATAAGAGGGATAAATAAAATCCGTTGTTTACCTCCTTCTACAGTCATCTTGATAGTGTTTCTTTTTACTATTTAAAATTCTACATGATGGTTAATTTCTTTAACATTTTCATGACATTGATTTTCTCATTTTTTTGTCAACACTTTTCTCGTGGGTTTTGTTATGCATAATGATGATCAGCTAAACTCTTATAAAGTTAATTGGAATTTTATAAATAATGATTTACCACAATTATAATTTTAGTAAATTTATAAAAAAACATTTATGGTTTTTCACACTAAGCGATCTAAGTGTGTCTGATGATAACTATTTATTATAATGAAAAATTTGTCAATAAATTTTCAAAAATTTACCTGTAATTTAGCAAAGTTATTATTTATAAACTTCAAACAAATATTTGTATCATCTGTTGCATACAGTGATAAATATGGCCAGTGACTAGTCTGTTCTACTACAGAGGTAATACTACAAAAATGTGTGTAGTAAAGAAATCATTCTACTTGAAGAAGCATAAATATTTTTTGATAACGTTACACACAGTGACATAGACAGTGTATTCAGTTTGTTTTCAACCATTCTACTTCAACAATGACTTCTATGAATTTTCAAAGTCGAGAATGAAATTATTTAATGCTTTTTATTACTGTATTGTAACATTAGCTTATGTTTTGTTATAACACAATTTTAGTTATATAATATTATTTAAGAACTGGAAAAAAGATGAGAAATAACTCACTCAAAATTTAGAAAGAAATTCATTAAGATATTGGTTAGGTTAAATGAAAACTAAATTTAGGTAAAAGCATAGAATTGTAAACAAGGTTTTTGAACTGGAAATGTATTAGGAAATTTGTTATATCAAATAACCTAACACATAAATTAAAACAAGATAATCTAATAATAGTTATGTGTAAACAAATTTGTAAACTGTAATAACATAGGGCCTAAGTAATTACTTGAAGGAGAAAGTGAACACGTTTGTAAACAAAAGAGAATTGAAAGGTTATGTTTGAAAAATTGGGCTCAAAACACATACAATTCAGAACTATCACAAAAGTAAAACACAAAGACACTTCACACACTAATAATATTAATAAAATAAACACTGGAAACTTTGTTAAGGATCGGAAAATTGAAACAGTAAGTTTCAACCAAAGTTTAACGAAATAAAAACTGGTGAAAACAAACTTGTTGGTATGTCAGCTGTAACACAGATGTGAAAGCAAGAAAGTAGGTCAGTGTGACAATCGATTCTAGTGAAGAAAAAGAAAACAAACTAGATTACAGGCAACATGTGTTTTTTGGAGAAGGAGGCGGCCATATTTTTTTCGTTAACGGTGCTAAAAGTAAAAAGGACGCGTTAGTAGAGTTGGAGATAGCGTGGGTGACGCTATAATATGGGACCAGCCAGGACCAGTCAAAATTCTATTTATTTGGAAAGAGTTCGTCTAAATTATACCGTTTTGTTAAGAAGATTGGCCAAACTAAATTAAGGAGAAGTGAATTACAAAATGTCATACTGTGTTAATATAAAGTGAAATAAATAAAATGAATTTAAGTGTGTAAAAAGTCAAATTTGGAGAGAACGGAATCTTACGTAAGCTAACTGAAATTTCGATATTTGATAAGTTATTAGCGCTATAAAAATCAATTTTAATGGACATTAAGATAATAACGGAGTTTAAAATTGTACATTAGAATATCTTGTAGTTAATTAATAGTAAGTAATAAGAAAAAATCCAGTTCAAATAGTTTCTTTTTTTGCTTATTCAAAATTAAAGTATTTCCATCCGGAAAATATTTATTAAAGCTAATTTCAAAATTTAATATTGTTTGTTCAAAATTTATTTAATTAACCTAAGAATTAAAAACAAATATAGCCCATGCTATAACCCCGAGATATCAAGAGATAATAGAATTAGCCAAGGGTATTAAAATTGTGTAATTCTAAAATCAAAAGAAATAAGAGTTAGTATATTTTGTTAAAAGTTGTTAAGTTTATTTTTGTTCTATTTATTGTGTTAATTGTTTACTTGTAGAATTAATAAATAATTGTAATAAAGAATTTAAATTACAAATGCCTGAGTTGTGTTGTGTGTTATATAAATAACGTAACAATATATATATATATATGTGTGTGTGTGTGTGTGTGTGTGTGTGTGTATGTATGTATATATATATATATATATATAAAATTAATAAATTAAAAATATTTCAAAAACAAAAATACTTTTAATGAATATATTTATTCAAAGCTTTTCGCCGATAAAATAGTACCAGCATCTTCCAAACACTTATAAATATATATACCAAACACTGCCTCCATCTTTAGAAGATAGTGTAGATAATATTGCAATTTTTAATAAACACGTTTATTAAAATATTAATCATGTTATTTTCACATTTTTTGTTATATGGATGTCTGTTTAAATATTTTCTTTTTTCATAATAACAGCAGTATTATATAACAAAAGACTTGTGAAGAAGAGCTATTAGCAAAGTTATACATTTTTATTTAAAATAATTTTGCCTTTATGGGCACTATTAAATATTTTTTAATGTTACAGTAATAAAGTGTTCTGAACTTATGTTACTCTTTGAGAACTTCTTAAATTCAAATATAAATCAAGATCTGTGTATATATAGAAAAAGTGTGTGGTTATTGTTTTATTTATTAGGAATACCCTGTGGTTGAATATTAATAATAAATACACAAAAACCTCCTAACCACAAACTTTTTTTATTTTACCCTTATGTAGATATCAGTTACCAAGTAACCATCGTCAGAGGGATGGTTACGTGGTAACTGTACTGTGCATAAGGCTAAAATAAAGTGTTATGGTTAAGAGGTTTTTTGAGTATTTATTATTGGTTAAAGTTTAAATTACTTACTTCCAAAACATACTACATCCATTCTGTTTTCCAAAAAGTTCTCTGATCATGGATTGAGTATCAAGAGATGATAAATCAACATGGAAAGCATTTTAAAAACTTAAAGTTCTATTTCTTATAACCTATCTTTTATCAGAAGTTGTTCTATCATACTAGAAATTACTCAGAATTTAATCTTGAATTTGCTCAAGATCAAATCTTGATATTTAATGTTAACCTAAAGTTTTTTGGCTTTCCTAAAAAATTTTATTCTTTGGCTTTACTATGTTTTGGAAACAAACTCTTCAATTATGTAAAATTTTAAACTGTGTAAACAAACTAAAAGTTATCTTTTGTTCTGAAGATCTTTAAAATAAAATGTGTGTTTAATTATCGTGGAATACCACTAAATATTTATCACTTTTACTGGAACTTTTTTTAGGACTATCCCAAAGATGCAGTCGCACATGTGCAGAAGTATTTAATGAAAAATGAAGTTCCGGTAAATTTGTTCGAGGTAAGTCATCCACTTTCTATTGTTATTATATTATTAGGTTTTTAAGGTTAAATAAAAAATTCTCTGAAAAAATTAGTTTCATTTGAATATAACTTAGTATTTACAAAAACTTTTAATGTTATCACATTAAAATATATTTTAGCTTATTCTTTAAAAACTAGTTGTCTTTATACAATGTAATGGTTTTTAAGGTTTGAAATTTTTGTAGTTTTTTGACCTTTAAAAAACACAATACAAATCACACATACTCTTTGATACTATCGAAAACCTGCCTTTAAAACCGTCACCGCTTGATCCGACATCTCCAAGCAGAAGACACTGATGAAGATCGCCACAGCGATCGTAAACATTCTGTCTCAGTAAGTTTTCACAAGTTTACAAAATTTAAAGTTTGGATAGTCATAAACTATTATTAAAGTGATTAATTAAGATTCTCTGAACTCAATGGACTACAAATTTCAAGAATTTTTAAAAAAGTCGAAAAACTGCAAAAATATGGTTGAAACATCAGCAACAAATGTTAAAGAAAACTGTAAATTAAAAACCCCAATAATCAAAAGAATAGTAATAAGAATTAGCTTCAATTATATATTACACTCTTTCATTCCCTGTCAGCCTTAACATCTATCCTTTGGCATTAATTCTTTAAAAGGCAAAATTTTAACCTATCAACAAAACAGCACATAATTGATAATGCTTTTATATAATCAAGGTATTATTCAAATGCAATTACTTTAAAATACTTTCATTTTTGTTTTTATATCTCTTGTATGCAAAGTTTTTTTTTACAGTATATTTGTATACTAGATATCCATTCAAATTGTTTTGCATGATCTTTTGTTACAAGTCTTTGAAAATATATTTATATTTTGTTCTATTCTAGCCTTACATACAGGAGATATTCAACCACCTACGAGGAGAACCATTTAAGAAGTTTTTAGAAAGGTAACAACCATTACAAATTCTTTTAAAGTAGTTTCAACTTGCAATTCACAATTTATTGGTAGTGCTCAGGCACACTGCTTACATTTAACTTTTTTTATTTCCTCTTTTCTAGTTTTTTTCTGTATACTACCATTTGAAATTACTTTCGTAAATAAACCTTAGTAATGTGAAACAGGTTTTAATCCTTTGTTTAGCAACATGCGCCTGCCATGATATGCCCCCTGGTAGCAACATGTGCCTTCCCTGATATGGCCCAAGGGAGCAACATGTGCCTTCCCTGATATGGACCCTGGGAGCAACATGTGCCTGGCCTGATATGGCCCAAGGGAGCAGCAGGTGCCTTCCCTGATATGGCTCAAGGGAGCAACATGTGCCTGCCCTGATATGGCTCATGGGAGCAACATGCTCCTGTTCTGATATGGCCCATGGGAGCAACATGTTCCTGCCCTGATATGGCTCATGGGAGCAACATGTGCCTGCCCTGATATGGCCCATGGGAGCAACAGGTTCCTGTTCTGATATGGCCCTTGGAAGTAATTTGTGCCTGTCCCAATATGGCCCATTTTACCACCATGTCCCTGCCCTAATCTGGCCCCTGGGAGCAACATGTGCCTGCCCTGATATGGCCCATGGCAGCAACATGTGCCTACCCTAATATGGCCAATAAGACTACCATGTCCCTGCCATGATTTGGCCCCTGGGAGCAACATGTACCTGCCCTGATATGTCCCATGGCAGCAACATGTGCCTGCCCTGACATGGCCCATGGGAGCAACATGTGCCTGCCCTGATATGCAACTAGGAGCAACATGTGCCTTCCCTGATATGACCCTTGGAAGCAACATTATATTTTTGAAAGATTTTTACACTTTTTTTCTAATTTGTTTATTTTTTATAATCTTTTAAAATTATAATAATATATGTTAATATTTTTTTAAATTTATTTTCTCAATTTAACCCAAATTTACCTTTCCTTTACTGAAAATTTTTTTCCCAACTGTTATGTGTTAATCTTTTTTTTCTGTAAAATTCCTATTCGTTGTAAAATACTGCACAAACTTTGATACGGTCTGTAAATATGTGGAGAAATCCATACACTTTGCATACAAAATATTGGTGACTATGTACTCGATGCAGTATTTATTGTCCAAATGGTTGCAAATATTTAGCCTGGAATACAGTACAATATACAGAAAAACAAATCATAAATGTATGGTAATGGTCCAACCATTTGCACGACCTCACATACTGGTTTGTGAATGCTAATCAAATGGTTAAAGCATCATGTTTGTACACACATCAAGTTTCACGTTCGTTTGTATTTCATAGGTGATAAAATGAAATAACCTATAAATGATAATATCTTCCAAATGTGTTTATGCTGTTTCTTTCTTTCAGCTATTTTATTACAGTTGGCTCAAACATAATGTTTGTTAAATCTTGTACAAACTGTATTAGTAAAAAGTTTGGTTTGGTATTTATATAAACATTCAATGTATCATTTGAACACGAAATTTATTACAAATTGAAATAAATATACAGGGTTATACATTGATATCAATTGTGATTCTTTCTCTTATAAAATTTAATCAACGACTTTTTTAAGTCATTTATATAACAACTTACTAAATTTGCTAATTATGAACCACGGCCTAAACATTTTATTTTGTCGGCTCCTAGTTAAACAAACAGGAGTTAAGTTTCATTACATTTCTGTGTATGTTGTGGTCATAGTTTACAGACATTTTGCTTTACATATAAATAGAAAATAGGTGCGGCAAATCTAACAACGGTTCATAACAATTTAAAAATTTGGAAAAAAATATTGTTTTGTTGCTTAATTTGTACACAACACGTGTTCAGTCTTTAGACATAATGGCACTTCTTATACAACAATAAAACTTAACACAAATACATAGATTCGGAAATACTTTGAGGACTTATAATTAATCCAAGTGTGTATTGCCAATTCTGTTTGAGCCTAATTGAGAGTAGATAGGGCTAAGGATAAGAGCTTGCACAGTCGGTGGCCCTTACTTAGTTCTACCTATTTTTAAATTAAAACTTTTCCTTATTTTCATTCAATTACAGTCGATGTTTTAGTAGATATATACTTTAATTATATTCTCATCTTCACTTCTGTTTTTTATACATTTGAGTGCATTTTTCTGCCTTTCCAGTGAAATTTTTTTTTTTTTCTTGACATGATTCAGAATAACTTTATTCTCAAAATGTTAAATTACTCCCACTACTTGCAGACCTCACTTCCTATTGCTTCACGCTTACTCTTGATTGCTAATGTTTAACCATTTAAATGTTTTAAACTTTTGAAAATAACATCTGACATTGTGTTACGTGAACTACAGACAATACAAGCAAATACACAGTCAGACAATTTTTAAAAATTAAATATTATTATGTAGTTAAACAGTAAGCTTGAACTGGCAAAATTTTTGTTAATCTCTAGTTACATAATCTTTGTTTACCCCACATGCTTGAAACTCATAATGTAAAGATGTTTTATTGTTAAATAAAACTTCATTGATTAAAGATAGCTGAATATTTTATTTCCTTTAAAGTACAGTAGAGTCTTGGGAATCCGAGTTCCGATTTTCCAAGCTTCTGTTAAATTCGAGTATTTTTCTATCTGAACCCATTTTTATCTATTAGAAAGAAAATAAATCAGGTGTTCAAGAAATATTTAATCAATATGTCATATTAAGGAAATGAGTCAAGCTTCCAAGAAATGTTTATGTCAATACGGTATTTTCTCCTCCCCCCCCCCTCCATTCTGTTGTATCATTTAGTTCAATAGCATTCTACAGATTGGTGAATTACCCAACTTGATCAGTTGTGTATGAATGTCCTTATCAGTTATGTTTAAAAGACTGATAAAAGGGCATTGGGCCATAAATATATTTTTTTACGCTGTAAATTTCGCCAGTCGACAAATATTCTTTAGAAAGCACAAATGTCTAGTTGTGTGCATGACATATCAGTAAATAAACTCTCTTGAAGCAAACAAATCAATCAAACAATGATGACACTCAAGATTAGCTGGGCTGGTCTTTATTCCCGCTATCAATAAATCTGGATCGGGCTGTCACCACATTGATCTGGATAATGAGGGGTTTTACTATATTAGGGTTCATTAGAAGTCCTATTTTTTCTAATGCACAAGACCTTATTTCCGTGTAATCCGAGGGGATCTCGGTCCCATTCACCTCGAATTATCAAGACTCTACTGCATTTAATGGTTACATATTATAGTTTAAAAAATAAATCATAATGGCTAAAATATTAGATAAGATATTGCATTTTAATTTTTGTTTTCAAAAAATTTGTTAAAGAAATAAATCTTATTTATAGATTGGCTGATCCGAGAGGTCTATGATTTCCATGGCCAGCAATGCTATCAGAAGTAGATTATACAGTTGTGTCTATTGGTTTTACCATTAACTTTTAAAATATTTTGTTACCATTTATTTTAACATTAATAACAAAATTTGTTTAATAAAAGCAGTTACAACATTTTATGAATGGTAGAATTAATTCTCCTTTTATTTGTTTTATTGTTTTGTTACACTAATGTTTACAATGTTTCGATTACAAATTAAATTTATTATTATTAAGTTATGTATGCTTTTTTTTAGTGATAAATACACACGGTTCTGCCAGTGGAAGAATTTAGAACTAAATATTCAAGTAAGTTGGTAGAATTAATATAGCCATTTTTAAAAATTGCAATTCAAGTATGTTATCAATATTTTATATATATATATATATATATATATATATATATATATATATATATATATATATATATATATATATATATTAAACAACACAGGTTATTCAAATACAAGAATATTTATTATTTTATATCCAAAGCTTTTCGTTGGCAAACAGTACCAACATCATCAGGAATGAAAATTACAATATTGATTATTGTAATTTTCATTCCTGATGATGTTGGTACTGTTTGCCAACGAAAAGCTTTAGATATAAAATAATAAATATTCTTGTATTTGAATAACCTGTGTTGTTTTAAATTATTAAACAAGAAAACGTATTATATATATATATATATATATATATATATATATATATATATATATATATATATATATATATATATATATTGCAATATGTATTCTTGTGTATTAATAAAGAACATAAGTCAAAATACAAATACAAGAATTATAATTTAATTTACAATTGTAAATTCAATTATAATTCTTGTATTTGTATTTTGACTTATGTTCTTTATATATATATATAAGTTATATGAACAATTTATGTGAACATTTCATAATTAAATGCGTGTTAGGAAAATTCCTGCTTACGCAGCTTTTGTATTATATAGGTGGTGAGAACAGAGCCCCGGCAGTGTGTAAGTCGCCTCTGTATCGCACAGACGTTTTCTGCTCCAACTGTATGTACATCAGTTGTATTTGAATTGTTTTATGAAGTATAATTTATGTAACAGTTTTCCAAATTAATTGTTTATTAAATTCAACAAAGGTTTGTAAAAATAAAATCATTTTTTAAAAACCTTTCGTGCTTAATATAACACGTAACTGACGCAGTCGGTAGGACATCTCGGGAGAATTAATGAACATAATTTTTATCGATTTCAATCGTTAACCGAGATACTGCAAAAACTCGATTCATTACAGAGCGCATATCTGTAACGACATCAAGAAAACTTTAGTAGAGTGAATATCTACAACAACTTAATAGAGCGCATATCTATTAAGAGCACGAGTGAATATCGTGTAAGTGAAAAGTGAAAATTGTTCAAATGAGCAAAGTATTTTGGATCCACTTGTAAGTAGATCGTAAGAAATAAGAGTTAAGAAAAAGTAGAGTAAATACTTTTTAATTTTATATAATTGATTTTAATTTTATTATTTTAAAGAAAATAATATTTTAAAATGGCAACGCCAACATTAAAGAAGGAATATCTTGGTATGATTCCTGAGTATAGTGGAGAGCCCACTATGCTCCACAGATTTATTTCAATATGTGATAAAGTAGTAAATAAGTTTTATGTAAACGAAAATCCAGAGGATTTTCAAAATGAATATCTATTTTCTTCTATACTAGCTAAATTAAAAGGCCAAGCATTAGAAATGGTAGTAAACTCAAATTCATATAATTGGTATGAGATTAAAAAAGTATTATTAACCAGCTATTCAGACAAAAGAGATTGCTTTACTTTGAATTTAGAAATGGCTGAGTTAAAACAAGAAAATAACGAATCACCTTTTAAATTTTATGAGAGAATTCAAAAACTATTAAATTTACAGATTTCATTTTTTATTAATAAAGAGCCTCAAAGACAATTGGCCAAAGATGTTTTGATAGAATATGTACAGAAATTAGGGTTAAGAGTTCTCCTTAGAGGTTTACATGAACCCGTAGGATCGCTAATGCGCACCAAAAATCCAGATTCTCTTAGCGAAGCACTTAACATGCTTACGAATGACTTTCAATTTTAAAATAACAAATTATTTCAAAATATTAAACAGAACATTCCACCTAGGGCCCCACAATACCCGCCTATTCGCAAACCCATTCCTAACAGACAAACCTTCCAAAATTATAGGCCCAACTACCAAAATAATCCTAACCAATTTACTAAACCTAACTCATACGTACAGCAAAATCAACAACCGAGACAATCTAACAATTACACACCACTAAAAGTTCATCAAAAATTTGAACCAGAACCAATGAGCATTTCCACACGTCAAACAGGGAACACAATTAGACAAAATAGACTTTATCAGATGACAGGGAAACCAATAGAAGAAGAAAATTACGATCAAACTATGAATCGATTGACTGAACAGATGACTAACTCGTATCTGACCGAACAAACAGATTATGAAACGCATGTGGATTCACTCAAGAAGACAATCATACCCAAAATCATTTTTAGGACTAACCACAATAAAAAGACATTTTCCATAATGCATATCGAAGACGACACAAACGAACTATCGTACATCCACGATCCCAAGACCAACCTAAAGATGCTGATTGACACTGGAAGCACGAGATCATTTATTAAAAAATCAATAGCTTTCCAATTTTTCAAAAACACCCTAAAACAAGAACCATTTGAAGTGAGTACACCTCATGGAGTATCAAAAGAAAAATACAGTTGTATGCTACCACTTTTGGGAAAAGAAACAACCAAATTCTATTTATTTGATTTCCATAAAGATTTTGACTTACTCCTTGGATTAGATAACATAAAAGAATTAAAAATTAACTTAAATTTTGTGAATGATAAATTAATATTTCGCAATAAGCAAATCCCGATTAAATATTTTAACACAGAAGAACAAAATAATAACAATAATAATAATAAAGGCGAATGTCAGGAACAAGACGCAAAAAAGGGAACAAGTTATGTTATACAAGCCCGCACTAGCCGAACGATTAAATTTAGAATACAAAATATTCAAGATGGAGAAGGACTCTTACCATACAAACACTTAAATGGATTAGAAATTCCGCAGTGTATAGTCTCAGTACACAAGGGAGAAGCCTACTGCCCTATAATAAACAACACAGAAGTAAATGTAGAATTAACAGTAAATGAACCATTAGAATTAAAATCTTTAGAAGAATACAATATCCTTGAACCTGATACAATGCAAACGAACGCTAATTTCAATTTATTAGATTATAAACAAAAAAAATCGAGAAGGAAAAATTTAGATTTATCAAAATTTAGAATGGAACATATGAACTTAGAAGAAAAATCCGCTATAACAAGTTTAATAGAAGGTTATGCAGATTTATTCCATATTGAGGGAAACTATTTAACTTTTACCAACCAAATAAAACATGTTATTAGGACTACTGATGAAATTCCCGTATACTCTAGAAATTATAGATATCCAGAGATTTACAAGAACGAAATTAATAAACAAACTGAAAACATGCTTAAACAAAAAATTATTAGACCCTCGAATTCTCCATGGAACTCTCCTGTCTGGATTGTACCCAAAAAACAAGACGCTTCTGGCAAAAGAAAATTTCGATTAGTAATAGATTTAGAGGATTAAACAAAAAAACAATTGACGATAAATTTCCCTTGCCGAACATTACAGACATATTAGACAAATTGGGACGGTCTCAGTATTTTACAACTTTAGATTTAGCCTCAGGATTTCACCAAGTAGAAATGGATAAAAATAGCATAGAAAAAACAGCGTTTTTAACAGAAACGGGACACTACGAATTTTTAAGAATGCCCTTTGGACTAAAGAACAGCCCCCCTACATTTCAAAGAATTATGAATAATATTCTGAGAGGCATCCAAAATGAAACATGTTTAGTTTATTTAGACGACATTATAATTTATTCCATTAGCCTCCAAGAACATATACAAAGACTTAAAGAAGTATTCGACAGATTACGCAAAGCCAACTTTAAAGTACAGCTGGATAAAATAGAATTTTTAAGAAAAGAAGTAGCATATCTAGGACATGTTGTTACACCGGAGGGCATAAAACCCAACCCAAGAAAGATTTTGGCAATCAAGGACTATCCAATACCTAAAACCACCAAACAAATTAAAGGCTTTTTAGGACTATTAGGCTATTATCGAAAATTTATTAAAAACTTCGCCAAAATAACAAAACCGTTTACTAACTGTTTAAAGAAAAATGGAAAAATAAACATAGAAAATCCAGACTTTATAGAATGTTTTGAAACATGTAAAAATATATTGACTAATGAGCCCCTTCTACAATACCCAGATTTTGAAAAGGAGTTTACTCTAACGACAGACGCTAGTAATTATGCACTAGGAGCAATTTTAAGCCAGGACAAAAATGGAAAAGACCTTCCTATAGCGTATGCCAGCAGAACTTTAAGCGACAGCAAAACTAATTACTCCGCGATTGAAAAGGAATTATTAGCAATCGTATGGGCCACAAAACATTTCAGGCCTTATTTATTTGGGAGAAAATTTAAAATTTATACAGACCATAAACCTTTACAATGGTTATTTTCAGTTAAAGAACCAAATTCCAAACTTTTAAGATGGAGATTAAAATTAGAAGAATATGATTATGACATAAGATACAAAAAAGGCAAACTAAACCAAAATGCAGACGCATTGTCTAGAATACAATTAAACGTCACTGATAAAAGGTCAACGAACACCCAACACACTGTAGAACCAGACCTTGAGTTATCTCCAGCTGGGTTACTGCAACGTTACTTCCCGGAACTGAACGATAGAGATAACGAATGAATGGTCGTACAACTCGACGCAACAGATAACGCCAACTTAGAGGTTAATGAAGAAAGCGACAGTCAAACTATTCACTCCAATTTTGAAGGGAACACCCAAATTGAAATACCAATTTCCGACGAGCCTGTAAACTTTGGAAAAAATCAAATATTTTTATCATTAGTAAAATATGAGCCGAAGAAAGTAAAAATTATAAAGCTATTTGGAACTTCAAAAATTCGTTTAATAGTCGAAATATCGGGAAATAATTTTAAAGAAGACATAGTTAATTTTGTAAAATCATATTTGGTACCCAAAATAAAATATAATCTATATTTTGAAGACGATTTTTATGAGAAATTTGCATCATGCATAGCCAAAAATTTCAAACAAACTGAAATAAATTTAGTTAAGTGTAATAACAAACTCTTAGACCTAACTTCGGAAGAAGATACCTTAGAAACGATAAGTAATTATCATGTTAGCAAAACCAATCACCGCGGGATACAGGAAACATACGAACAAATTAAGCGAAGATATTATTGGCCTAATTTAAAATCACTAATTCAAAATTTCATAAATCAGTGTGACATATGTCAAAGAACCAAATACGATAGAATTCCCTTACAGCTAGAAATGAACTTGACACCAACAGCTGCAAGACCATTTCAGATAATTCACGTTGACACAATCTCCTTGGAGAAGAATTCGTTTATCAGCATAGTCGACTCGTTCTCACGATATGCTCAAGCTTGTCGCTTGGGAAGCTCTCAAGCTACAAAGATTGCAGACAAGCTTATTAGATTACTTCACGCATTTCTGCTTACCAACAGTTATTATCTCAGACAATGGAACGGAGTTTAACAACAGAATTGTAAAGGAGATATTAGACTTGCATAAAATCAAAATTCACTTTATCAGCACACAAAACCCCCAATCAAACGGATTATGTGAAAGATTTCATTCCACTTTAATAGAACACATAAGGCTGTTAAGTAATCAAATCGAATTTAAAAAAGACAGTATAATTAAGAAAGTCAAATATGCTATAATAGCTTATAACAATAGCATACATTCAGTCACAAAATTAACGCCGTGCGAAGTCTTATTTGGACACATAAATTCAAACACTTTATTAGATATAGATTTAGAAAAACAAATTGTAAATGACTACGTTTTAAACCATAAAGAAAAAACAAAAAGACTTTATAAAAACATTAGGAATAGTATTGAGAAAATTAAAGAAAAAGTTTTAGAAAAAAGGAATATAAACAAAGAACCACTTCCAGAAATACCATCTGGAGTTTATATAAAGTCAGTTCAGAAGCAAAGCAAAACGAAAAACAGATATAGCAAGGAAGAAATAGCTTCGATAGAAAGAAAGAAAAACTGGAAAAATAAAGCCTAGACATCATAACACAAAAGACAAAATACATTTGTCGAAAATTAAAAGGCCTAAGAAGATAAAAAAATGTAATTAATGACCAAAATCCTTCTTGTTCATATTCAACACAATCAAATTAAAATCCCTACCATACCTTTGTCCACTAATTCTATGAAACTTTATCAAACTTTTAAACAACATTGTTTTATTAATTGTATGTGTTACAAGCTTTTGTAATTTATTAAATGATATGTAACTAATTATGGTAATAAATATTGTTAATTATTTGAAATATGTTAATCACAAAAAAAATTGTAATTGAAGAAAATTAGAAACTATACTCTTAAAGAGATAACAAAACAAAAAGAATTCTTATAAACTGACTAGAATCCTTTATCAAATCTATAACAGGCAATTTGAATGTAAATGATGGTAAAAATTATGAAAAATTATATAAAACTTTTATTGTAATCAATGTAAATTTTGTAGAACAAAAATTTAGATTCTGATAACAATTGTATATGTTATAAACATTTTGTATCTATCCTATAATAGAAAAGACTCATTATAAATTGTATTAATCAATTCCAAATACTTTTGCTCAGTTGAATTATAATGAACAGAAAATTAGACTGTAAAATGCCCATCATCAAAAAAAAAAAAACAATAACGCCTACAAACTACGAGGATACTGCGTTGGAAATCGCAGACAACCCATTTAACTGGATCTTGGAAATCAACCTTCGCCTGGTGACTTTCTCCAGTGAAGAGGACTTCAACCCATGCCGAAAATTGCCCTTTACGGAGGCCTATTCAGCAGCTTATATACTTCGCCCTCATCAAGAAGAAGAAGAGGACTTCAACCGATGTCGAAACTTCGCCAACCCCCGAAGTTTTCTTTAGGGATGGAGGAGTTATATGAACAATTTATGTGAACATTTCATAATTAAATGCGTGCTAGAAAAATTCCTGCTTATGCAGCTTTTGTATTATATAGGTGGTGAGAACAGAGCCCCGGCAGTGTGTAAGTCGCCTCTGTATCGCACAGACGTTTTCCGCTCCAACTGTATGTACATCAGTTGTATTTGAATTGTTTTATGAAGTATAATTTATGTAACAGTTTTCCAAATTAATTGTTTATTAAATTCAACAAAGGTTTGTAAAAATAAAATCATTTTTTAAAAACCTTTCGTGCTTAATATAACACGTAACTTATATATATATATATATATATATATATATATATATATATATATATATATATATATATATAGATTTTTTGGAGTAGGAGACTGACAGACTTACCTTGGTAAGAGTCCACTCTGTAGTCTTGAAATAATTCCAATTATTTTATTTCATTCTCTCATATTTCTTTTTGTGTTTTCTCTTCGATTGACAAAAACCACTGTGTGGTTGAAATATATCATTGTTTAAGTGCTTTTATGAGTTTCTATTTCAAGACTACAGAGTGGACTCTTACCAAGGTAAGTCTGTCAGTCTCCTAGTCCAAAAAATCTAAATAATCTTTACCAACCAAAACTAACCTAAATATATATATATATATATATATATATATATAAATATAATATATAATTTATTTTACTGCCAATAATCTAAGATAAATTTGGTTTGGTCTAACTATATTGTTTTCAAGGTTTAATTATTTCTGTATTTGCTCTTGTGGAAATGCCTTTTGTAAATGAAACACTTGAGTTATTTTAAGATAACCAGAATTCAGTAATATGTTTGGGCATCTGGTTTTAGTAAATATTGACAAGAACTCTGGCCTGTTAAACAAGTTGAAACATTATTTGATAAAATATTATTATTTCAGGCATCAATTCATTCTGCTTCATATAACTTCAGATATTTGTGTCAAAAACTGAACATTGCGAGCTTCAAATTGAGTTGCACAATTTAACAACTGGATCTTTAAAACTTATTTTGTTCAGTGTGCTCTATCCTTAAACCGTTAAAGTTGTAGTAAATAGTTGCAAAAAGTATAGTAAAGTCGTGTGATGAAGTGTCGCTATTATTACTTCAGATTCATCAGTACACATTTTTAACAATTTAAGAGCACACCACCTTTTCTAAAATCATGGTTCTTTGTGCTAGTAAAATAAATGTTATTTTTATTATGAACTTATAGATTTTTCTTATAAAAATCTAAAATGAACAAGCACTATGTTTACAAAACAACAAAATTCATAATCCCCAAATTACAAAGCTAATAAAATACACAATAGATAATTTTTTAATTATATTTCAATGTTGGATTTTTCTTTATTATGTGAGGGTAAAAGGTTTTTTATCTCTAATGTAAACACTTCTTTCATTATTTATACATAATATGGTTAATTTCTATAGTGTGCTTTATTACACTTGCTTTTATGGTTCGGAGATTTCTATTTGTTTTTTTTTCAGAATACTCTTGAAGGTCACAATTCTAAATTTATTTGTTACTTTATTTTTGATTAGAAAAACAATCAAAGAGCTTATTATAATATTTCAATTTTCAGTTTGCTTTCCTTTAAGGTGTTAGTTCATAAATATTGTGCATTACAAACTTTTGTATTGATTTATAAATATCAATAACAACAATTGCAACTTGTTTCTAGTGAACATGAATTTACAGTTGTAGAATCAAATTTACATAAAAAGAAAATATCCATGACTTTGAGCATAATAAACCAGGTATTTTTCCAAAGCTTTTATCATGGACTCAGCCTAGTGCCGAGATGTACGAGACAGTAATGAATTACAGCATCTTATTGAAGTTTCATAGCATTTTTGTTATTTACGGTTAATAAGAGACATAGAGGAAAGATCAAGACCCAATTTGAAGTTTTAATATTCTCCTCACTCAAATCTCTCGTTATGCTTACTTAAGTTTTAAGAATTTTACTTTAAATAATGGTATGGGTTTTTTTAAAACTGTTAACTTCAAAATGGTTGAACACATTTTCTCCAATAAAAATGCAAGAATTTTAAATAGACAAAAAATACATAGTTGTAATTCTTACAAACAATAATTGAAATAAATAATTTATATATTATAGACGAACATACATTATTTTACAATAAACGAAATAATAATACCTTATAAATTCATTAGTCAGTTTGGTATGATGTACAATTATTATGATTCTCTTAAACAGGTTTCAATTATGGAACAGTAAATTGAATTGAAAACTTCAATTGCACTATATCTCGATTTAAATTTGCGTTTTTGGAAAATCTGTTCTTAAGTTTTCTGTATCGGTTCGACCTTGCCGCTTATTCTATTCCCGCCCTGCGGTGATCTACTATAACGTCATTACTATTAGTGAGTAAAAGAAGGACTAATTAACTTCAATGCGACCAACAGCGGAACGATTTACACTTGAAAGTAATATCCACCCACCACCTCTTTAGTCAGAATCTGCCATTTTGCATCAGGAGGCATTTCTTAAAGTGCTATTTTCAATACCCTATGAAACTGCCCACAATTCTTTTCTGCGTCACAACAAACAAACTTACTTACAGTGACTGATTTGAAGTGTAGGCTATATTTAAAAAAATATATGGAAATGAATAGATATAAAGTGTCTTAACCATTAAGGGTTTCTAATGAGAATACATTAAAAAAAAACCATTTTGCCATTTGTACAGTTTTTAGGAGAAATTTTTTCACTCTCTTTTTCTCTCTCTGTCTATCTCTCTCTAAAGAACATGGTGGTAAGTTAACACTACCAGCTTTTATTATGTTCACTTAAAGGGTATTTAATGGTTATGGTTAAATAATATTTGAATGCAACATTCTATATATTGAGATTATAATTTAGTCAATATTTCATTTTGTACTTAAACTCATTTCATAGTTTACTCTTAAAGTGTTTTGTTCATCTTAAAACATGTATCTTTTTACAGACATTTAAAAACATTAATACTTTGATAATAATAATATTTTTCTGCTACATAACAGTTGTTTTATTTTAGCTAACAATGAACGACTTTAGTGTACATCGAATTATTGGCCGAGGAGGATTTGGAGAAGTCTATGGATGCCGCAAAGCAGACACAGGCAAAATGTATGCAATGAAATGTTTGGATAAAAAGCGAATCAAAATGAAGCAGGGGGAGACTCTGGCACTGAACGAAAGAATCATGTTGTCGCTCGTCAGTACGGGGGTGAGTTGATGTCTACTTGTTGACGTGCTATTTATGGTTTTGGCCAGTATATCACTTATACTTCCTGAGAAATTTTGTTTTTGGATTATCTTATTTATAGACAATTCAACAAAATCCTATGTTTTTTTTGTTAGTCTTCCCCAACTCCGAGTATCCTTTTCTTTTTACTAGAAGGTGTAACCAGTAGATTCCTCTTTGTGACATCTATTTCTGGTATATAACTCTCCAGATAATATCTTTCCTTTACATCCCATATCAGTGGGTTTATGTCCCTTCTTTGTTTCTATTTATATCCACAATGCTTTTTATTCTTTATAAATAATAAAAATTACCTTTTACACAAACTAATTAGATTCTTCCATGTGATACTATTTAATTGATAGACATATATATAAACAAGTCAATATAAATCTTTAAATCCCTATTTATTCTGTAAATTTTATACAATAGTTACAACAAAAATATTCCCAAAAACCCCAATAACACAAAATAATTAATATAACAATTTATCTAAGATTAAACCCTTATTTACATATTGATGATCATGTCATCATCATCATCAGAAGGTCCTATAAACAAATTAAAATCTATAATACAATAATTTACAAACTAGAATGGCAGTCTAATTATAAATTTAATCAAATTATAAACTAAATCAGTCTAGTTTGTGAATTATTGTGTTGTAGATTTTAATTTTGTAATAGACCTTCTGATAATGATGACATGATCATTGAAATGTACAAAATGGTTTAATCTTAGGTAACTTGTTATATTAGTTATTTTGTGTTATTGGAGGTTTTGGCAATATTTTATTAATTTTACTAAATTCAACAGTATTCTTTATTTTGAATTCATACTTAATTATGTTGTATTATTATATTAAAGTGAAAACCTTTAAAGTTGTAACTTAAACTCAATTCCCATTGTTTAAGAGTAACTCCAAGTAGCCAGTAACTTCTGTATTCCTCCCAGTTGAGAACTTGTCAAGTATGCTACCCTGCAAATGTGGGCCATGATCTCCCCTGTATCGTCTACCAGGGGTTTTTATAGCTCCCCTGGTATTAACCATATTTTTCTATCCATTGATGATATCAGTTATACTGTCTGAATACTTAAAAAAATCTAGAATTAAATAAATTTAAGAATAACTATTTTGTATGCAAAAATGATGCTTATTTTAAAATTTTAAGTACAACTATTTCGTAGTCATTATTTATTGTTATAAATGTATATCTTTATTTTTAAAGATTCAGAGGTAAAGGTTAATGACTGAAATTAATAATGTTTTAAGTGGGATATATTGACAAGGCTCTAGCATTATTATACTCAAGGGTATATTATCATTAAAAATGAATCAATAAAACCCACTAACCACAATACAAAAATCTTAATTATAATTACTTTATGTATATTTCGATTAAATGGTAATCATCTTCAGAAGTACTCAAGATTACAATGTAATCAAAATGTACATAAAGTAATTGTAATAAAGATTTTTGTATTGTGCTTAATGGGTTTTATTTATTTATTTGAAAAATTAGTCCACAGTGTTCAACAAATTTATTAATTAAAAATGGAATTAAAACATTCAACTTTCTTTTTTGTTCAATTGAACTCAACAAACAACCTTTTCTAATAAATTTATTGGGATTGTTATGTAATTTTAAAATACAGGGCACACAGATTTTTTTTTAATATATAAAAACAATTTTCATATTATTTTAAATTGAATTGAATACTTAGATAATAATCTGTCATCATGCAAAATATTATTAGATATTAACTTTTAATTCAGAGAACTGTGTTTGGAATAGCAAATACTAAATACAGAACACTTATTACAAATTTTAAGATTGTTGCTTAGATCTGTTATTTAAAAAAATATATATTTTCGTTACAGATTGATTGCCCGTTCATTGTATGTATGACATATGCCTTTCATACGCCAGATAAATTGTGTTTTATCTTGGATCTTATGAATGGAGGAGATCTACACTATCACCTCTCTCAACATGGAGTGTTTAATGAGCAGGAAATGAAATTCTACGCAGCAGAAGTTATATTGGGTTAGTTAGACACAAATATTTAATAATAAAACTACAGTATAACCTCTCTAATTCGTCTCCTTCTGTAATTCGTCACTCTAATAACAAATATCGTCTACACTGTCACGTAGTATAGGTGTCATCAAAAAAGAATTCTTCAGTACAAAAAAAAATGACAACCTTTTTTAAAAACTATAATATAAATAGATTTAATATACGGTATTTTTTTCTTAATAGTCTCATTGTTCCTAAACGGTATTGTAATATGTTTTTTATGTCTTAAATGAAAATAAGATTTTGTCTTTGAAATTACGAACTATACCGCAGGGTACTAGTGTTTTTATAGTGTTGTATAATAGAGTTTTTTGGGTGGCATAAATAATTTAAGTACAACATTAATTACACTATGTACTATTCACGTATTTATGTGGTGTGTTAACCCTCAATCACATATTAATTTCACGACTTCCGTAACTTGTGATTTGTCTTGAATTCGTACCCTCTTGGTCCCGAACGTGACATATTAGAGAGGTTTTACTGTGTTAATTATCTGTTTTAAATTGATATGTTAAGTTTTTTATCATATTTTTTTATGGCACAGAGTAGTATTACATTATGTTAGATTGATACATTTTATAAGTCCTAGTCAATTTGGCCAACATACCCAAGTTAAAATTCAGAGTTTACACAAACATTTCTTTCTTTTTCAGAATGATGTTTTCATATAAAAAAAATTATTACAACACTCCCAAAATTTCTTTAAAAAAACTTCTATTATTATTTGATTGTTAAAACTTCTTTAATTATTATTATTCATTGTATTTATTAAGTTATTATTATTTTTATATGCAAATTTGACTTTAGTATCTTTTATGATATTTTTATTACATTACCAGTAAAAGAAAATGATGTCCATATCGTTTTATTATCATTATTTTTGTAAATTGAATTTATTTATTTTTGTTTCTTAAAAATATTATAATTAACTTTACCAGCAGTTTTCTTTTTGTAGCAATTCTCTAATGCTATTTGATAGATGATGTTTTTTTCTCTCATTTTGTTTTCATGATTTATAGGCATTTTATGCAATCTGTATATATATTGCATAAAATAATTTGTAGCTTCTCTTATTTTTTCATATATATATATATTAAAACAACATAGGTTATTCGAATACAAGAACATTTATTAATTTGAATATAAATAATAAATATTCTTGTATTCAATAACCTATTTTGTTTTAAATTATTAAACAAGAAAACTTATTTTATATTTATTTATATATATATATATATATATATTTTTAGGTTATTTCTAGTAGAGCTTAAAGCTTATTTAGGAATTTTTGGACTAGATAGGAGACTGACAGGTTTACCTAATGGTAATAGTCCAAAACTGCAATCTCTTGGAAATGAACACATATAAAAACTTAACACACTATCGAAATATTTCGATCAAAAATGATCTTCATCAGTCAAGAAAAAGAAAAACAAAAGACTGAAGTGAACCACAGATGTGTATAAATATCCAAATGTCACAGATTTATAGTTTATGATATAGTGCTATATGTGATATGTGTAAATATTGTTATATGTGATTTGTGTAAATTTACACAATTTGGATATATCTAGTTCAAAAATTCCTTTATATATATATATATATATATATATATATATATATATATATATATATATATATATATATATATAAAGAACTAATTAAAATACAAATACAAGAATTATAATTGAATTTACAATTCAAAGCTTTTCGTTGGCTAACAGTACCAACATCATCAGGAATATTAAACAATTAAAATTAACATATGTGCAAATTAGATCAAATAAATAGCTATGCCAAATCAAATACAATGTTGTTAAACATTTTTTTTATTTTGCTGCCCTAACATTACAAACACTGAATATATGATCAAATTTAGATTTTACTTGTATTTGTTCATTTATCAACTCATTAGTATTATATTTATGTATTTCTAAAGCTTCATAAACATTCATTCTCAGGCCTTTGTTAATTTCTTTTACAAGTATTTATTTATTATTTACAGTATATATAATAATAAATATAATAATAATAATAATATTATTATTATTATGTTTTAGGCCTATAGCTTACATTATTGTAATTTTCATTCCTGATGATGTTGGTACTGTTTACCAACGAAAAGCTTTGGGTATAAATTAATAAATATTCTTGTATTTGAATAACCTATGTGGGTTTAAAATATATATATATATATATATATATATATATATATATATATATATATATATATATATGAAGATAATATATTACTATTGTAAGTAATTTTATCCACCTAACAACAGAAGACATACTATTCAAAAACATTATACACGAGACTCAAGAGGAAACGTGTATGACGCCAACAAGTATCAACACCACGGACCGAACATCCACACCAAAAAAATTAAGAAAAAGTAATCAGTGAATTGACAATGGTCAAGTGACCGAAAGGCGCCTCATCACACAAGGTAAAATCATTGCACTTAATGGTGGATAAAATTACTTACAATAGTAATATATTAACTTCATAAAGTCAGTGCAACGGAAAAACAATGGATAACGTAAAATATCAAGAATATATATATATATATATATATATATTTATTTATGAGGTTGATATATTACTATTGTAAATACTTTTATCCACCACCAAGTGCAATAATTTTACCTTGTGTGATGAGGCACCTTTCGGTCACTTGACCATTTGTCGAATCACAGTGAACCGACAATGGTCAAGTGGCCGAAAGGTGCCTCATCACACAAGGTAAAATTATTGCACTTGGTGGTGGATAAAAGTATTCACAATAGTAATATATCAACTTCATAAAGTCAGTGCAACGGAAAAATAATGGACAACGTAAAATATCAATATATATTTATATATTCTTGATATTTTACGTTATCCATTGTTTTTCCGTTGCACTGACTTTTTGAAGTTAATATATTACTATATTACTATTGTAAGTAATTTTTCCACCATTAAGTGCAATGATTTTACCTTGTGTGATGAGGCACCTTTCGGTCACTTGACCATTGTCGAATCACTCTTTATCAAAAATTTTCATTATTTCCAAATTGGTTGTGTAAAGTTGTAATTTGATTTGGCTTTTTTTATGGTAGGCAGATTTAATGTTTTCTTTAATTATGTGTAATTCGGCTATTTTTGTTGCTTTATTGATAATTGTATTTTGTTTATATTTTAAGTGTAATTTAGCGTATTTTGGTGTTATGTTAAGTGTTAAGCATTTTTTATTAAAATTTATTTTGTTGATGCAATTCTGGAGTTTGATTTTGAGGTTAATGTATTTCCGGTACAGTTGTTTACCTTGGTAGGTGTTAAATTCTTGATATTTTACGTTATCCATTACTTATAATAGTAATATATTAACTTCATATTTATATATATATATATATATATATATATATATATATATATATATATATATATATATATATATATATTCTTGATATTTAATATTATCCATTGTTTTTCCGTTGCACTGACTTTATGAAGTTAATATATTACTATTTTTGAGTAATTTTATCCACCGTTAAGTGCAATAATTTTACCTTGAGTGATGAGGCACCTTTCGGTCTTTGACCATTGTCGAATCACTCAATTTAATAAAAAATGCCTAACTCTTAATATAACACCAAAATACGCAAAATTACACATAAAAAATAAACAAAACACTATTATCAATAAAGCAACAAAAAAAGAGTGATTCGACAATGGTCAAAGACCGAAAGGTGCCTCATCACTCAAGGTAAAATTATTGCACTTAACGGTGGATAAAATTACTCAAAAATAGTAATATATTAACTTCATATATATATATATATATATATATATATATATATATAGTACATTTTTCTCCCTTGACTAACATTTTAATATTTTTTTTTGTTGAAGTGCTTCGGAATGACTATTTTTAATACTAAAATAGTACTGTTGGCAAAATCTTGAATTCATCTTTATCTACTCTTATCTACGCCTCTCCACTTGCTGACCTTGCTTCATACTTTTACACCCCTACTCAAAACTCCTTGCGGTTAGCTAACTACATTAAACTCCCGATTATCCGTGGAATAGGGTGGCCTGGCAACTCCGGATAACGAATTCCCCGGATAATCCGCTATGAACAAATAATACGCAAAACGATCGATAATCGATTATTATACCATAAGTTTCACAAATAATGACCCCGGTTAATGCAATTCACAAATAATCTTCAGAGGACAAAATAAATACAGAAAATAATTTAAAATGTCGATGTATTTGACGGATTATAACATGTACATTTATATGTCTAACTATTTACAATACGTACATAAGTATATGTCAAAAGTAAGTATGTATGTACATATGTAATTTCCTTTACGCATAATACTTTCACTTTTTAACAAAAAACTCTGTCACTTTCGTTTGTTTTTTTTTTGTGAGCATTGATTTAGCTTTAATGTGCGATCTAAGTTTCTTGAGAACCATTTTGTCGCACAATGTCTACTTGTATCACGTGTGTCACAAAGCCATAAAGATCGATAATTTATATGACAGACATGGATAATGCATATGTTACGTCCTAGACTATTTATAGCCGAGATTAGCTGACATTTGTTTACAATCTTATTATACACATTAGGTTTTTGGGCATCCAAGCATTTTGTCATTGTCTCTTATATACAGTAGTCTGCTCACCCCTTTTATTTCGCTGGCTCGGGATGCTTCCCTTTCAATGTAAAAATTAGTACATACATATTTACATATCTATTCCCTTCATCTTAACTTCTATTAAGCCTTATATGTATTTATGTCGTAATTCACCGTTTGGAAATTTAAACACCTGAATCTGATTGGAATAAAAATTGGATATTTGTAAAACTATGGCAGACCCCGGATAATCTGTAAACCGGTTAATCCGCCCACGGATAATCGGGAGTTTACTGTATTAATTGTTATAAAAATAATATCCAACTATGTATTTATTTGTTTGGTTATCATATATTTTTTCCTATTTAGAATGTTGTCATTAGTTAATTCAGCTTCAAATCGTCCAAGTTCTACTGTATTTTTATTAGTCTGTGTTTCCTAGGCTTAGAACATATGCACAGAAGATACATAGTGTACAGAGATCTGAAACCTGCTAACATACTGTTGGATGAGCACGGTCATGTCCGTATCTCTGATCTCGGGCTAGCCTGTGATTTTTCAAAGAAGAAACCTCATGCCAGTGTGTAAGTAAAAATATCACAACATATATTAAAGTACTCTCATTATATCAAACATATTAAAAAAATAAAAAAACCAAGTCCACAGGTACGACAAATGTGTCAGTTGTTGAGGAAATTGTCGATGAGTAATGACATTGAATAAATTAATTTTAAAATACTTAACTAAGTGAATACGTAATTGCTTATTTGCTGATGTGCTTCAAAACATTCTTTCCTTTTACGAGGCTAACCCTTCTGAGTAAAGGGTTAGCTTTGTAAAAGGAACGAATGTTTTGAAGCGCGTCAGCAAGTAAGCAAATACGTATTCACTTAGTTAAGTATTTTAAAATTAGTTGAATCAGTGAATTCAAGATGATTACAATAAGCAAAATTAAATAAATGTACATAATTTCAAGTAATAAAATAGTTTTTGATTAATATTTACTCGTGACTTACTGGAGGTTGAGAAGAATGACTTGTATATCAGGTTTCATGTCAACATTGATTGATTGTCATGCATTCCTGATCAATATTGTGGAAAATGAGTCCATATCAAGGAATTTTTCAGGCATCCAATAAATATTCATTTCAACACTGTATTTTTCTTCCTCCCCCATTCTATTGTTGTTATGCTGTCTCTCATGCATGCTGTTATGCTGTGTTTGAATGTCAGTATCAGTTATGTTTAGATGACTGAAGGTCTATGGGCCATAAATATCTTTCTTTATTTATGCCGTAAGTTTGTCAGTCAACAAATATCCCTGCACAAATGTCTAGTCTTGTGCATGACATATCAGAAAAAAAAACTCTCTTGAAACTACTATCACTATATCAAACATTATATTGAAAAATATAAAAACCAAGTCCACAGGTACGACAAATGCGTCAGTTATTGAGGAGATTATGTCAATTAATAACGACATTAAATAACTGTACATAAATTTAAGTAATAACATAGTTTTTTTTTTTAATATAGAATTGTATTTTACTTGTGGATTAGTGGAGGTTGAGAAGAATGGTTAGTATACCAGGTTTCATGTGAACTCTAATTATTTGTCAGGCATTTTTGTTCAATATTATGAGACAGTAATGTTAACAAGCAAATGGTCATATCTGTTAACAGACTATTTAATTAGAAACTTATTACTTTAAAGATATTTTTTTAAAGTTTAGAGCCAGTTGTAAAATAGTTTTAACATCTATATTTAAAATGTAGTTTATAAGGAAACCTCAATAGAGAACAATTTAATTAACATATCTGTAAATATTGATTATGTTTTTGTTTAAAGTGGTACCCATGGGTACATGGCACCAGAAGTTCTCAGTAAAAGCACTGCTTATGACTCAAGTGCTGATTGGTTCTCGTTGGGCTGCATGTTGTACAAACTCCTGAAAGGACATAGTCCATTTCGGCAGCACAAAACCAAAGACAAGCATGAGATTGATCGTATGACTTTAACAATGGTAAGTAGTCGCAGAACTTTCGTTTAATAGCTAAATATTACTAAGTGTACAGTAAAACCTTGATAATTCGTACCAACAGGGACCGTGGAAATATTACTAAGTGTACAGTAAAACCTTGATAATTCGTACCAACAGGGACCGTGGGCCATGCAAGTTATTGAAAATCCGGGTTTGCAGATTCTATGGAAAAATCAAAAGACATTGTACTTACAGAAAAACTCGTTTGTATTTATCAAACAATGAGTATTATGTACAGTATATGAACGTACATATTGTAAATATAGTTAAACTCCATTGCAATTGATTTCTCAGCAAGTTGTTTAATTTTGTGAACCGCTATATAGTCTTTCCAGCATAAGACACACAAAACATTACATTCGTAATTTTGTTTATCTGTGGGTCCTAGATGTTTTTACAGTTTTGTTAGACTTTTTATGCATGTACTGAACTTATTTTTATTTCTTATTGTTTTCATTATTACTTCGAAGTCGTTCTGCATTATCTGGAGATCCATGTTAGCAGAGGTTCTACTGTAAATTAAGCGTTTTTTGATGTTAAAAATATATTGAAATCTATATTTCATCAATTTTGAAAATAGCTACACAAAAAATGGCAAACTGACAAACAAATATTTGTGGAATTTTTTAATGTAGTAGTACTTGGGAAACATTATAGAAAAGGCGTTTTTACAAAAAATAATAGTTTTCTACTTTTGAAGTAAAACCCCCATAGTATTTTAAGTTATGGGAGATTTTAACTGCTTCAATTGTGGGTATTCTTATTGGATTCCTTTACTGTAAGAGTGCTTATTTTGTAATTGAAAACTCTTTATAAATGCTCTCATGTAAATAGATTATAAATGTTATGTAAACAGATGATAAATTTTGGTGGTGGGCCAGCTCTGATTCTCGATTCCTTAAATCGTCGATTCTAATGATATCATTAAATCACTGATACTCAAGATTTGTATTGAAAGTGCCGGTTCCGATTTTTGTTTTTTTTTAACTGTTAAACTATGTATATGGTGTCACCTGTCTTATTTATTTATTAATTGCTTTGAATGAATTAAACGAATTAAGCAAATGCTGATTTGAGGTAACAAAAGTATTATTATTAATTACGTTGCAACAACAAAGATGATCGGAGGCATTCCTGGTCTGTTTGTTTGTCACTTATATCCGATATGTTTGTTATACTTTCAGAAATTTCTGTTCATAAATCAAGGGTGAACATTTTGTGTAGCCTACTTCATTAAAACAGAACTTTCACGTTTTAACAAGACGTTATCTAAATTATTATCAGAGAATGTCGTGTAGGCCTGTATCTTGAAAGAATCGGAAGAAATATTTTAGAATTGGAACCAAAAATTTTAGGAACGAGCCCATTTCTAGACTACTTTAACCTCAACTCTAGCTAAAGAAAGCTTTCTGAGGACAGTGTATTTGATCTAACCCTAATACCATCCATTTTACACTCTAGTGCTTCCAATGGTTTAATTAAGCAAGATGTTTATATGCTTGTGTATATAGAAATAAAAGGTAGGTAAACGTTCAAAGCAATATTTTTATTGTGGAATTTTCGGTATGTTTTTTCCTTTTGAGTAATTTTGTGACTTATCACCAAAAAATAAGATATGTGCGAGTTTTATAATTCTAAAAGGTTTGTGTACCGGGTGAAATGTGGTGCCGTGGTGGTATAGTCTTTTTTTAAAGTTGATTTTTTTTATTTCGTAATTTTTTAAAGTCAACAGCAAATTTAATTAAATTTCAAGGCACGTTGTGAGTTATTACGTCAAAAAAATAAAACAACACATTAAATTAGTAACGTTTCACATGTGCTAGGTAGGGGGATTTCTATTTTCCAAAATTTTTAATTTTTAGGGGTTAGCAAGAGTTTTTATAATTTTTTTCGTTGAAATCTAACACATGGGAAAGAGAAAATAAATACCAACTTTTTACATTTTCACCTGTAAGTGATTGGTTTGTCTTTAGCCCTGATGGAAAATTTAGAATACATTTCAGAATGGGGTGAAGAAAAATAGGAACTGAAACAGATTTATCATCATATCAATAAATAAGTAATTAATTATCAGTAACTAATTGATTGAGTTTTGTTTAATTTTACTAGTTAAAACTACAAATTTTCTCATATGTTGTAAATTGAATCATAACATGTAAATATATTTGGGTTAAACATATTTTTACTGACAACTCAATTTTGCTTTATTTCAGAATGTTGAGCTTCCAGAATCATTCTCAAGAGAACTGAAATATTTATTAGAAGGTCTTTTACATAGAGATATAGATAAACGATTGGGTTGTCGTGGAAATGGGTAATGTCAATATTATTATTTCTTAATAAGAGTTTCTAATATTCCTTCTGAATACATTCATACAAAAAGTTTTTTTACTTCTTTATGTTTTGCCTACTCGTCTCAAATAGTTTAATATAAAACTTTGTAGTCTAACGACTTGCCAGTTAGGGATGGGCTGATTCCAATTCTCAGTTTCAGGAATTTTTTAATGGTATGAGCAATCTTTGGTACTCGATTCTCCATTGATTAAAGTGGCAATTCCGATTCTTGTTTTTTGTAATGGTTGAAATACGTGTGCTGTGTAACTTTTTGGAAAAATAAGTACAACCTATGGCTTTTATATGGTATTAGTTACTTTGAACTAATTGAAAAAGATTAAAGCAAATGCCGATCTGAGATAACAAAAATATTATTATCATGATGCAACAAAAACGATCGCCAAAATTTCTGGTCTTTTTGTATATCACTATTCGACTGTCTGCTGTCTCACTCTCACTTGGACGAAATTGACTCACTCACTCTCTCTCTCTCTCTCTCTCTCTCTCTCTCTCTCTCTCTCTCTCTCTCTCTCTCTCTCTCATTATGTCTCTGGCCACCATTACTCTGCCACTGCTTCATAGATGTCAAAACAAAACTCAAAGAAAAAATAACTCCAGTTTCTCCAGTTATGGTTATTACTGAAGTTATATTGTAATTGTGAATTGAAGCTCATATTTGTAATTTTAAATAAATCATGACTTTTATCCAATATGTTTGTTATGCTTTTAGAAATTCCTATTTATAGACCAAGGTTGGTCATTTTGTGTAGCCTGTTACGTTAAAACAGAACCTTTAAAAGGCTTCACCATGTGGCCAAGATGTTAACGAAATTAATTATTAGAGAATATCTTGTAGGCCTATATAATTTTAAACCATCTTACTTACTTCTTCCAGCAGGTAGCCGATGGCCCGACGTCCATGATAAATTGTCATCGCAGAGTTCCAATAATTTTTCTTTGTTAGTAAGGTAATAATGATGTCCAAACCTTCTGTCCTTAAAAGGTCCCTGGCCAGATTTGGATAACAGCACTTAATGAGGATGTGCCCTAGGTCTTCTTCTCCACTTTGGCATAGGGCGCATTCTGGGGATGCTGTAAAAATTGATCCGATAAAGATAGGGCTGGTTTAAAATGTGTCCATTCCAAGCTCTGGCCTAAAAAGTACTTAGACTTCTCTCGATTCCTCTATACATGTCTTCTTTTGCCAGTTCATTCTGAAGGTTAGATAGGGATTGACCGACAAGACATCATGATCACTCCTCGGTCCACTTTCTCCTGAAAAAACGCTCTGCAGACTTTCGACAATATAAGAGGGAGCATATCTCTCAGTCAGCAGGTTGCATTGCTGAGGCCAATTTCGCTACTTCATCAGCTTCTTAGTTCCCTCTCAACCTGCAATGGGCAGGGAACCACTGGAAGACTATCCTTTTGACCTCATTGTGCAACATCACAATTAACCTTTTATATTCAACAACTCTAAAGGTGTATGACGTAGTGTATGGCAATGGTAGCACTTGGAGGGCTGATTTTGAGTCAGTGAGAATACAAATATCCGATTCGCAAATGGATTGACAGCTTACCAATGCAGCATTAATTGCCAGCAATTCAGCACCCATGCTAGACCAGGGATTTGCTCGTTTGACGTTTTGTGTAGCCTGTTACATTAAAGCAGAACCTTTAAAAGGTTTCACCATGTGTCCAAGATGTTAACGAAATTAATTATTATAGAATATCTTGTAGGCCTATATAATTTAAAACAATCGAAAATAGGAAGAAAAATTTTAAAATGGAAATGAAAAATTTTAGATATTGGGCATCTTTAGTAATATTAATATGGTTAGGTGTGATACAGAATCTGATGGTGCTAATGCTGACGTTACTGTAACTGAGAAAATTAACAAAAGTGATTTTCCTAAATGTCGATAGAAGTAAATTTTAACTACCCATCTTATGTAATTTATTTATTACTCTTGAATTTTGTAGTCCACTACGTTTGGTGAAACTTAATCACTTTTACATTAGTTTAAACTAATGTAAAATTGATTAATTTATTTATTAATTTGTGAATTTTTCCTGTTTCTAAAAGAGTGATATGAAATGAATATTACCTGAAATTTACATCAGTTTATCTTTATCATTTTCTAAGATGTAAAATTGTGGAACAGACTAAAATCGGTAATGTAAGTTGCATTAAATTTTGCCGTTAAGAAATAATGTGAGCCATTTACATATTTTATTGAAGGGTTAAAAGGTCAAGATAGATTCAAAGTACCATAAGTTTTCTTAAAAATGGCATAAAACCATGATTTTCTAACTTCATTATAGAAACCAGAGTAATATAGAAACTTCATTATGCAATATGAGTGAGGTATTACATCAGCCATATTTCATAAATTGTCCTAATCTACAAAAAAAAATATATTTTCTCAGCACATAAGAGGGAAATGAAATTTACAAACATATTAAAAGCAAAAAAAACATTCTAAATTGATTAACTTAGTGCAATAATTTCAGTTGCTTTAACCATGAACAGTTGTCTTGAAAA
>JBAIZL010000002.1:169639523-169724523 GCA_036971475.1 Prosapia bicincta
TAATAGCCTTATCTTTTTTCCCCTGACAGACTTGTATAAACTATAATCACTCATATGCTCATGGAAACAATATATATATATATATATATATATATATATATATATATATATATATATATATATATATCTTTAATCTGTGCATCTGTGTCATCTGATTTCTACTCTACACAATTTGTGATTACAACTTATATTTATTTTATTTCATTCTCTCATATTTCTTTTTGTGTTTTCTCTTCGATTGACAAAGACCACTGTGTGGTTGAAATATATAATTGTTTAAGTGCTTTTATGTGTTTCTATTTCAAGACTACAGTGTGGACTCTTACCAAGGTAAGTCTGTCAGTCTCCTAGTCCAAAATATCTATATATATATATATATATATATAGATATATATATATATATATATATATATATATATATATTTAGGTTAGTTCTAGTAGAGGTTAGCTTATTTAGGAATTTTTGGACTAGATAGGAGACTGACAGGCTTACCCAATGGCAATAGTCCAAAATTACAATCTCTTGAAAATAAATAAATAGACACATATAAAAACTTCACACACTATTGAAATATTTCGATCAAAAATGATCTTCATCAATCAAAAAAGAAAAGTTATTTCCAAGAGGTTGCGGTTTTGGACTATTGCCATTAGGTAAGTCTGTCAGTCTATCTAGTCCAAAAATTCCTAAATAAGCTTTAAGCTCTACTAAAACTAACCTATATATATACAGTAAACTCCCGATTATCCGTGGAATAGGGTAGCCCGGCAACGCCGGATAACGAATTCCCCGGATAATCCGCTATGAACAAAGAATATGCAAAACGATCGATAATCGATTATTATACCATAAGTTACATAAATAATGACACCGGTTAATGCAATTCACAAATAATCTTCAGGGGAGAAAATAAATACAGAAAATAATTTAAAATGTCGATGTATTTGACGGATTATAACATGTCCATTTATATGTCTAACTATTTACAATACGTAGATAAGTATATGTCAAAAGTAAGTATGTATGTACCTATGTAATTTCCTCTACACATAATACTTTCACTTTTTAACAAAAAAATCTGGCACTTTCGTCTGTTTTTTTTTTGTGAGCATTGATTTATCTTTAATGTGCGATCTAAGTTTCTTGAGGACCATTTTGTCGCACAGTGTCTACTTGTGTCACAAAGCCATAAAGATATGGCAGACATGACAGACATGGATAATGCATATGTCACATCCTAGACTATTTATAGCCGAGATTAGCTGACATTTGTTTACAATCTTATGATACACCTTAGGTTTTCGGGCGTCCAAGCATTTTGTCATTGTCTCTTATATACAGTAGTCTGCTCGCCACTTTTATTTCGCTGGCTCGCGTCGGGATAATCCGCAAACCGGTTAATCCGCCCATGGAAAATCGGGAGTTTACTGTATATATATATATATATATATATATATATATATATATATATATATATATATATATATATAGGTTAGTTCTAGTAGAGCTTAAAGCTTATTTAGGAATTTTTTGGACTTGATAGGAGACTGACAGACTTACCTAAAGGCATGGAAAATCGGGAGTTTACTGTATATATATATATATATATATATATATATATATATATATATATATATATATATATATATATATAGGTTAGTTCTAGTAGAGCTTAAAGCTTATTTAGGAATTTTTTGGACTTGATAGGAGACTGACAGACTTACCTAAAGGCAATAGTCCAAAACTGCAATCTCTTGGAAATAAGCACATATAGAACACATATAAAACACTTAATACACTTTTATTTGAAATATTTCGATCAACATGATCTTCTTCAGTCAAGAAAGAGAAAAACAAAACCAATTGTTTTTCTCTTTCTTGACTGAAGAAGATCATGTTGATCGAAATATTTCAAATAAAAGTGTATTAAGTGTTTTATATGTGTTCTATATGTGCTTATTTCCAAGAGATTGCAGTTTTGGACTATTGCCTTTAGGTAAGTCTGTCAGTCTCCTATCAAGTCCAAAAAATTCCTATATATATATTATAAAGTTATTTTTGTTAATTGTAAACAATTTTTCTACCACTAACTGCAATAATTTTACCTCATGTGATGAGGCACCTTTCGGTCTCTTGACCATTGTTGAATCACTGAATTAATTTTTTCGCTGAAAACTAAATCACTGAAAAAAAGTTAATTCAGTGATTCGACAATAGTCAAGTGACCGAAAGGTGCCTCATCACATAAGGTAAAACTATTGCACTTAGTGGTGGAAAAATTGTTTACAATTAACAATAATAACTTTATAAAGTCAGTGCAACGGAAAAATAATAGACGACGTGAAATATATATTTATATATAATATATATATATTAGTGATGGATCGATTCCAAAATTTTACTGATGCCAATACCAAGAAATCAATTTCCAATTCTCGATTCCAATTACAACAACTACCAACCCAATAAGTTGTTATAATGCTGGCGTTACAACGGAGATTAGGCACTAATGCGATATTATATTAGAGTAGCAACAGAAATTTTACCGCCCAATGTGTAAAGGCCCTATCAAGAATCTACTTCAACATTAGGAGCTCAGTTGAGGCTGTTTCCTCTTGACCTTAAAAATTAACCAATAGGTAATTTAAGTAGGATACTGCTTCAGCGTGACTAAAAATATTTGCTTGATCCCCACCATCGGGTCAATTGCCACCGTATCGCTTTTTACTGTTACTGTCGCATTTACGCTCTAAGCTGTAAATAGTGGCTAGCCAAGATTACAATATAAAAATACAAGAACTCTTACGGTAAGTAGCTGACAGTAAGCCTTATGAACTTACAGCATTATCTCCAGAACTAATATATATATATGTCAATAATTGCGATTTTAACGTCAAAAACAATTTTTAAAAAAATACCACAAAAACCTATCCGGATTATGCGGAGGAATCCGAAGTATCAAGGTTCTACTGTAGTAGATTTATCCTATAACTCCAATTCCCTTTCGGCTTTATGCTAGTGTGTCAACTTTACCATGGTCTAATCTTTAAAGGGTGTTAATTTTAATTCTTTTAAAAGTGACCATGAATTTTCTGCCATAAGAAAACAATTCTATGTTTGTTGAATTAGAACAAAAATTCAAACATTTTTAAACTTGAAAACACCGTAAACTCAAAAAATATAGTTGAACAGTATTTGTCTGTATTATCCACAAAATTCATACATTTTCTTGTAAAAATTTATTAATTATATTCCTTTTTTTTCTTAAATGTCAATATGAAAATTTGGTTTAAAATACGTAACTACCTGATTTATATTTAACAATTGTTAGTATCCATTCTATCTGTTGAACTATAATTCTTGAATTTCTTTTCTCAGATCACTTCTGGATTACTTGAAAATTAATCATGGAACTAATATTAGTAGCAAAATACATCTTATTTATATATCTCTATACTGATAATAGGGATGGGTCGATCCCATACTTGATTAAAGTGCTGATTCCAATTTTGTTGTTTTTATAACTGTTAAAATATGTGTGCGGTGTAATTTTTTTAAAATAATTAATAATCAACTATGTATTAGTTGCTTTGATTGAATTTAACTATTAAAGATTTGAGATAATAAAAATATTATTATTATTGATGATGCAACAAAGACGATATGAAGCATTTGTGGTTCATTTATTTGTGACTGCTTGCCCTCTCACTATCCTATCTCTCTTTTTTTCTCTCTCTCCGTCTCTAGCCACCACCGCTTCATAAATGTCAAAACAAAACAAAAAGAAAAAGTAGTTCTAATTTCTCTAATTTTACAAACTAAAATGGGTATTATTGAAATTATATTGTAATTGTGAACTGAAGTTTACATTTGTTAAGTTTATTTGAAGTTCACATTTGTAAATTATTACTTCTATCCGATATGTTTGTTATGCTTTTAGAAACTCCTACTTATAAATGAAGGTGTTATATTAAAATTGAACTTTTAAAAGGCTTCTACATATGACCAAGATGTTAACCAAATTCATTATTAGAGAATATCTTGTAGGCATATATAACTTGAAAAATCAATAATCGGGAGAAAACTTTTAGAACAGAAAATGGAATACGAGGTGTGTTAAAAAAAAATACCCGGAATTTTTAAATTTCACGCGTTTGGAAAGTCCGATTGTCAAAAAAATTTTTATTGTGTTGGTATACATGCCCCTGAAGTATGACACAATTTTCAGCTGTATTCATTGTTTACTTTATCTGTGGCAGCCGCTAAGATTAGACGTGTTTTCATGAGCTCGTCGATTTTCGATTATAAAAAAAAATGGATCAAAGAATTTGTATTAAGTTTTGTGTAAAAAATGAAATAAAGTGTAACAAAGTGTGCGAAATGTTAACAAAGGCCTATGGTGAGTCTGCTATGAAAAAACAAGTATTTACGAGTGGTATAAGCGTTTCCAAGATGACCGCAAAGATGTTGACGATGACGGACGCCCCAGCTCATCAACAACCGATGAAAACGTGGAAAAAGTGGAAGCAATGGTTATGAATGATTGCCGAATCACAATCAGAGAAGTCGCTGATTATGTTGGCATATCGATTGGCTCATGCCATGGCATTTTTGCGAACATTTTGGGTATGAAATGTGTGCAGCAAAATTTGTCCCAAAATTGTTAAATTTTGAACAAAAACAGCGGCAAATGGAAGTTGCTCAGGAATCACTAAATGAAGTCAGCGATGATGCAGAATTAATGAAACGTATTATAACAGGCGATGAAACATGGGTTTACGGATATGATGTCGAAACGAAGACTCAATCGTCCCGGTGGAAGCATTCTGGCTCACCAAAACCGAAAAAGGCTCGGCAAGTGCGGTGAACATCAAGGTTATGCTTACTGTGTTCTTTGATTTTAATGGCATAATGCATCATGAATTCTTGCCACAAGGTCAAACTATCAATAAAGTGTACTATCTACAAGTTCAATGCCGTTTGCGTGAAGCAGTGCGAAGAAAACGTCCGGATTTGTGGCAAAACAATTCATAGCTTCTGCATCACGATAATGCACCGGCTCACACGTTGTTGCTTGTTTCTGATTTTTTGGCGAAAAATAACACTGTAATGATGCCCCAACCTCCATATTCGCCAGACGTGGCCCCTTGTGACTTTTTCCTCTTTTGCATTATTTGGTAATGTAATTACTTGTTACAGAGTTATTGCAACACCACAAATCCATTCCTTGGTCAACACAAATAAATTGTCTCCATCTACAAATCCATTGCAGTCCTTGGCTATAAATAAATGCACAATTAAACTCATCCTTTAGCACTGCTTTTGTTTATGTGTAGGTTATGTATGCTTGTAGTACTATCTAATGACACTATAACATTTTCCATATAAAGTTCTAAAACAGGTGGTGTTTTTATTATTTATTAAGATATGAAATTTTGTCTGTGTTTATGTAGCATATGTTAATGCCTTATCAACATCTATGTTCACATGGTCTAGCCCTGAAGTATTAATTTAAAGGGTGATAGTTATTAACAATGAAAAATTAGTTGCACAAATTATAAAATTATAATGCATTTTCACAACTTTGGGAACTAAAGTAGTTATTTTGTAAAATCAAACACACTATCCTTCACTGGGAAATTGACTTTATTTATATTTGTACTTATATTAAGAATATGAAGGCTAGACACGAACTCTTGAAACTTTTAATTAATACCGGGATATGTTAGTGCCAACACTTCAAAACCTTACTAAAAAAATTCTGGTAAACCCAAGCAACAGATGCCTTTCCCCCCCCCCCCCCTATTGAGCTCTAGGTAAATCTTTTGTTTTTGTCACGTGACTAACCCTTTGCAACACACTTGCACATACTCAACTACCTGTTTACATTCATCCCTACTTCCTAATTTTGGTGTAGTCGCCACACATTGTGATACTAATTCTCAATCACTATTTGAAAGAGTACATTTTGTTGCAGTTAACTGATGCAGATCAGGATCTCTATAAGAATTTCCCTCTGGTTATCTCGGAGAGATGGCAGAATGAAGTGGCCGAGACAGTATTTGAGACAATCAACATCGAAGCTGACAAGGTAGAACATAAAAAGAAAGCTAAACAGAAACAAAGGTTCGACACTGATGAAAAAGGTACTTCTCATATAGATACAAGCGACATTTACTAGTTTTAACTTCATTACTGTATATTATTTATGCTATCAAACATTAGTTTTAATAGTAAACAAATGGAAGTGAATATATATTCATAAAACAAATCAGAAATATTGAATTACAGTAGAGTCTCGAAATTCCGAGTCCCGTTAATTCGAGGTCCTGTTAAATTCAAGCCTATTTAACCTTCTAAACCTAAAAAATCTTAAGCCTTCTAAAAAATGTTTATAGCCATACGGTATGGAAAGGAAAAGAGTCAGGCTTCCAAGATATGTTCATATCAATAAGGTATGCAAAGGAAAAGAGGCTTCCAAGATATGTTCATATGAATACTGTATGCAATGGAAATGAGTCGAGCTTCCAAGAAATGTTTATATGAATACGGTATGCAAAGAAAATGAGTCTGACTTTCAAGATATGTTCATATGAATACTGTATACAAAGGAAATGAGTCAGGCTTCCAAGATATGTTTGTATTAATACGGTTTGCATAGGAAATGAGTCGGGCTTCCAAGATATGTTCATATCAATTTAGTATGCAAACAAAATGAGTCTGGCTTCCAAGATATGTTCATATCAAATTAGTATGCAAACGAAATGAGTTGGGATTCCAAGATATGTTCATATCAATACTGTATGCAAAGGAAATGAGTCGAGCTGTCAATAAATGTCCGTATAATGTTCTATAAACTGATTTTGTACTGGATTAAGGGTCATTAAAACACCTATTTTTTTAATGTACTGGAACTTATTTCTGTGTAATCCGAGTTTTCAGTAATTCGACTCAACTGTATATAGAAAATGTGGGTAGGGAATGACTGTACTGATATTTGCTATGTGAGCAAATAAAATTATATGACCAATTACTTTATCAGTGTACCCAATATGCAAAGGGTTAAAAGGAGTTAGTGTGTTGAACATTGTATTATAAAATGACAAATATTCCGAAGAATAACAATTAGAATGTAAACCTATCCAATCAAACTGTTAACAATTTGTAATTCCTGTTCTTGAATATTTTCAGAATCTGACTGTATTCTTCATGGGTATATTAAAAAATTAGGTGGGCCGTTCGCATCAAATTGGTCAACACGATATGCCAAATTATATCCCAACCGGCTTGAACTTCACCCAGAGTCGGGCAGTACAAAGCCAGAGCTGGTGTTCATGGATCAACTGGAAGAAATCAGTGGTGATCTGGTCACTGTGAAAAATGAGCAGTGCATTGTTATTAAAACTAGAGATGCCAAAATTGTTCTTACAAATCCCGTAAGTGATTATTTATAAATTTTATTCAGACTAACTTGGCCAGAGGTAAACTGGTAGTTAACAAGTAATATATTTTAAAAAAAAATTATGTCATTTCCTACTTTGATTAACAAACGAATATTTAAAATTTAGTTGTTTTTTATTAAATAAAGTAACATAACCTATGTGTTAAAACAGCTGTTCTACCACATAACCTATAACATAAAATCAGCTATTTAATGAAATCATGTGTTATCAATTATATTAAGCCAAATTGAATGAAATAATTATATTGCATACCTTGCCCCTTTTGTGAAAGGTTTACATAATTTTAAATCCACTTCAAGTTTTTAAAAATGTATTTGAACTTGAGTGGATGAATAAAAAGTATTTTACTAACGATTGAAAATTTGAACAAGATATATAAATAAATATAAGGAGACTGTGAACTAATAGAAGGAATTAAATAAACATAGTCTTAACTATGTATTTACTTTGATTTTTGATGATTTATTATTCATTTTTAAAATCAACACCAATATATTTTCTTATGGTATTTAATACATTTTTTAAAGGAAGTGTTTTAATTGCTTATATAGTTCTGATAATATCAACTTACAAACATTTCTGCAGCCATTTTCAAAATTTTAACACATTCAAGCCTACGTACTACTATTATAGAACAAACCATTTAGATAACGCTCCCTGCCGACCCAGTGTATAGCTTGGGATCTTGTTTTTGTTTTCATAACAACATAATTGTCGTGTATTCTCAGTTTTGTCGATATCGTTCTTTACATGGGTTATTCTACTTTACTAGTCCTTAACTTTGGACTATTGATAGTTGATTTTATGATTAAAAACTTGATTGGTGAAGTGTAGCGATCAAGAGCTAGCACTCAGTTGTTTGGTCAGACATTGCTTTTTTCGTTAATGCGAGTTGTTTGCGTTTCGAGTTTGTTGTTTATCGCTTCAAGTTTTATCTTTCAGTTATTTGGATATTTAATTTTTATTATTTTTTATATTGTGTTGTATATATATTGGCTAGAGACACTTCAGACATTCAATACTGACACTCTTAGACAGTGACAGTGGAACCAATCTAGGCTGAGGTTCAATCGACATATATTTTATTGATGAACTGAATGAAAACTTGAATGGGCTGATTTTAGGTTCAGATTCAGAAGGGGATAATTTATCTTTAGCTTTAAAATGATATTAAACAAAAAATATTTATTTAACTTTTTTATACATATTTCCAAGGAGCATAATCCTCCAGGCAGATAAAGACGGGTGGCTATTGAAGGTCTGGGCTTTAAAATGTTAATAATAGTGTTTTTATGGTCAACATTTTATTGTATTAACTATGAACTTGAGTTTTCACAGATAAAATTATAATTATCTATTGTTTAGTTTACTCATAATATGGTTTAATTAAAAATAAAGTTGATCTGTATGATTCTAGGATGAAATTGGATTAAAGGAATGGTCTCTATCATTAAGGTCGGCCCATAAGTGTTCACTAGAACTGCTCGGCAGTATGGCTAAAAAAGCTGGAAAGATCTATGGGACTGAAAGAGACAAAATGTTACCAGTCATTACGCCCCGTAGCACTAATGGGAACTGAGTTTTCCCAAAGTCGTTGTATTATAAAGTTGGACACAAATGTGCGTCACACATGATGTATTGTAGTTATGTATATTTACCTTACGTTTGTGTTTTGTTTGTTCGTCGAACATAGAACTGAGTGAGACCAATATATTTTGTTTAAATTTTTTTATACATAGTATATTATCATTATTTTATAATTATTCAATAATATTTATTTATGCCTTAGATTGTAAATTTTCCCAAACTGAACTCAAATGTTAGTTTGTAGGTTTTATGGTTTTGTACATTTCTAAAAAAATTTTAAGTATAGATTATTTTATAAGTGTCAAGATAAACTTGTGCAAATAGTTAATGGCTGGCTGGTCTTAAAGTTATTCAAAGAAAATGCATTTTCCTTCATTAAATTCGTTGTGGTCAAGCTTGTATGTAACAATACTTTTCTTCAAAACGATATTTCGTGGGTAGAGTAGAGTAAGGGGCTTTTTATTGTTTATTTCTAAATGTTTTTACCCCGAAATGTTCATATGAAATTATTGAAGGTAATTGAAGCCTATTTATCAAGTTTTTAAATTTTGAAGTAATTCATGTTAAAACCTTAAATAATTTTAAATCCATTTTAGGAATAAGAAATTATTCATCTTATAATATAAATCAAGGTTTGATAGAGACACTAGTAGTATTCCAGTATGGGATTTCCTAAGTCTGTATTTTTATAATTTTATTACTTATATGCATATTGTGTTTCCTTTTTTCAAATAAGAATTTTAATGATTAATTAAAAATTTAAACAGTAACTATTTTTATCTAAAATACAAAGATGGTATACAGTAATTTTACATTACTACCGCAGCACAAATTATTACTAGATCCAAGCTTATAAGCATAATTTTAAACATCATGTTAATTAAGTTTTAAGAAAGACTTAAGAGTGAAAACTGTTAAATTTGTCTTTAACACTTCAGCAGCTGGCCACAATATAGGTGTTTTTCTGGAGAATTGCCAAAATATTTTAAGCTTATTTTAAAATAATGTGTACTAATTTTTTGTTTTCCTATCATATCTAAGTAAGAAAATATGTTTCTAATCATAATATATATTAAAACATGTGTCGGGCCAGTTGGACCGACATAGTTTTTTTATAACGTAAGTGATACCTAAATAAATTCTGGCCGGACATTGTTTTTGAGATAATTATATTTTCTTATTGTGCAACACTACCTTAATATTTTTTGTTTTGTGTGAGACAATAAACAACAAAACCACAATTTTATGTACCAGTTACAAATAATAAGCTGACTGGAGAGAAAAGTTTTTTGGCACTTATCACAAAGATATGTTAACATATCACATGTGATTGATTTGAGCTTATAAATATTTTTCATATAGAACGGAAGTGTAAACATATTCCTTCCCTCTGAAAAGTAATGTTTCAGATCCGATAAATGCTGTACAAGATTCGTAACAAGTAAAAGTTTTAAAAATTAATAATTTACTTTTTAAGGAATTTACGTTAAATTTACTTCCTAGTAGGGATGAGTTTATCTAACTGTACTAATGTTTGTTCTTAACTTCAAACTAAGTCCGTTTTTTAACAATTATTTACAACCAGGTATTTAGTCAATATTTTTGACTTATTTTTTAGGTTTTGTGAAATTTTTAAAATAATAGTAAAAATTAATATAAAATGTCATTGAAAATTATTAAAGTATATGAACATAAACTTCTTTGAATAAACCAAATTTTTTTATTGGAATAATCAACTAAATTTCACTAAAATTGTTAACAAATAAGTGTCGAGTCGTAACTCTTGACAAAAACCTGCTAGAATACTGTCATGTTTATAATGCCGTCAGTATTTTTCTACCAAACAAAAACCATCGTAATTAACTCTATAAGTAGTGTGAAGCTCATTGTTTATTACTGTGCATTTCTTTTTCCAAAAGTAGCAACACCAGTTGAGTAGTACTGATAAATATAAAACGTTACTAGAGAGCAATGTCAGGACTAGTGGCCCGATGGTATTCAGTTTACCTACTGGGCCATCGGGCCAGTTGGCTCAACAAGTCAGCTGAAGTGTTAATCTTTTGAACTGCTAATTTTTAGAGATATTTCACTAGTTTATAAATTATTTAAACGCTATAACTTTCTTAATATAAATAATTATATTTCAAATTTCTTATTTATTTAGTTTATTTTCAATGCACTATTATTATTTGAAGCAGTTATAAAATTTGTTTAGAGGAATAGTTAATAAGTTGTAATTAATATTGCTACAGTTTCTTTGTAGGTAAATAGTTTTTCTCTGCAAATATATTGGTGGAATGATATTTAAAAGAGGATAATACTATAAAAACATTATTTTATAGAACTCTTTTGAGGAACATATGTCAAATGATAACCGAGCTATTCACAATGCCAAGCGAAAGCAACTTTAATCCAGAAAGTTATTAAACAAAATTTGAATTTACGTAACCTTTAATTTAGTTAGGGCATCCAAAAATAATTTATATTTATTATTGATATATGATTGACTTTGGATGAGTGTTAACAAATTATGAAAAATTGTTTAAGAAATGAATCGATTTCAGTAATTGGTTTATAAGATATTTTAATAGGTAGACTCTAATAATAATAGTTTTAATTGGCGTCTGAGATTAAATTATTATTTTGTTTGGATGAAATTTGAATGCGATTTTGTGTTTTAAAATAGCAACATTAATACAAAATTAAAAATCATTACTGAAGAAATTCTTTATTGAATCAAATAGTTACTTATTTTTTTCTAAAACAACGAGTTTGGTGTTGTCTTCAGTGCTGTATACTGAGTGCACAAATTTGTATATGTCCTTTTCTTTTTTGTTTTGTGTTTTAATCCATATGTTTTATATTTATACCTGATTTTGTTATATTATTAAGATTTTATATGGGTAAAATAGATTTTAAAAACCTGTTATAAGATTAAAAACAATCTTATGTATAAAAAAAGGAAATCTCATTGACTTATTAAAGAAGGCAGAACACATTAAAACATATTTTTTAAAGTCTTTTTTTATAAACTTATGGCTAAATATTTATGTAGTAATTGGTTACTTTATTTAAGAATTTAAATCTCCTTGAACATTGCTATATTCTTTAAAAACACTAAAATAAATTTAAAACTGTTTTAATTATTATTATTACAAAAAGGGATTATATATAACTGTGCTTAGTGGAAGTAAAATTGACAAATTAATCTCACAAAAATATACACATCTTTGTTCTTTCACACATACTGTATATTGTAGAGAGTGTTTTAATTGTTTCAAGAATTTCAGTTAAAGTTTAGCTTCTACAAACCTGTTATCTATGTCTTGAACCACTTATTTCAGCCCCACCTTTTAGTTAATAATTATTTTTAATTGTGTAAACCAAACCATTTTTATAAGTAAAAGAGTAAATAAGAATAACTTTCAGTGCTGATGATAGGTTAAAATTTCAGCTTAAGTTTTCCCACAACTTGAATGCTACTGGTTCACATACTTGTATAATTACACATATTATATAAACTTTTATGAAAATATATGAATAAAATTCATTACTTCATTTTTAAATACATATATAAATATATGTTATGGCTTATTGTAAATCATAGATGGTTTCATGTTTTAAACGTAATTGTCATAGTCTGAATGGATTCAATTGTTATTGTGGTAACAAAAATATTTGTTAACATGGTATTTTCCTGTATTAACATGTTGAGTGTATGAACACCCATGTCTACTGGCCCCCGCAGCAGTAGGCGTTCATGTATCCCGCGCCCTCACTCTCAATTCATTGGTTCATTGTGAGGTTAGTTGAATCGTTTTTGTCTGTTATTGTGTAAGACTTTGTGAACATTTCAGTGCATTTTGTTTTTTTTCCACCATTGCTATCGGACTGGGGACTGTGTTATTGTATTAGTGTTACTTGAAATGTGTTATAGTAGTATTTATTAGTTTTTGTACAATGAATATGGATAACAAGGATGGATTATTAGAGAATGTCCACTGTAACAACATTTGTCTAAGTAGACATTCTCCAATAATTCATCTTCATTATCTATATTTATTGTACAAAAACTAATAAACTCTACAATAACACACTTCAAGTAACACTAATATGATAACACAGTCCCTAATCTGTCAACAATGGTGGGATAAGAGAGGAAATGCACTGAAATGTTTACAAAGAACACAATAACCTACAAGGGACACAAAATTTTACGTCAATGACTAACCTCACCATGAGTTAATGAACTGAGAAGGAGAGTGGGGCGTACATGTACGCCTACCACCACGAGCGTGCATGCACTCAACGTCTTAACTAGTTTTTCATTATTAGATTGAATGCACTATAATAATTTATTGATTTTATTTATACAAATTCATTTTGTTGCCTTGTTAGCAACTATAAGCTTGACCAGAGATGAAATGTATTTTATTGTAAATAACAAATCAGGAAAATCTCCCTTGCAGTTAATTTTACAGGTAAAACTACTTTTTTCTATTAATAAATCTAAAATACTAATTTTAATTATGATTGTTTATAAACTTTATTATTTTAATTGTTTGTTTTTTATTGAATAGTTCCTAAACGTATTTCAGATGTTAGCCAGAAATTCCTAACTGTAACGAAAATCTTGAGCTTATATTAAATTTGTTTTTATCCAAGTTATATGACGATCGAGAAGTTACAGGTTCATAATTGTTATCTTTTTCATCTGTGAGCTTGAAAGATCAGTCATTGAATCTTCATGAAACGTTTTTTTTAAATAAAATCAAGGATAAACCAAGTTTTCCTTTAAAAATTATTTGAAAAGTTTTCTTGCCAACATTGTATTTATAAAGTGTTTGAAATATATTTTTTTTAATGTTATGTAGAATTCGTTATATAATTTGGATAGAAACACATTTTTGTACATTTTGTATTAATAATTTTTTGAAGAAAGTCAATGCTTTCTTAAATTTAAAAAAGAAATATATTTCTAGTCTTAAATATGGTAACTTAAGTTGTAGATAAACTAAACCGAAGCTTTGGCGACGCTTTTTATGTTGTTGTAGCTCTAACCAGGGTTTGACTTTATAGAGTCTGGTGTTATATATATATTTTTTTAATATTATTGGAAAAAATTATTATATATCGATAATTTATGTTTACAAATGTGTCATTGTCAATTTGAAATAAAACTTTTAATTGTTATGATAATGAAATAGAAAATAGTGCCATAGAACTCAACGAGTTACTTTTTATGAGTTATGTAAAGAATTTTACTGAATATGTCGTGTAGCTTATGTTTGTATATGTAACAGCATTTCCCTAGAAGAAATGTTTAATATTGCATTTTAATTAAATAAAAGTTAAACTTCGTGCTTTTTTAATAACATTTTTGTTAGTCTAATATTATTTAATACTAAATATTTTAAATAACTTGAAAAAGAGAAAACCCACTTTTTCTATATTTGAATTCATTAAAAATTAATGTAACAAATGTTAGAAAAAAAATAATACAAAATTTAATGTTTACCAGATTTGTCTGATTTTGTGTAATGTACAAGGTTCTTTTATTGGGCGATTTTTAGGTTATACACTGAGTAAGTACTAGTTTAAAATGAATTTTGTAAGAATTTTTTTTTTAAACTGTTTTATTTAATAAAAATACTTAATGTCTAAGATTTATTGGATTCAGTATTGCGGAACTGAATTTTACATATGTTTGTAAGTTAAATTGAACTTCTATATGTATTGAATATCATTGCATTTATTAAAGTGAGAAACTCACTACTAATTTGTAACCTAACAACTCTTTAAGTTCTACAACTCATTGCCCCTGCATATTTGACAATACTAAATTCATTTCATCATATAAAGCCCTGTCATTAAAATATTTTTTTTTGTTAATACTCAGATTATTATTGCTTACGAAGATTATTAAAAGTTGCTTAATTGAAAAGGATGATAAATAATAGGCTATTATGCCTTGTACCATTGATAGAATTGTCTTGGAAAAAAATTTAAAGTCAATTCCTAGTTATGGCAAAAAAAAATTATTTTAGTTGCTTTTTATTAAATAATATAAATACAGTAACATAACCTATGCGTAAAACAGTTGTTATACCACATAACCTATAATGTGAAAGCAGCTGTTTTATGAAATAATTTTATCACTTTAATAAATTGAAAATATTTCAAAAACAAGAATACTTTTATTGCATATATTATTCAAAGCTTTTCTCCGATAAAATAGTACCAGCATCTTCAGGAAAATAATTATCTGAAGATAATTATTTTCCTGAAGATGCTGGTACTATTTTATCGGCGAAAAGCTTTGAATAATATATGCATTAAAAGTATTCTTGTTTTTAATTTATTAATTATTACATATATATATATATATATATATATATTTAGGTTAGTTCTATTAGAGCTTAAAGCTTATTTAGGAATTTTTGGACTAGATAGGAGATTGTGTGTTAAGTTTTTATATGCGTTTATTTACAAGAGATAGCAGTTTTGGACTATTGCCATTAGGTAAGTCTATCAGTCTCCTATCTAGTCCAAAAATTCCTATATATATATTTGAAATATTTAGATCACACAATGATCTTTCCAATCAAAAAAAAAAAAGAAAAGACTGAAGTGAACCACAGATGTGTATAAATATCCAAATAGCACAGATGCACAAATTTATAGTTTATGATATAGTACTATATGTTATTTGTATAAATATTGATTAATTGAAACCAGATATTCATAGTCTGTCAGAAGGAAGGTAAATGGAGTTGTTAAAAATGGTGGAAGTTGGGGAGGGGGGGAAGGTAAAACGAGTTTTATCTGATGTGGAGGTTAGGATGTTCTCTAGATTTGGTGTACCACTAGTATGACACCTCCCACCTTCTAAATTCGGAAGGGTTGCCATCAGGAGGGAAGGCCCTCCATTTACCTTTCTTCTGACAGACTATTAATATCTAGTTTCAAATAATCAATATTTATACAAATAACATATAGTTGTTGTTTAACAAATAGTTTACTATATCATAAACTATAAATCTGTGCATTTGTATTTTTACACATCTGTGATTCACTTCAGTCTTTTCTTTTTCTCTTTTTTGATTGAATAAATAAGTCTCTTTTGATTGACAAAGATCATTGTGTGATCGAAATATTTCAATAGTGTGATAAGTGTTTATATGTGTAACAAAGTCTATAACAAAAGTGTAATTTGACTATTTATTTATTTCCAAGAGATTGCAGTTTTGGACTATTGTCACAAGGTAAATGCGTTAGTCTCGTATTTAGTCCAAAAATTTCTAAATAAGCTTTAAGCTCTACTAGACATAACCTATTATATATATGAAGTTATTATTGTTAAATAAAGTCAGTTGGAATAAAATCCTGACTCCAATCTGATGTGATGAGGTCAAATGGAAAAAAAACATCCTAAAATCTATTGTTAAATAAGTAGTAAATTCTGATTAAAATATAGATGATTTTGTAACCTTCTTTTATAACAAATTACAGTTTTATCTTTTTATAGAATTTGTGTTTAAGCTGCTGCCTTGACAACCATTATTTTTGTTCTGTTTATTTTTTAAATTCATTACTCTCCGTTCCCTATTATAAGACATTAGTGAGTTTCTACTGTTTTTTTGTTGCTTTTATGTGTTACATTTTGAAGAAATATTGGCAATTTTGTAGAGCTCAAAGAGAGTTTATAATACTAAATTTAATTTTTAAATAATTTTATAACAGCTAAAAAGCCTTAAGCATAAAATGTTGGTTTGCTGGAATTGTTTAATTTGATCCATATAAATATAATTTCTATAAAAAATAAAATCCCTTGATATATTTTTATTTTATTATTTAAATTTCACATCAAACTATATTTAAACAGTCCCGTTATCCTACTCAGTCAGTTGTTGCGGCAGTGTTAAAGTCATAAGGGGGGGGGGAGAGTTTAACCTTATTACATTGAATACTTACCCTGGTATCTGAGTGATATATCCCAAAGCATATGTTCATTACCACTCAAACTAACTGTAAAAAATATTCAATACAAAATGTATTTATACAGTTTTTCAATGAAATAATTACAGCTTGTAACTGCAAACATGTCCTTAATAATCTCTACTGCCTCAGACACCATGTCTGTAATAATTCCATGAATAAAGTTTTCAATACACTCATCTTCATTTCTGTTAGGAATGTTTCTCTATGTTTGAGTACAGTTTTCTGCCTTTATCTCAAGAGTATAATTTAAGTTTTGAAAATGGTGTCACTCCGAAATGAGTCAACAGAGGAAAATATTGTAATATTAGGGAAGGCAGAAAACTGTACACAATTTCATAAATATTTAACAGTTTTAATTTTGTAATTTTCAGGACTGTTCAATGAAATTATATCTTGAATAACAACTGGTTTTCTACTATAAATGATTTTGGCAAATTCTTACTTATATAAGTCACACAAATGTTTAGAGGTGTAAGGTTTATGAGTTGGATAATATTTAATTTGCTTTTAGCAAAGAAAATTATTTGATTTCAAGTTAATGTATGGTAAGATGAAATAGCTTGCCGCCTGCTGGAAACAGATTATTTTTTTTAAATGAATTTGTATTTGTTAGTTGTCATCTTTCATTCTGAGTCGGCATACTCTAAATTTTTTTTTTATTGTTTGGGGTTTGATCAAAAAATTTGTTGATTTTTTTTTTTCAAAAAATAACAAACTTCATCAAACTCGATTTAATCTCCTTCAAAGTAGGGCCTACTGTTCTTGGTTGGCAATGCATCTATCCTAACATTGAATCTATGACAGGAGATATTTCTGGAAGGCTTCTTTCGGAAGAGCGTTTAGCTGCTTGGTCGTGGCACTCTCAATTTCAGAAATGGTGTCAAAACGTTTCCCTTTAAGCACAGTTTTTTAATTTTTGGGAAGGGCTGGAGGTCGCATGGGGCTAAATTCGGGTGAGTATGGTGGTTGTGGACAAACAGGAACATTTTTTTCGGCCAAAAACTCTGCTGTCTCAACAGAAATCGCTACTGGGCAAATTACTTCATATGGATCTAGCTTCAGCAGTTGCTGTTATAAAAATTCATTCACCGTATTTTTGTATCACGCCTCATCTCAATGTTGTAACTTATCTATATTTAACATAAATAAATGAAACCTCTATACCACAAATGACTTTATGTACATTTCGATTACATAGCAATCATCCTCAGAGGTAATATACAATAAAAATACATTGATACGACATTTTTCATATAATATATATACCGGTAACTACTTCGCCACACCCCTTTTACATTTCCAACCTATCACGTTACAGTAAATTCCCCCCACTACAACTAGGTTTGGTCTCTCAACTTTCGTGGTGAAGAGTTACCGTTACACATATTTCAATTTTAAACAAATACAATTATACATATATTTTTTAATTTTACAAAACTACAACTATCTTCTAATTAGTGAATATAAATGAGAGATCGAGATAGGTCCTTTATCACCATTTAATAGATTATCTATGCTACTATGATAATCGAAATGTACATAAGGTTTTAAATAAAAGAAAAAAGTCATTTGTGGTATAGATATTTCATTTATTTATGTTAAACATTACGCCACAGTTGTTTTATACAGTTTTATCCTTTTTTGTTGATTTATTTAACAGTATTTAGTAACCAATTTTTTATCTGTTAATCATCTAAACAGTATCTCTCTCGATGGAAGGTGCTCTTTGATCAACTAGCTATAATCTTCGTATATCAAGTTTTGGAATTATACGAACATTTTTTCCTCTCGTGATATTCTAATCTTCAAAAGTAAATCATGGATATTTGTTTAACTTCCTACTTTCTGAAAATTCACTCTCAAAACTCAATATATTAATCAGGTATAAAATAAAAATGTCAAAATGCTATCCCATAGCCTTGGTACAATTTCCATGTTTTCCAATCAATGATATATCTTCGCCTGTGAATTGCAGTGTACAAAAAGTTATCTTTGAAGTATGTAAATTTTGTTTGGGCACATTACATTCAGAAAAAGGCTATCGGGGTGTTGTCTGCTTTAAAAACTGTCTGGTGACTTGTGGCAACCATCCTTACAAACGGTTCTAAGCTAAGGTAAAGCTGAAAATAATAACCCTACTGGGAATTTTCGCAACAATATTAGGTGCAATACCAGCAAAAAGAGTTTTGCTTCTTGGGAAAAATAATTATGCGACTTTTGGGTCATGTGTGGATCGAATAGGCTGGGTTTGACTGAACGATTTCATCACCTGCGTTGAATGTGTTAAGAGATATTTCTGTTATGATATTACCATAGTTTAAAGTGAAAAAACTAAGATGTTTTATTACTCTTCTAAATCTAATATTTTTCTTAATGCAATTTCATATAACTGATAAAGCTTGGATGCAGTTAACCAAGTAGCCCTATGCATCTTTTTTTTAACAACATTGGCTGTGTTTAATTATAAATCTGAATTTCATTGAAATCTAAAATTTTCAGTTCTGTCTGATAGGATTGTGGTTTTTGCTTTTTGTTAACTTTTAGTCAAAAGATGTGTTCAAAGCGTTAAGCCTATGAGATCTGAAATTTTCATGTTTATCTGATGGGATTGTAGTATTTGGTTTTATGTTAGATTTTAGTCAAAACATGTGAACAAAATGTTAAGTCGATGAGATCTGATATTTTCAAATTTATCTGATATTGTTGTGGTCTTTGCTTTTATATTACTTATTAATCAAAACATGTAAATAAAATGTTAAGTCAATAGCCTTTTCTAGCAGCTTCAAAATTGTAGAACATGTTTTTTCAATACTTACTGATCAAATTTCAAATATGTTTTAGTAAAGTCAACCACTGTAAATGCACCACATTTAAAAGGCCTGTGGTTAAGAGAAATTATACTCAAAATATTGATACGTCAAAAGTTAATGAAATCATATTTTTTAGTACTTTAATATATTATATGAAACATTTCATTGATACTGATTTTAAATTGGCATATCTGAGTGTAGGGCATATCAATGTTTGATAGAAGAATATTCATGTAGTATTCATGTATTTAAGATAGGAAAAATTTTATCTACATATGCACAACTTTATTTTGAAAAAAATTCGTTAATTGAATAAAAGTGGTTTAATTAATATCTTTCTTACTGTTTATGTTAACACCGCGACTGCTGAATACAACATTCCTTATAAACTTTTCCTTTTATTAAGAAAATAAGAATCGTTTGTACGAATATTTCATGAACTTTAATAGTATAATTATGTTTTAAAGAAATGCTATTTTTAATTCAAAATTAATATAGTCACATTATGACTAGAGCTGTAGAGAATTTTGGGAGTAGAAACATATATTTTAAAAAATTATGTCTTGAATTCATGTAAATTAAAAAATACAATGTACAGTATGAGGCATAGTTTTTAAACGAAAAATGTGAATGAAAAACTGCTAAAGACTTTTGTAGTAGATACACAAAATGTTTTGAAAATATTGTTTTTTTGTAACTTCTATACAAGTACTTGAAAATAACTAGAATTATATGTTGTTAGAATTGTGATTTAGGCATGTTGATTTGTTTGTAAGGTTTTCCTTTTGCAACCATATTATGGTTACAATATATAAGCTTTTAGCACCAGCTTGCTTAAATGTGGAAGAAAGCATGGGTTTTAAATACCTGTTTGCATTGTTAATAGATTAAATGAATTAAGGACTCATAAATGGTATGTATACAATATAAAAACAAGTGTGTGTGAGTGTTTGTGATGTATTTGTGTGTGCACATGCAAGACCTACAAAATTAAAAAATTTTGTACATACTCAGTGGGCTTTAAATAATATTTTTAAAGCTGTGAATAATTTTTTTTTTTATAATGTAACTTCGGTGAGCTAAACCTAATGAGTATTCTATTTTTAAACCACAAGGTTTAGTTTGTAAACTGAAAAAAACACTAAACAGGGCTAAGTTAAATGAATTATGAATTCTATTTCATCTTTCTTTTTTAAGTACGTTCGGCTTTTGATTTCAGTTTTGTCAAAATCACATAGCGGTAAGTTTAGCTTAAGAGTTCATTATTTATTAATTGTGTAATCTATATTGTCCCCTAATTTTTGTGATTTCTTGTATAAGAAGACTAGCAAGTAAAGTGTATATAAATTATTGTTTAGTTAGACTTTTAAGTGTGTCAGTAGCACCGAACTGAAACAAAAGTTTGATATATATGTAATTTTCTACAGTTTTTAATTGTTAAATCTGAAATAATTTATTATTTATCTTTATTTATTATTCAACAAAATTTTACCAGTAATTTTTTTCTAATTTTTTATTGGTTTTACATATTTTTATTTTGTCATTTAATTGTATACAGCTTATAGCCTAGTATTTATTTAAATTTCATTGGTAATAATTTGTTGTTTGTTAATTAACAAAATTCTACCAAACCTCTTTCTTTTAATTTTTTGTTAGTTTCATATATTTTTTAATTATGTTATTTTTCTCTTTTATTTTTATTTTATTGTATAAAGTTTGTAAACTAATTTTATTTACACTTATCTGTAAGGACAATCTTCTATAAATCTCAAGTTCTTCAATAAAATAATACATTTTATATTAAATTTTATTTTTTTAAATATTTACCACTCAAAATTTTTATTAAAACAAATTTTTCTTAAGTTCAAAATAGAAAATGTGTGTGTGGTTCCAAATCGGTAGGTATAAGAGTTAAATATAAATAAATAAATATATATATATGTATATATATATATATATATATATATATATATATATATATATATATATATATATATATATATATATGAAGTTGATATATTACTATTGTAAATACTTTTATCCACCACTAAGTGCAATAATTTTACCTTGTGATGAGGCACCTTTCGGTCACTTGACCATTGTCGAATCACAGGATCAGTGATTCGACAATGGTCAAGTGACCGAAAGGTGCCTCATCACAAGAAGGTAATATTATTGCACTTAGTGGTGGATAAAGTATTTACAATAGTAATATATCAACTTCATAAAGTCAGTGCAACGGAAAAATAATGGACAACGTAAAATATCAATATATATATAATTTTAGGTTAGTTCTAGCATAGCCTAAAGCTTATTTAGAAATTTTTTAACTAGATAGCAGACTGACAGATTTACCTAATGCAATTTCTTGGAAATAAATAAATAGTCACATATAAAAACATATCATACTTTTGAAATATTTCAATCATACAATGATCTTTATCAATCAAAAAAGAATAAGAAAAATTGTTTCTATTTTTTCTTTTTTGATTGATAAAGATCATTGTATGATCGAAATGTTTAAATAGTGTTATATGTATATATTTATAATCCAAGAGATTGCAGTCTATGACCATTGCCACTAGGTAAGTCTGTCAGTCTCCTATCTAGTCCAAAAGTTTCTGTATTAAACATTTTCATTTGTGATAAATTAGTAGGAAAAACCCACTCCAGTGAAAGTTACACTTTGATAATGTTCGAACTAACTGCAAATAAAAATGTTTGAAAAAATATATTCCTTAATTATTCTTGTAAAAGACACTTAAAAATTGTTTAAAACATAGAAAACTGTCAATTTTTAATAATAACAAGGTTTTGATATTTCTTTACGATATCCATATACATGTATTTGTGTGTGTGTGTGTGTGTGTGTATATATACACACACACATATATATATATATATATATATATATATATATATATATATATTTAACAACAGTTTATTCGAATACAAGGATATTATTTATTTATATTCAAAGCTTTTCGTTGGTAAACAGTACCAACATCATCAGGAATGAAAAATACAATAATACTATATATATATATATATATATATATATATATATAAAGAACTAAGTCAAAATACAAATACAAGAATTATAATTGAATTTACAATTCAATTATAATTCTTATATTTGTATTTTGATTTAGTTATTTATTAATACACAAGAATACATATTGCGATATATATATATATATATATATATATATATATATATATATATATATATATATATATATATATATCGTGATATTTCACATTGTCCATTATTTTTCCGTTGCACTGACTGTATGAAGTTACTATTATTAATTGTAAACAATTTTTTCTATTATATATATATATATATATATATATATATATATATATATATATAATAAAGTCATTGTAATTTCTGAATTTATTCTACAAAAATGGAAAGTATTTGGTAGTCATTGTTTTGCATTATATTATCAGTGGATTTTGGAAGGAGGAATTGGTGGCAAATAATTTAACTTATTGCCTTAAAAGGATCTATAAAGTATTGATAGGTCAGGGAAATAGAGAAGTACATAGTTTTCTATAGCTAAAGTAGCGACTATTTACTGGGGTCATTATGGATTATGTTACATTACTAAGAATGTAAATGCATTTAACAAAAGAAGAAACTGATTAGGAATTTTATCACATTCTCTATAATTGTAGATTTACTTGGTAAACTTGAATTCGTTAATTATTGATCAAACTACTTCAACTCCGTTATACCTTATAACCTGTGTAATTAGATTATGTGTGAACTTTTCAAATCTTTAAATATTATTTTGATCCTGTAGCCATTTGCTTAGAAGTTCCACAGCATTTACAGTAGAAACTTTTGAAGTGAATAACATCTTTGGTGTGTCTCACTATTGCATGGTCTTATTAATATCCTTCAATATTGCATTTTGCATAAAGTAAACCGAGTTGCACTCTCCTTGAAAATTGCCGTGTAAATGTTTATAAAAATACAATACTTTTATATTTTTTCAGTGTATCAAGTATTTACTGCTTTAGATAATAATTTAATAACTTGTAACAATTCATCATTTTGCAAGAAATTCTAAATATTACAAGAATAATTACCATGAAGACTGTGATATTTTTTGGAAGTCATCAGGAAGGCATTTATCAAATAATGTTTTTTTCAACAGCACTAAAACTAATCAATAAGGGCAATACAAATTGTATATTGTTTACTATGCTCTCATTGTAAATGAATGATACCAAAATTTTTTACCTAATGTTAAATGGTTTGGGATATACATCTTTATCACCTCCTGGTGATCCACAACCCATCAATATTGGAAATTTGCCCAAATAATGTCGCTAACATATCTACAACGTCAGTGGTCGCGTCAACTGGGCATTATTATTTCAGTGACGATAAATAGATTCCATAAATAAGTGTCAGGATATATAAAGAAACAAATTAGTTTGTTTCCAGAAACAGACAACAATGACAAAAACTGGGTAAATAATTAAGTTATTCTGGAATCAGCAACAGGACTTCCTCAGACATGTGCAATCGATACATTTTTCTTAGCTTCAAAATGCAGCTTTCAGGGAACATAACCAAACCTTTGTCATTGTTTCAATGAGTGGTATACAGTAAAATCTTGATAATTTGAGTTAGATGGGGTCGAGACCCCTTTGGATTAAAGAAAACTTGGATTACATGGAAATAAGTTTCTGTGCATTAGAAAAAATAAGTGTTTTAATGAACTCTAATACAATACTATAATTAAGAATGCACAAAATCAATTTATAGAACTTAATATAAACATTTATTGAAAGTCTGACTCATTTCCTCTGCATACCTTATTGTTATAAAAATATTTTAGAAGCCCGACTAATTTCCTTTGGATACCATACTGATGTTAACATTTCTTTAAAGCCCGACTTTTTTCCTGTGCATACCGTATGGTTATAAACATATTTTGGAAGCCTGATTCATCATTTTCATTCAAATAGATAAAATAAACTTGAATTTAACAGAAGCTCAAAAAATCCTATTTTGGAATTTCAAGCATCTACTGTACTTCCAACTTGTGCTGGTCTCACCTTATAGAATGATATAGTAGGCCTGATGTCACTGGGTTCTCCTTAACTAGAAGTTTGGTAATTATGATTCTACTGAATGCTTCAAATTCACTCCAAAAGGACATTCTAAGATGGTAAAAATTTGAGTGAAAGAACACTTGATTTGTCTGTCTTGCATTTTTGTAAATAACAGCAGCATTTTATTTAATTTTGTTTTCTAGCTTGAGGAAATCTGTAAAAAGTTGATTGTGTAACTTGATCAAGAAAATTGCTCTAGGGACATACTAGTGCTTTATCAGTGTGACACAACATTGATATATTGGTACTAAAGCAAGAAATACAATCTTGGTGAAAACATCTAGAATGTCTTATGTTCAGATAATGTATCAGTAAAAACTAAGCTGTGGTGATGCAGTAAATGACTGTTAAATATGACATGAGGGCCCATTTAATCTCGTCTAGAAGCAGAAAACGGCATTTTCATGAAGAAACTTTAAAACTATAATCTATTATTTCCTTGTTATAGACAGATATGCGAAACCTCATTTATAAGCAGAAGACTTCACTTTTCTATATAAAAAGTTAATAACATATTTATTTATTACAGACATGTACAAATTTTGAATACCTATTCCCTGAGCTTTAGTAATGCATCTTGTGGTATTCGTCATGTTTTTCTAAATCGTTAAGATAATTTTAATTTTTTTATAAAATATTAAAACAACAATAATTCAAAACAAATTATTTGACTTTTTTATGTAAAAGTTTTAACTATACCGAACATGAAATCTTAAATTTATAAATATTAATTGGAATAATAAAAGGTGGCTTCATTTTGAAGTGTGCTGACGAATTATCCAATAAAAAAGCCTTTATGTATTTATGAATTTCAAAATTTGTTCTAGCTTTCTGAAACAAGAATAAATATAAAACAAGATGAAAACAAACAGTTATATATTGATTCACAGAATTAATTCTTTTAAGCTATCACAGAGCAAGATGGGGAAGAGACTGTCTGTGCGTGATTCTGGATCTAATTTTTATGGTTACATTGGCTTTAATGCTGAAGTACTTCCTAGAGAAAGGATAATAGCTAGGATGTGTACAGTTTGGAAATAACATAGTTGGATATAATTATGAGGTTAAATAAAGAAGAAGCAAAACTTGGATTTTTTTGAAGTAAGTAAGGAAGGCAATAAACTATACTGAGGACAAAGAGGTTTAGGTTTTTAAAAAGAGTAAATTGTGTAAGAAAGTGAAGAGTTACTGGGATATGGAGAGACCAGAAAAGGTGGATAAAGCTGGTTGTAATATAGAGCCTTCAAAACCAGTATGTAGTGGATAAGGAAAACCCTTAAAATATAAATTAAAAGAAATTATTTTGTTTCTTGACTTTGAGGCATGCTTACACAACTTACGCATGCCCTCTGATATACACACTTTTTCTCAAACACACACATATGTACATACACAACTCACAATCATACACATACTTTTTATCCTTACTCACTTTATTAGAATATCATTAGGTAAATATGATACACAAGTTACCACTCTCAGATGTTGAATTCTAAACGGGAACAACTTCATTGTGATTCTTACCACTGCTGATTTTCAAATTGTAAACAATCATTTTTTAAAGTTGCTTGATGTAATTTTTTACAATTCTTTACTTTCTAAATTCTTATTATTTTTTTTTATTGAATAAATTAAAAGAACCAAATATTAGTTACTTAAATAATCTGTTTATGAGAACCAGCTCTGTTCTTCCAAATGATAAAAACATTGACAAAAATTTGTTTTAAAAGCTTAAAATAAATAATGTTGAATGATTCATTTATAATTTATTTTCAAGTATTAAATCTATGTTACTGATTACACTTTTATAAATAATGTGTGTTTAATTTAAATAATATCCAACATAATGTAGAAAACAAAAAATACGAGATATACAAACACTATGCAACAGATAAAGAAAACATTAAATGATCACACACATTTTGAAGCCAACACCCTTTTCCATTACATAGTGCACAACCAAAATAACCCACCTCTTCCACAGTCATAAATCCATCCCGACAACGGACAACGTTTGTACCTTTGCTTCGTAAAAGGAACGATTGTGTCAAAACCTGTCAGCAAGTAAGCCCCTACACATTCACTTAGTTAAGTATCTTTTAATTATAGTGTAATAATGTGTTTTCAACAATGTTAAGCAAGAGATTTTTGTGTGTTTATCATCTTTAAAAAAATGTTTTGTTCAACTTCAACAGCTTGTATTCAAATCTGCAAGAGACATAGAACCTGTTTTATCTGAATACTCTAATCATATTGTTAAAGCTCCCAACGAAGCATATTTTGAGTGGATTGGTTATTTACACATTGGATAATTTTAAGCAAACTGAACTAATGGATGGAGTAGATCCTAGAGTGCACTATTAAGATTCTTAATCAAATAGATTACTAAAACACTGGTAAATATTTACAAACTTTCCTATAGTAGCACCTACTTATATTTGTTGAGGACAGCCGTTTCGGGAGATGTGTCCCATTGTCAACTCAGACCATAATTGATTAAGCTAATATTTAACGCATTTCACCAATAAAGAGTTGTATTTTAGAGATAACGCTGTTATTTGAAAGTATGCAATAAAAAAAAGAGAAATACTGAAATAAAATTCATAATATGAACGATAATTTTGATTTGTATATAGCTAAAGCTCTATAAAACCACTATTTTCTCTTCAAATAAATGTTTTTATAGGATTTGTTTTATAAATTCTAACTTCCAGATAAGTTCTTTATAAAAAAACAAAATAGTGAGATGGATTTTAATAAAAAGATTTTATTTGAAGAACTAATTTTAAACAAAATCATGGATGTGATGACAATCATATTATTAAAGAAAATATTCTTGTATCTTTATAATTGTTTTAAATTAATTATTATATAAAATGTATTTCAATATTAATATCCAAAAGAAAATAGATTACTTTGTATTGGTTTTGGAAATTTTATAAGACTTCAGTTAAGTGATATTTTGTGAGGAAGTTTTTTTATGTTTATTTCTTTTCAATTTACGTTATCAAGAGGATTTAAGATTGAAATCTGCTATTAATTTTTTTTTCGCGGTATTACAATTATTTCTATATTTAATACATTTTCTTAGATTTTTTTCAGTTATTTTTGTGATCAGTGTTAACACTTGTTTTGCTAAAGTCTGTTGAGTAATAGAAATTTGTGTAAATTTAAAAAAAAATGTAATTAAACAAGCTTAGTCTAGAAGTGAATTTTTAGAACAATTAATAGTTTTTGGTAAACGAAGAAGTAATTGCTAACATTTTATTAATTAATGTTTGTATTTTATTATGAATTGAAAGAAAATACTATCTGTGATCATGTTAACTTTTATGTTACATTATTTATTACATTTTTTTTCACTTTTACTATACCAAAAGTCATAAAGCTTTTGAGGGAAAAGCTTTAAATGTCTGTTTTTGTTTACAGGCCATTCTTCATAGGTTTCAATATTTAAATAACTATTTGAGCAAACGGCTTGATCATAAAACTTTTCTTCGCCATTACAGTGGCATCATTCTAAGTAGTATTTTAAAGTTGATATCAAATTAATTATAGAAAAGGTTTTTGTACCTGGAAGTAAAGACAATGCATTTAATGAAATCCATGTCTATTGTTAAATATTATTCTTTACTCAACATAAAGAAATCTTTTTTTTATTTGAGAAATGCTCTCGATATTTCAGTTAATCATCGATAGTTGCAACTAAAGATTATCGCTCATTTGACAGATTGTTTTTAAAGACTTTTGAATACAGAAAATCATTTTATGGTGGCATGCATTAGGGTGTGATTAATTTATTTTGTTTAAGTTGCTGAAGGTTCCATTTTCCAAATGAAAATGTATATTGAAGATGCACCTCTTTTACTTTAAATAGTTTCATCAACAATTTAATTTCTGTTCATTTGCTAGGTTTTTTGTCCTTTTATAAAAATAAAATTAAAGAAATGTCATTGTTCTACTTAAAGAAACCAAATTCAAAATTACAAGAGAAAAGTAAAAAATAATAAAGAGAATCCTCAAAGAAAACTAATAATAACCTAAACGAAACAATTACAATACAAAATAAAATTTAATACAAGATATACATATCATAAAAAGAAATCAAACTATATAAAGGGAAAGTTAGTTAAATTTAATTTTTAAAGGACCAAACCATGCACCCTGTGGAATCTGTGAAGAATACTGACTGTCAATATTGTCTGTCTTTAGTTTTTTTACAACTTAATACCCTGTTGAAAATCCAGCAGAACTATGTGATTTTGAAGTTTGATATTTTTAGATACATTTTTAGAACTTCAAAATTGTGTTTCTTTTAATTAAAGAACTATACCAAACTTTTGTGCGGAATATATTTAAAGCATTCAGATTAAATGAATTTGTGTATCTCAAATTTAGGATTTATTTCAAAATACAAAGTTTGTTCGTACATTCTTCTGGTATTATAAAAATAATGGTAGCTGAAAAAAATTTGTATCCCTTAATACTGTATAATAAAAATTGTATTGTATAATAAACTTATTCATTTGAAAGTATTGCAAATACAATGTATATATACGTTTAAGGTTCCTCTTGTGATTATATTCATATATATCAATTTAAACGACTATTAATTAAATAATCTTCTCTTTCAAAGACCATGTTACCAACCTCTGATATCTCTATAGCCTCAAATAATATTAATAATACGGACACAAATTATTTAAAACAATGGCTGGAGAAATAATCTTCAAATATATTGCTATGAGAATTAATGTGTTACTGAAATGATGATTCCCTTTTATCATTACCATAGGTCTGTTGTTTGTCCAATTGTCAGTAACATAAAACATGAATGAAAATGTGATGAAGGATTGTTGGCACAACAAAAGTCAGGTTAGTCACAGATGCCCAACCATTATTGCAACCAGTTTTAGCTCAAGGATACAATTTTCTCTGTGAATGTAAAATATATTGTTTGCAAGACAATTGCGTCTGAACCTAGCTCTGCTGGCCAATGACTTCCAAGTAATAAATTGAATCAAAACCAAATCATATTTTGTTAACTAATTGGAATACAAGTTTGTATTTTTTTTAACTTGCAATTTTTGTGTTGTACATCTTGAGGTTTTTATAGAAATTACACTTGTTTGTATTATCTTGCTAAAAAAAACACTACTTACTGATTTATTCAGTGCTGAATGCAGTAAGTAGTGGTTTTGCCAAGATAATACAAAGAAGTGTAATTAGTATTTTTTGTTGTGATTACGATTTTTTCCTTTTTTTGTAATTTTTTCCAGGCAAGGAACAAGTTATTCATTTTGCAATAACTATTAATCACAAAATTTTGTAAATAGTATGCGTTAACATTAAATTTAATGGCAATTAAAGAAGTCTACCATTTATTCAATTTTAGAATTTTTATCTCTTAAATCTGCGAGTAAAGTATTTTATGAAATACATTTTATCAGTGGTAGTTGGATTTTACTTTCTCTTAAAATTTAAAAGATACTATGAAATAAGAAAATCAGTTCAAAACATTTTTAAGAAGTTAAACAAATATGACTAAGTTGATGTATGACATTTTTAAATATAACTTTTTGAATATGTTTAAATATTTATAAAGCAGTGAGTTTCATTTTACACAATTCATAGACAGAATAAATGAGTGTATTATCATTTAATGAGTGAGTAGTGAGTTTTTAATCCATATCACTTTTCAGTAACTTTATATATTTTTTTACTTTATGAAATTCTATAATTTATTAGTGTAATCAGATTAAAAAATAATCTATTAAGAATGTATGAACATTTTGGTTAAAAATGTTATCACAAACAGGTTTGACATGCCAAAATTAATGAGTATTTTTTGTAACAAAAACTCAGTTTCTTAAATAGTACCAACACCTTTTTGTCAAAGAAAATAATGTATTGTTAAAGCTTAAATTAGCTGTAATGTGGTTGTTTAGGCTGTAATGTAAAGTTTTTTAGTTTTTTAAAATAACTTTTCTAGACTTGTATGAGAATATGTTTATAATTGCTAGCTTCCACAAAACGTTGTTGCGCATTTGAGTTTTAACCAAGCTTAAATATATTATTTTCCTTAATGCTGTTAATAGTTTGAGTGTTACAATGTATTAATAAAAAATAATACATATTAAATAGTTGTGTCTGTAAATAAGAACAATGTATAAGTACTTGGTGTTTATTAGAATGAAGAAACTTTGTTAAATCTAATCTTTTGTACGTGTTGACAAAACTTGTTGATCATTTTGCATCTTGTACATTTTATTTGGAATTGGTTCATTTGTGAATTACCGATTTAATAAGTATTTTCCCCTATAGAACAAGGTTTCATAAAATAACGAAATATAAAATATGAGTTATGTTGTATATAAAAGTTTAACATGTTCTGTCAATGCAATTTTCATGCTTTTGTCTCCACTCGGTCATTTTACGTGTTAAATTGCTTGTGAATATGTGACTTGACTGGTTTTTGAGAATCTGTGACACAATTTTGCTTACTTTTTATAATCTAATATTAGTTTTAGATTGTACAAAATTTACAATTTATGGGGTTATCAAATATTTTTATATTTATTTTTCCTATTATAAATTTAGTGTTATAATATACCCATGAGAAATGTGTATATTCGTTGGAAATTGTAGTACCTTTTTTTGTTTGCAGGCCTACGTTGAAATTTAGATTCAATTGTGCAATAATTTAGAAAATTCAGTTTATAAAGTCTTAGCATATAGGGTAAAGTTGGTGCCCAAAGATAAAATACCTCATGAATGTTTGAAGTATTTCTTACTTTATAGAAATTGCTCAATTAAAAAACAAACAAACAAACAACAGAAGATGCTCCCCAATTTTATGTTTACTTCCTCGATTTACTACACTTGTGATTTTGTATTACTTATTAATTTGGCTCGCTCCAAACAAATTAATTAACATGTATATTAATGCTATGTATGAAATACCCCTTATGAAATTACAAGTTCTTAAAGAATTTTAAGATATAATTCAATTTCAGATATATTGGCGTATTCTTATGTGTGACTCACTTACTTCTGTTTGTAAGAAACAGTCACATTTTCAGTTTATTTGGAATATTTAAGGTAAAGTATGAGTTTTATTCTAATGGTAATCAAACGTTTATAATTATAAACTACAGACATGAAGATCGAAGTTGGTACAAGTATTGTCTTGCTCTAAATCTCCATTTGTGTGATCTGGTTGGTTTATAAAACTATTAAGGATTAAATAAATAATACACAGCAGACTCTAATAACAAATATTTTAATTCTAGTCTTATGTACATTTCGGTTGCAAAGTAACCATCTTCAGAGACATGACAATACATGCTGAGTAGGGTTTGTTTTTATCATGTCTCTGAGGATGGTTACTTTGTAACCGAAACACATAAGACTAGAATAAATATATTTGTGGTTAGAGGATGTTGTGTGTACTATTTTTGAATAATAAGGCACAGTAAATGATTGCAAGTAATTAGTGATATTAAGCATTTGTTTATTATATAGTTTTAATTCGTATGTCTAAAATCAGTAACTCTAAAAAAAAAATATTAAAAATATTTAGAAAATAAGAATAAATAACATTATTTTGTTATTGGTGTCACTTGGTACAAAAGTCACTAGTTACTGATATTTTTCAGCAGTCGTGTTTTGCACTAATACATCACAGAATTGAACAATGCACTGATCTAGTCCAAAATGTGTCTTTGAAAAATATCAGAAAGTATTGAATTTTTGCCAAATGATATCAATAAGAACATATTAGAAAAATACTTCAATATTACTATATGTCCAATTGTTATCTTAGACATAACACAGTGACCTAACCTAACCTAACACAGTGAGTTAATGTCTAGGGTTTGTTCCTTAATAACCGACAAGTAATACTTCTATAGTCAGATGTCACATATTACGATATCCAATTATGAAATGTAAATTTAAAGTTCAAATTTAAGATGAACAAAATTTAATTTTTCTAATTACTCTATAAATGGGTAACCTATGATTAATTTGATTAAAATTTAAATTTATCTTTAAAGTAAATTATTACACCGCGTTATTTTTACAAAAATATTTTGTCACAGATTTCATATTTTTTTCTTATAGAAATATTTTATTAAATAATCAAACTCTTTACACGTACCCCTGTATCAAAGTTATTTTATATGATTTTGTGTTTTCATCACAGAATAAAAATATTTTTTTTTACTTGTCTCATTAACCTCGAAGCCACAACAATACCAACAAAACACACAGTATAACCTAGTTATAGTTTAATATTTCTAATTGTAACTGAAAAAAACGAATTTTAGTGAAATTTGATAACCCCAGAAATTTAAAAATAGACGATCAAATAATTTTAATAATATAAAACCTCCTGTCATTGGAACACCATATTCTTATGTTTTCAGTTTCATAATTGCATATTTTTGTTATCCCAGTGTGAGTTTTTCTACATACCATTGTTACACACTAAATTTGTAAGAAAAATATACAAAATATTTGTTTAAAAAAAAATTTAAGAGGAAATTTCACATTATTACATGTCTTTGAAGCTAGGATAGCTTTTTTACTCACCACAGTTGGAATATTATACATTTTGTAAAATAATTTTGATATATTTATTGAAGTTATTTTTGTAAACAATAGTGTTTCTAGGTTGTGTGATGTATAGGCTGCACATTTAGTGAATAATGCAAAGTGTAGGTTGTGACTGAAGTTGTTTTTCCATTGTTACTCTCAGTTGCACGTTGTTGAAGCAAAGCAAAACATATTCACACTCGAACTTTCCTATGTGTGTGTGACGTGAGAGACAAACATTTCATGTAATTATTAATATCAGTATCATAGGTCTCATATGTTTTGTATCACAGAGTAGATATTAGTGTAATACATATGTCATCATTAAAAAAAGAGAAAACATTTTAGGGAATAAAAAATGAAAACAATAAAAATCGTTATTAACATGTTGTGTATCATTAATTATTGTGCCGAGTTCCTTTTTAAACATATAAAGATTTTAAATAGTTAAAGTGCATGAAGTATATATTTTAAAAACAATTACATAAATTTAGTTATAATATTAAACTTGTCTTATAGAATATATTTTTAAAAGAAAAAATTGACCCTATTTTTTATTGAAATTAAACTTGATTGGTCTGTTAGTTCAGTCCTATCAATTCAACTAGTTCAGTCAGAAATGTCTTTTGAGAGTTTTTGGTATTGATAATCCAGGGTTTCATAACATTTTACATCTTTCAATTCCCATACTCCACCGTGTTCCCCCAACTCTCGCTCTCTCATCTTTTTGCCAACTCCCTGACTTCAGCTGAGACATAATCTGCCCTACCTTCTTCCTAATGGTTTCATAATAGTTTATTACTTCCGATTACTATATGTTACTGCTTTGGTCCGTCCAAAGATGTTCCTACGACTCTAGCTCTCTCTTCCCTCTGCCAATTTCCTCCCTCCAACAGATATGGTTTCTTCCCAATGGTTTCATAACATTTTATTACTTCCGATTACTATATATTACCGCTTCTGATCTGTCCAAAGATGTTCCTCCGACTCTTGCTCTCTCTCTCTGTCTTCTCTCTACCAAATTCCTCTCTCCAGCTGATATGTGGTCTGCCCAGCCTTCAACTAATTTTATAAGAAAAGTATCTTGAACACATAATATTTCAATGACATTATGAGGGTTTGAAATTATTATGAAATTTCTTATAAAACTGGCCAATAAAAGATCAATAAGATTAAACTTTATCTTCATTTTAGGGTTGTTACCCTCTTCGCTACACACCTGATCAACTCCTCTTTATTTGTATTCCCTATAGTTAATCAGGGTCTGTAAATTATTTTTCACCACCTCCTAAAGTTGAATTTATTGTTTCTTGTAAAAATAGAAATGTTAAACTATTTTTAAATTAGAAACTTTAACTATATATGTATTAATTTAAAATATATTTAAATATATTGTACTGAAATGGTATCATAACAGTGCAATGCTCACACAAAATATGTGAAGCTTCACAGCCTTGTAATTAAATCACATAATATGAATCTAGGATAATGTGATTGTTATGTAATACACATCCAGAATATGTGCCTTGCTGCACCCCAACTATCATTTGACACGCAAGGACTTGTCTGTGAAAGCAATTTAAATATCAAGTAATGTAAGATGCACTTCTTATAGCTGAAGGATATAAAGTCGCAGATTCAGTTTGGGATAGTTGTTGTTATCGTTTCTAAAACAAGAAACAAAGTATGTAGTTAGGAATAAGTTTAGAAGGAAGAACAGTTTCCCTACGAGATGACTTGAAAAACAATGAGTCGGCGCAAAATATTTCCATTTATATACCCAGATGTAATCATCTATTTGTAATAAGTTACTTGGTCAAAGTAGTAAATGTATGTAGGAGGGGTTACAGAAGCCCCCAGATTTTAATCAAAATAAATATTAAGAGTCATATGTAGATCCCTGGATTTTTTATATTTATGTACAAAAAGTTATTGCTTTCCTTGAATATTTACATATTATTGTGTTTTATTAAAATCTACAAGTACAATGTAGGCTACTTTGATTAATATGTTCATATCCTTTATGCATTAAGAACCATTGCTTAGTACTTTATAAGCAGTGATAGGTTAAACAAAGCTATACATTGATTATTCTAGGGGCTTAACCTATAAATAGCATGCCACTACACCACTTTAAGATCAGACAGCTTCGTCATCCTCCCCTGTGAACCAGTCACGTGCTCACATCCACTTGTATTGTAAGAGTGACTACAGTCATCCGAACCTTCCAGCAGTATGGTTATACAAACCTATAAATAGCATGCCACTACACCACTTCAAGGTCAAGTAGCACCATCATCCTCACCTGTGAGTCAGTTACGTGCACACAACCAATTGTATTGCAAGATTGCTGCCACAGTCAGTCTGAACCTTGCAGCAGTCTGGTTATGCAAACCTATAAATAGCATGCCACTACACCACTTTAAGATCAGACAGCTCCGTCATCATCCTCTGTGAACCAGTCACGTGCTCACATCCACTTGTATTATAAGAGTGACTACAGTCAACCGAACATTGCAGCAGCCTGGTTATGCAAACCTATAAATAGCATGCCACTACACCACTTCAAGGTCAGGTAGCGTCGTCATCCTCCCCTGTGAACCAGTCACGTGCTCACATCCACTTGTAGCAAGATGGCCTCCACAGTCAGTCTGAACCTTCCAGCAGTCTTGTTATGCAAACCTATAAATAGCATGCCACTACACCACTTCAAGGTCAGGTAGCGCCGTCATCCTCTCCTGTAAGTCAGTCACGTGCTCACATCCACTTGTATTGCAAGAGTGCCTCCACAGTCAATCTGAACCTTCCAGCAGTCTGGTTATACAAACCTATAAATAGCATGCCACTACACCACTTCAAGGTCAGGTAGCGCTGTCATCCTCTCCTGTGAGTCAGTTACGTGCTCACATCCACTAATATTACAAGAGTGCCTCCATAGTCAGTCTGAACCTTGCAGCAGTCTGGTTATGCTAACCTATAAATTGCATCACACTACAAAACGTCAAGGCAGAGAGTTCCCTCATCCTCCCCTGTGAGTCAGTCACGTGCCCACATTCACTTGTATTGTAAGAGTGACTCCACAGCCGCACTGAACCTTGCAGCAGTCTGGTTATACTAACTTATAAATAGCATCGCTCTACATCACTTCAAGGTCAGGTAGCGCCGTCATCCTCCCCTGTGAGTCAGTCACATCCATTTGTATTGCAAGAGTGACTCCACAGTCGGTCTGAACCTTGCAGCAGTCTGGTTATGCTAACCTATAAATTGCATCACACTACAAAACGTCAAGGCAGAGAGTTCCGTCATCCTCCCCTGTGAGTCAGTCACATCCATTTGTATTGCAAGAGTGACTCCACTGTCGGTCTGAACCTTGCAGCAGTCTGGTTATGCTAACCTATAAATTGCATTACACTACAAAACGTCAAGGCAGAGAGTTCCGTCATCCTCCCCTGTGAGTCAGTCACGTGCCCACATTCACTTGTATTGTAAGAGTGACTACAGTCAACCGAACCTTGCAGCAATCTGGTTATGCAAACCTATAAATAGCACCGACTACACCACTTTAAGATCAGACAGCTCCGTCATCCTCTCCTGTGAGTCAGTCACGTGCTCACATCCAATTGTTTTGTAAGTGTGACTACAGTCATCCGAACCTTGCAGCAATCTGGTTATGCAAACCTATAAATAGCACCGACTACACCACTTTAAGATCAGACAGCTCCGTCATCTTCTCCTGTGAGTCAGTCACGTGCTCACATCCAATCGTATTGTAAGTGTGACTACAGTCATCCGAACCTTGCAGCAGTCTGGTTATGCAAACCTATAAATAGCGCCGACTACACCACTTTAAGATCAGACAGCTCCGTCATCCTCTCCTGTGAGTCAGTCACGTGCTCACATCCAATTGTTTTGTAAGTGTGACTACAGTCATCCGAACCTTGCAGCAGTCTGGTTATGCAAACCTATAAATAGCACCGACTACACCACTTTAAGATCAGACCGCTCCGTCATCCTCTCCTGTAAGTCAGTCACGTGCTCACATCCAATTGTTTTGTAAGTGTGACTACAGTCATCCGAACCTTGCAGCAGTCTGGTTATGCAAACCTATAAATAGCACCGACTACACCACTTTAAGATCAGACAGCTCCGTCATCCTCTCCTGTGAGTCAGTCACGTGCTCACATCCAATTGTATTGTAAGTGTGACTACAGTCATCCGAACCTTGCAGCAGTCTGGTTATGCAAACCTATAAATAGCACCGACTACACCACTTTAAGATCAGACAGCTCCGTCATCCTCTCCTGTGAGTCAGTCACGTGCTCACATCCAATTGTATTGTAAGTGTGACTACAGTCATCCGAACCTTGCAGCAGTCTGGTTATGCAAACCTATAAATAGCACCGACTACACCACTTTAAGATCAGACAGCTCCGTCATCCTCTCCTGTGAGTCAGTCACGTGCTCACATCCAATTGTATTGTAAGTGTGACTACAGTCATCCGAACCTTGCAGCAGTCTGGTTATGCAAACCTATAAATAGCACCGACTACACCACTTTAAGATCAGACAGCTCCGTCATCCTCTCCTGTGAGTCAGTCACGTGCTCACATCCAATTGTATTGTAAGTGTGACTACAGTCATCCGAACCTTGCAGCAATCTGGTTATGCAAACCTATAAATAGCACCGACTACACCACTTTAAGATCAGACAGCTCCGTCATCCTCTCCTGTGAGTCAGTCACGTGCTCACATCCAATTGTATTGTAAGTGTGACTACAGTCATCCGAACCTTGCAGCAGTCTGGTTATGCAAACCTATAAATAGCACCGACTACACCACTTTAAGATCAGACAGCTCCGTCATCCTCTCCTGTGAGTCAGTCACGTGCTCACATCCAATTGTATTGTAAGTGTGACTACAGTCATCCGAACCTTGCAGCAATCTGGTTATGCAAACCTATAAATAGCACCGACTACACCACTTTAAGATCAGACAGCTCTGTCATCCTCTCCTGTGAGTCAGTCACGTGCTCACATCCAATTGTTTTGAAAGTGTGACTACAGTCATCCGAACCTTGCAGCAGTCTGGTTATGCAAACCTATAAATAGCACCGAATACACCACTTTAAGATCAGACAGCTCCGTCATCCTCTCCTGTGAGTCAGTCACGTGCTCACATCCAATTGTTTTGTAAGTGTGACTACAGTCACCCGAACCTTGCAGCAGTCTGGTTATGCAAACCTATAAATAGCACCTACTACTCCACTTTAAGATCAGACAGCTCCGTCATCCTCTCCTGTGAGTCAGTCACGTGCTCACATCCAATTGTTTTGTAAGTGTGACTACAGTCATCCGAACCTTGCAGCAGTCTGGTTATGCAAACCTATAAATAGCACCGACTACACCACTTTAAGATCAGACAGCTCCATCATCCTCTCCTGTGAGTCAGTCACGTGCTCACATCCAATTGTTTTGTAAGTGTGACTACAGTCATCCGAACCTTGCAGCAGTCTGGTTATGCAAACCTATAAATAGCACCGACTACACCACTTTAAGATCAGACAGCTCCATCATCCTCTCCTGTGAGTCAGTCACGTGCTCACATCCAATTGTTTTGTAAGTGTGACTACAGTCATCCGAACCTTGCAGCAGTCTGGTTATGCAAACCTATAAATAGCACCGACTACACCACTTTAAGATCAGACAGCTCCGTCATCCTCTCCTGTGAGTCAGTCACGTGCTCACATCCAATTGTTTTGTAAGTGTGACTACAGTCATTCGAACCTTGCAGCAGTCTGGTTATGCAAACCTATAAATAGCACCGACTACACCACTTTAAGATCAGACAGCTCCGTCATCCTCTCCTGTGAGTCAGTCACGTGCTCACATCCAATTGTTTTGTAAGTGTGACTACAGTCATCCGAACCTTGCAGCAGTCTGGTTATGCAAACCTATAAATAGCACCGACTACACCACTTTATGATCAGACAGCTCCGTCATCCTCTCCAGTGAGTCAGTCACGTGCTCACATCCAATTGTTTTGTAAGTGTGACTACAGTCATCCGAACCTTGCAGCAGTCTGGTTATGCAAACCTATAAATAGCACCGACTACACCACTTTAAGATCAGACAGCTCCGTCATCCTCTCCAGTGAGTCAGTCACGTGCTCACATCCAATTGTATTGTAAGTGTGACTACAGTCATCCGAACCTTACAGCAGTCTGGTTATGCAAACCTATAAATAGCACCGACTACACCACTTTAAGATCAGACAGCTCCGTCATCCTCTCCTGTGAGTCAGTCACGTGCTCACATCCAATTGTTTTGTAAGTGTGACTACAGTCATCCGAACCTTGCAGCAGTCTGGTTATGCAAACCTATAAATAGCACCGACTACACCACTTTAAGATCAGACAGCTCCGTCATCCTCTCCTGTGAGTCAGTCACGTGCTCACATCCAATTGTTTTGTAAGTGTGACTACAGTCATCCGAACCTTGCAGCAGTCTGGTTATGCAAACCTATAAATAGCACCGACTACACCACTTTAAGATCAGACAGCTCCGTCATCCCCTCCTGTGAGTCAGTCACGTGCTCACATCCAATTGTTTTGTAAGTGTGACTACAGTCATCCGAACCTTGCAGCAGTCTGGTTATGCAAACCTATAAATAGCACCGACTACACCACTTTAAGATCAGACAGCTCCGTCATCCTCTCCTGTGAGTCAGTCACGTGCTCACATCCAATTGTTTTGTAAGTGTGACTACAGTCATCCGAACCTTGCAGCAGTCTGGTTATGCAAACCTATAAATAGCACCGACTACACCACTTTAAGATCAGACAGCTCCGTCATCCTCTCCTGTGAGTCAGTCACGTGCTCACATCCAATTGTATTGTAAGTGTGACTACAGTCATCCGAACCTTGCAGCAGTCTGGTTATGCAAACCTATAAATAGCACCGACTACACCACTTTAAGATCAGACAGCTCCGTCATCCTCTCCTGTGAGTCAGTCACGTGCTCACATCCAATTGTTTTGTAAGTGTGACTACAGTCATCCGAACCTTGCAGCAGTCTGGTTATGCAAACCTATAAATAGCACCGACTACACCACTTTACGATCAGACAGCTCTGTCATCCTCTCCTGTGAGTCAGTCACGTGCTCACATCCAATTGTTTTGTAAGTGTGACTACAGTCATCCGAACCTTGCAGCAGTCTGGTTATGCAAACCTATAAATAGCACCGACTACACCACTTTAAGATCAGACAGCTCCGTCATCCTCTCCTGTGAGTCAGTCACGTGCTCACATCCAATTGTTTTGTAAGTGTGACTACAGTCATCCGAACCTTGCAGCAGTCTGGTTATGCAAACCTATAAATAGCACCGACTACACCACTTTAAGATCAGACAGCTCCGTCATCCTCTCCTGTGAGTCAGTCACGTGCTCACATCCAATTGTTTTGTAAGTGTGACTACAGTCATCCGAACCTTGCAGCAGTCTGGCTATGCAAACCTATAAATAGCACCGACTACACCACTTTAAGATCAGACAGCTCCGTCATCCTCTCCTGTGAGTCAGTCACGTGCTCACATCCAATTGTTTTGTAAGTGTGACTACAGTCATCCGAACCTTGCAGCAGTCTGGTTATGCAAACCTATAAATAGCACCGACTACACCACTTTAAGATCAGACAGCTCCGTCATCCTCTCCTGTGAGTCAGGCACGTGCTCACATCCAATTGTTTTGTAAGTGTGACTACAGTCATTCGAACCTTGCAGCAGTCTGGTTATGCAAACCTATAAATAGCACCGACTACACCACTTTAAGATCAGACAGCTCGTCATCCTCTCCTGTGAGTCAGTCACGTGCTCACATCCAATTGTTTTGTAAGTGTGACTACAGTCATCCGAACCTTGCAGCAGTCTGGTTATGCAAACCTATAAATAGCACCGACTACACCACTTTAAGATCAGACAGCTCCGTCATCCTCTCCTGTGAGTCAGTCACGTGCTCACATCCAATTGTATTGTAAGTGTGACTACAGTCATCCGAACCTTGCAGCAGTCTGGTTATGCAAACCTATAAATAGCACCGACTACACCACTTTAAGATCAGACAGCTCCGTCATCCTCTCCTGTGAGTCAGTCACGTGCTCACATCCAATTGTTTTGTAAGTGTGACTACAGTCATCCGAACCTTGCAGCAGTCTGGTTATGCAAACCTATAAATAGCACCGACTACACCACTTTAAGATCAGACAGCTCCGTCATCCTCTCCTGTGAGTCAGTCACGTGCTCACATCCAATTGTTTTGTAAGTGTGACTACAGTCATCCGAACCTTGCAGCAGTCTGGTTATGCAAACCTATAAATAGCACCGACTACACCACTTTATGATCAGACAGCTCCGTCATCCTCTCCAGTGAGTCAGTCACGTGCTCACATCCAATTGTTTTGTAAGTGTGACTACAGTCATCCGAACCTTGCAGCAGTCTGGTTATGCAAACCTATAAATAGCACCGACTACACCACTTTAAGATCAGACAGCTCCGTCATCCTCTCCTGTGAGTCAGTCACGTGCTCACATCCAATTGTATTGTAAGTGTGACTACAGTCATCCGAACCTTACAGCAGTCTGGTTATGCAAACCTATAAATAGCACCGACTACACCACTTTAAGATCAGACAGCTCCGTCATCCTCTCCTGTGAGTCAGTCACGTGCTCACATCCAATTGTTTTGTAAGTGTGACTACAGTCATCCGAACCTTGCAGCAGTCTGGTTATGCAAACCTATAAATAGCACCGACTACACCACTTTAAGATCAGACAGCTCCGTCATCCTCTCCTGTGAGTCAGTCACGTGCTCACATCCAATTGTTTTGTAAGTGTGACTACAGTCATCCGAACCTTGCAGCAGTCTGGTTATGCAAACCTATAAATAGCACCGACTACACCACTTTAAGATCAGACAGCTCCGTCATCCTCTCCTGTGAGTCAGTCACGTGCTCACATCCAATTGTTTTGTAAGTGTGACTACAGTCATCCGAACCTTGCAGCAGTCTGGTTATGCAAACCTATAAATAGCACCGACTACACCACTTTAAGATCAGACAGCTCCGTCATCCTCTCCTGTGAGTCAGTCACGTGCTCACATCCAATTGTTTTGTAAGTGTGACTACAGTCATCCGAACCTTGCAGCAGTCTGGTTATGCAAACCTATAAATAGCACCGACTACACCACTTTAAGATCAGACAGCTCCGTCATCCTCTCCTGTGAGTCAGTCACGTGCTCACATCCAATTGTTTTGTAAGTGTGACTACAGTCATCCGAACCTTGCAGCAGTCTGGTTATGCAAACCTATAAATAGCACCGACTACACCACTTTACGATCAGACAGCTCTGTCATCCTCTCCTGTGAGTCAGTCACGTGCTCACATCCAATTGTTTTGTAAGTGTGACTACAGTCATCCGAACCTTGCAGCAGTCTGGTTATGCAAACCTATAAATAGCACCGACTACACCACTTTAAGATCAGACAGCTCCGTCATCCTCTCCTGTGAGTCAGTCACGTGCTCACATCCAATTGTTTTGTAAGTGTGACTACAGTCATCCGAACCTTGCAGCAGTCTGGTTATGCAAACCTATAAATAGCACCGACTACACCACTTTAAGATCAGACAGCTCCGTCATCCTCTCCTGTGAGTCAGTCACGTGCTCACATCCAATTGTATTGTAAGTGTGACTACAGTCATCCGAACCTTGCAGCAGTCTGGTTATGCAAACCTATAAATAGCACCGACTACACCACTTTAAGATCAGACAGCTCTGTCATCCTCTCCTGTGAGTCAGTCACGTGCTCACATCCAATTGTTTTGTAAGTGTGACTACAGTCATCCGAACCTTGCAGCAGTCTGGTTATGCAAACCTATAAATAGCACCGACTACACCACTTTAAGATCAGACAGCTCTGTCATCCTCTCCTGTGAGTCAGTCACGTGCTCACATCCAATTGTATTGTAAGTGTGACTACAGTCATCCGAACCTTGCAGCCGTCTGGTTATGCAAACCTATAAATAGCACCGACTACACCACTTTAAGATCAGACAGCTCTGTCATCCTCTCCTGTGAGTCAGTCACGTGCTCACATCCAATTGTTTTGTAAGTGTGACTACAGTCATCCGAACCTTGCAGCAGTCTGGTTATGTAAACCTATATATAGCACCGACTACACCACTTTAAGATCAGACAGCTCCGTCATCCTCTCCTGTGAGTCAGTCACGTGCTCACATCCAATTGTTTTGTAAGTGTGACTACAGTCATCCGAACCTTGCAGCAGTCTGGTTATGCAAACCTATAAATAGCACCGACTACACCACTTTAAGATCAGACAGCTCCGTCCTCCTCTCCTGTGAGTCAGTCACGTGCTCACATCCAATTGTTTTGTAAGTGTGACTACAGTCATCCGAACCTTGCAGCAATCTGGTTATGCAAACCTATAAATAGCATGCCACTACACCACTTCAAGGTCAGGTAGCGCCATCATCCTTCCCTGTGAACCAGTCAAGTGCTCACATCCACTTGTATTGTAAGTGTGACTACAGTCATCCGAACCTTGCAGCAGTCTGGTTATGCAAACCTATAAATAGCACCGACTACACCACTTTAAGATCAGACAGCTCCGTCATCCTCTCCTGTGAGTCAGTCACGTGCTCACATCCAATTGTATTGTAAGTGTGACTACAGTCATCCAAACCTTGCAGCAGTCTGGTTATGCATTCATGGTTCATATAGCCCAGGTGGTGCACACAAGCAGCTTTCAAAGTCAGTTTAGTACATATATTTAAAAAAAGTTTCGTTGAAAATAAATTAAAAAGTAAACAATTATTGAAGACACTGCAAGGTCCATACTGACTATGGAGGCACTCTTGCAATACAAGTGGATATGAGCACTTGACTGGTTCACAGGGGAGGATGACGGCGCTACCTGACCTTGAAGTGGTGTAGTGGCATGCAAGAAAACGATAAAAGAAATCAAGAGAGTTGAATGAAAATAATGTAGCTTAATACAGTTTCACTTAGATGTTGGTTGGTTTGCGTTCTACAAGAATAAGGCGAGAAACCTTATCGGCTGCAGAATTCTACCTCAAATTAGTTTATCAAATACTTTTAAAAGATTAAAAGAATTCAAATTTAAAAACTTTGAATATGTATCCTAGATGCTTGTAAAACGTAGCCAAGTAAAATGGGTTTAAAAATATTAACTACAAGTTAGTTAATGTTAAATATGGATTTAATCATAGAATGTTTCATAAATACGCATGGTGTTCGCAAACTTGTAATATTGTTTGTACTTGAAGAGTTATCAATATTTTTAAAGTTCTAAGAAATATATTGAAGTACTAATACAACAATGTGTATGTTTCCCAAACCATAGAATGTATGTAGCTCAGAATGTTATAGTGTATAGTGGAAACGTTTGTAAATCATATTCCTTGTTGTAATCATATTGTCCTCGATGAATAAACTTTAATTAAATAATACTTAACTACGTGGAAACTTAATTATTGCTGAAGTAATAAGCATATATCTCACTTGCTGACGCATTTCGAAAAATCGTTCATTTTAGTGAGCACAGCCTAAAGGAGTAGAGACTTTGCTTCGTAAAAGGAACGATTGTTTCGAAACGATTGTTTCGAAACGTGTCAGCAAGTAAACCCTTACGTATTCACTTAGTTAAGTATTTTTTGATTAAATTTGATTAATTTCTTCTCATTTTCATCTTAAAAAAGAACAGTATTGTATAATTACACTTTTGGTTACCCTAGGCAAAAAAACCACTAGCATTGAACAATACTGACCTGGTGCAAAACGCGTCAACTGAAAAATATCAGTATGTAGTGGTTTGTTTGCCAAGTAATACCAAAGTGTAATTATTAGAAAACCCTCAACATGTACAACACAAAAACTGCATCAATATATAGTTCATGAATTTTGAGGAATCAAAAAAAAGATAGAATCCCATAGCGTAAATAATACAGAATGTATCAGAGACGGTCGTGGTGTTCACAGAAGTTTATTATTGTATGTACTTGAATAGTTATCTCTGTTTAAAGTTTAAGCTGTAATGGTTTGAAACAAAACCTTGTATATTTTCCAAACCACTCAGGGGATGTGGCTGTCTATGTTATATCTTGTTTCTCTGATGTCCTCAATGTAAATGTGTATAGAAGGAAACATTTTAAAAGTTTTCGAATTTGTGTCCTAAAAAAAAGCATGAATCCTAGTTTGTGGATTTGGAGAATTTCTTTAAAAAAATAGAATCCAATTCAAATACTTTAATAACACAGAATGTATCACAGATTCACGCGGTGTTCACAGATTTTTAGTATTGTTTCTACTAAAATATCCATCTTACTAATGCGTTTTCTCTTAAAAATACTTGTTTCTTCGAATTTCGTTATTTGAAAATCTCTTGAAACTTTATTTGTTTCCGGTTGGTAACAGGTTAAGATATTGAGTCTTTTGTAAATGGTCTTATTATTAAAAATGTTCATCTGAATATTTGAATAAGCAACCCGTTGCTATGGAAACGAGTTATGTTGGCTGCACAACTTTTAAATCAATTTTTAGGAAGGTGGTCACTCAGTAACAAGGCGTGTTTAATTTCTCAGAAATTTCGTCTCAGACGTGTGTTTAGAAAACAATACGTTTCCAAGAAGCTTTATCGCCTGAATATCTTAATTTGTTGCTTTAATGCTTCTAAGAAAACTACCAAGATGGCCGAGGAAGCCTATTATTTCGTGTAATTTATGGTTGAGCGCATATCGTATCATTTTGTTTGGTGTTTGTTTTGATTTATTTCAAAATTGTGAAGAGATCGTTTAACCATAAAAGATGTCGTAAATAGAAGCCTGCATAAAGCTCTTTACTCTCCAACATGACGTCACGGAAATAATATAAGAATACTTGAAAGTGCATTGCGTTGATGCACAAACGGACAAGACAGAAGCCTCATTGAAGAAATAATATTAGTGACTACAAACACCATAAACCGGTGAGATAAGACAACAAATCAATCATAATATAAAACGAAAATATAATTTTTTAATAAACAATGAAACGCGTTAGAGCGCGAAAGATGTTTTAAAGCCATATCAGTTAGTATAACTTCATTGCATTACTGAAACAGTTGTAAGATTTTATATTACGGTATTTAATTTTATTTTATGTACATAAAGTTACAAACACATTCAAATGAAAAGAAGCTAAATATGCTCTATATGACCTCCGTTCTATTTGAGGCAACACTCGAACCGTTCTTGAAGGTTTTGAATCATTTTCGTGAAGAGGGGTTGTTTCAAGCTCGTTATACATAAGGTTGTTTCCCCTGTAGTGTGACGATGGGGTTGGTGGGTCATCACGGAAAATCCTCTCCTTCATCATTCTCCAGACGTAGGCGTCAGTTGGTGTAAGATCGGGGGAGTGGCTTGGATAACGAAAGTTTGTTTTAAGGGAGATGAGGCGGTTGCCAAAAGTTTCTTGAAGGAACGCATTGTTGTCTAAGGTAGTGTGGCTGGTTGCACCATCTAACTGGAACCATTGTAAATGAAAACGCAGGTTTCGGGCACAACAAAATCTCCCGAGGTCTCCTATTAAACGACAAATAATTGGTCTAATTCTGAGAAAAGACAACTACAGCTGATTCAGATTCAGTGCTGTTCATTTTGGCGCAAACGGTAGAATCGCCATATGGCAATGTTTCATCTGGCAAACACGATTTCATCGGGCAAACACGATTTCATCGGGCAAACATCGTTTCATCTGGCAAATATTGTTTCAACTGACAAACATGGTTTCATCTGGCAAACATGGTTTCATCGGGGCAAAAATGGTTTCATTTGGCAAATATGGTTTCATCTGGCAAACATGGATTCATCTGGCAAATATGGTTTCATCTTACAAAAGTGGTTTTATCTGGCAAACCTGATTCTATCTGACAAACATGGTTCCATCTAGCAAACATAGTTCCATCTGGGAAGCATGCTTTCACCTGGCAAACATGGTTTCATTTGGCAAATATGGTTTCATCCTGTAAACATAGTTTAATCTGGCAAATGTTGTTCCATCTGGCAAACATAGCCAAATCCGGCAAACGTGGTTCCATCCGGCAAACATGGTTTCATCTGGCAAATGTTGTTCCATCTAGCAAACATAGCCAAATCTGCAAACATGGTTCCATCTACCAAACATGATTTTATCTGGCAAATATAGTTTCATCTGGCAAACATGGTTCCGTCTGACAAACATGGTTCCATCTGGCAAACATGTTTCCATCTGGTAAAGATTGTCCCAACTGGCAAACATGATTTCGTCTGTCAAACATGGCTCCATCCGGCAAACATGGTTTCATCTGGCAAACATGGTCTCATCTGGCAAACATGGTTTCATCTGGCAAACATGGTTCCGTCTGGCAAACATGGTTTCATCTGGCAAACATGGTTCCATCCGGTAAAGTTGGTTTCACCTGGCAAACATTGTACCATCTGGCAAACATAGTCAAATCTGGTAAACATGACCAGAAACGTTTAGAATATGGAGTATCTGGTTAATTATTATAATGGAGAAAACAAAATACGAGTGAAGGCTTATAGAGGGTCCGGGGGATCTACGCGGCGTAGAAATGCAACAGGCACGACAATTATTAGTACTGGGAGGTGTAAGGAAGATATAGACAATATAATAAACAAGGTAATGCAAAGAATAAGAGTTGAATTTCTCACATGATACAAAATACGGGGAAAGACAAAGAGCGTTCATAAAAATTTATTTTTTAATTCTGTATTTAACAGTACAACTTATACTGGGCCACATTTGTATTAAATTAACAAACGTCAAAAACATAAACTTATGTAAACTGAAATGGCGTCTTGTGTATTAGCAAACGGTTAGACGGACGGAAGTAGAGAGAAAATGAAGGTTGAAACACGACAAACCCAGAAAAAAAGTACTCTGGTAAAGAATGCCAGACGAAAGAATTCCGAAACCAGTTCTGTTATGGGAGCCGAGAACGATTAAAGCCGTAGTCCATTGGTCAGTGAATTTATCATCCGACGATGTAGATACCGGCGATTCACAGTTGTGGGAGGGATCTAGTGGCGGGAAACGTAAGTTCTAGACAGATTAAAAGTCAAGATCATTGTGGTCATGCGCCTCGTAACTGCATTGTCCTACGTGCCAGTACTCAGAGGCAAGGTCGTAGCGGTAGACATTAGGGAGGTAGAGGAACGCCGAGGTACTGCAGCGCTTGGACGTGCTTACAAATCCAAACAGGCCTATACTCTCTTCCGGGTTAGCACTAGCTAACTTTTCTTATAGCGTGTGCTCCAAAATAAACAGTACTGAAACTGAACCAGCTGTAGTAGAATGATTTATTTAGGAGACTTTGTTATACCGGAAACCTGCCTTTTCGTTCATAATGGTTCCAGCTAGGTGGCGCAACCAGCTACACTGATTTAGACAACATTGCTTTTCATGAAACTTTTGGCAACAAACTTTTCTTACCCAGCCCACTCCCCCGATCTTACACCACCTAATGTTTTCGTCTAGGGAATGATGAAGGAGAAAATTTTCGGTGACGACTCACCTACCACCATCGCCTAGCTACAGGAGAAAATAGCCATGTGTATAACGAGCATGACACAACTCCTCGTCACCAAGATGATGCAAAACCTTAAAGAAATGTAGAGTGCTGTCTCAAATTTAACGTAGGTCATATAGAACATGTTTATGCCCGAGTCTAACTTATTCAGCTTATTTTTACTTGTATGTGTTTGTAAAACTATGTATATAAAATAAAATCTTAGCACTGCCTGAGTACTGTTTATTTTGGCGCCTACGTTAATTTATTATAAAATGATTAAGGCAAATTTTAAAATACCTAAACCATTTAAATTATTCTTTTATTTTAATATTCTATATAACAAGTAATATTAAAAAAATATCTTTCAAGTCAATTCCTACTGAGGTTGACAAAGACAAATTTTATTTTAGATACTTTTTATTTTATAATTACAATTATAAATACGTATATAGATATGACAGCATCACAGTAATAAGTGACAAAATAAAAAATAAATTTTCTTACAATTTTCAATTTTCCCCCTTATACGGGCTTGTTTTGGTTTTTTACTACTTATTCCCATTCTTTTTTTACTTTATAAAGCTGATGGAGATATATAATTTCTCATTCTATCCATCTCATGTAATGCTTCATTATTGTGAGGAACGTTTCTCTTTTAATTTCATATACGTCTTTAAGTAATAGGTATCTATGGAAAAGTTGGCTCATTGCGAAAGTGCTGGATTTCAAGCCTGTAGTCATTCAGTTAGAATCCGACCCCGATATCAACTTTAGAAATTTAATAATTGAATAAATATTTGAAAAACTATTTTTACATCAATATTGTCATCCATTACGCGTTTAAAAAAATGAATTTGGATTTGATTGGATGAAGGAAAACGTATTTTACTAACGATTGAAAATTTGTACAATATGAGGAGAGTATGAGCTAATGGAAGGAATTGCAAAAAACATTCTACTAACATCGCATAGGTCCGAACATATGACAGTGCAGGCGCGTATTCAAGAGCTCAAAAACTTTGGGTTAAAAATCGACCATATATTATTAAATTAGGACTTTCTATTAATTAGACTTTTACTTAAGTTAATTCGTCTTTTATTGTAAATAAAAAATAAAATTTCAATTTTTAATTTGAAAATGTGACGCGTTCCCTCGGCATACGCTCGTAAACGTCTAAACGTTTTACCAACAGATAGCGCTAGTAAAGCTTAGTCTCGAACATATGATTTTCAATACGTAATTTTGCAAGCGTAATATTCGCAGTTGACTCCGGAATTGTTCGTGTTGGAAGAATAACTACTTATATTAATTAATAAACCATTTTTATAATAATAGATTATTATGAAATTAATAATATTCTCTAGCCATAAGTGTTATCGAAACTGGAAAAATTATTTATTAAAAAGTCTAATTTGCTACGAATCTTAATCAGGTTACCGATTTCTAACGCAACGTAGAAAGAACTTTTTCTATAGGCGTTTTTACATAGCCGCACGCGCGCACATACACACACACACATTATATATATATATATATATATATATATATATATAATGCATTGATCGCCCCCCCCCCCCCCAAAGCAAGTAGCTGGATACGCGCCTGCAGTGTGGTTGCTAACGAACGGAACGAAGCCGGAAGGAAGAGAGCGCACGAACAAGAGAACTTGGTCGCACTCAGGAACAAAAATTGCCAGCAAAACAATCTGTAGTAAGACAAAGTTTATCTGGTCGCGCCTGTCGGAAGACGCTCATGCCTCCTTGCCTCCCGAAGTATTACTCGGGGTTAGACGGTTTTCCTTAATGCATTCATATCTCAATAGTAGACTTGAATGTGTGATCGCCCACATTCTGGAGCTACAGGTGGGATGTCGCTCCCTCGTTTTAATATTACGAATTCCTAATAAAAACGCATTGATGACGTCACCATAAAGCTTATTTATCTAAATAAATTATACAAATTCCCTCATATATACAACCAAGCAAAACAGTTATTTTTGAAATATTTTAATATAGACTTTAACGACTGTTTTTAATGATAACTTTGAAGTCCATCCAAGTTAACGATTTTGAAGTTATTGTTTCTGATTAAAAAAAAGTAAAACCATTCAATAATTTTATCAAGGGTTAGTTGAGTTAATTTTCAACTGAAATTACTCTTTGTGGTCCATTCCAACCCTTATCACGATAGCTTCGTAACCTTCACATATACAAAGGTGTTTTTATCCAATTCTTTCTGTTAGTTTACACTCTCTTTATATATATATATATATTAAAACAACATAGGTTTTTCAAATACAAGAATATTTATTAATTTATATTCAAAGCTTTTCGTTGGTAAACAGTAACAACATCATCAGGAATGAAAATTACAATAATGATTATTGTAATTTTCATTCCTGATATTGGTACTGTTTACCAACGAAAAGCTTTGAATATAAATTAATAAATATTCTTGTATTTAAAAAACCTATGTTGTTTTAAATTATTAAACAAGAAAACGTATTATATATATATATAACGTATTTAAAATATAACTTTACTTTTAGGGTATATATTTAATTTCCTTACCTTCTATAGTCTCACCTTCAGGTTTCTAAATAATTAACACCAATAGCAAGTTTAACATCACTTGCATTTATTCCTGACATTTAATTATTACACATTGTACCAAATTACCTTAATACTATTTAGTGACAAGATTGACTGCTTAATTAATGTTACAATTACAAAGTGGACTCTTGAGGCTTTAGGTTTATTACAATAAAATTTAGTAATGGCAGTGTTAATTGCTCTTTTTCTCGGGTCGTTATTATAGATCTTTTATAAATTAGAAAGTGGTAACAAAAACTACATTATTATTTGATACTAATGAATTTAAAATTGTTCTGAATTTACTAAGTTTATAAAGCTGTGTTGGCTAATTTTAATGTAAAAAGAAAGTACTTATTGTTCGTTGAGTTCCTGAAATCTTGACCGTTGAAAGATAGTTAGCTGCACTTTTTCACATAACTAACTTACTTTCCTAATTATCTACTAAATCATTTACGTCGCACTTTTAAATTTTACACAAAAAATTACAATTCTTTTAATTCTATTGAACAAAATTTACCTAACTTTGCTGACACTTGCCCCCCCCCCAATACGTCTGCCCTCTTCTCAAGTTCCTCCAAGACTCCTCCACCGATCACTTCCTTTTGCCACCTCGCATCATCTCTCCCCCTTACGTATTTTAGTTAATTTGGCTATCCCCATACCCATTTACCAAGAGCTTTCTCTAACGGTAGAGTGTTATTATAACCCAGCTATTTTAGTCCTTGGAAACTCCTAACTTAAAATACTTGGACCCTTCTTTTGTTAAGGTTCCCACAGCCCCTTTATGACTACACTTCAAAATAGAACAATGGTTAAGTACTTTGACCGTATTTATAGTTACTATTCTTGTCGCTTTTGCTTAATATTTCTTCCGACTATTGTTCTTTTTGGGTATCAACTCAATTTGTTCTCTAGCCTCATACGTTTATGTTATTGTATATATATATATATATATATATATATATATATATATATATATATATATATATATATATATATCACTTTTACTATATGTACTTAAACAAGAATCTTACTTGTTATTTATGCGAGTTAACTTTCAAAGATTGGTCGTATCTTCATCATCGGGCATCACTGGCCGAGGGTTGTAGTAGACTATCAAGTATAAGTACCAAGTAAGATTCTTGTTTAAGTACATATAGTGAAAGTGATAAGTGAATACAAGAAAACAGTGTTGCAAAGCTACAAATATATATATATATATATATATATATATATATATATATATATATATATATATATAAGTATATATCTTGTTAAAACTTTCAATCGTTAATAAAATACTTTTTATTCATCCACTCGAGTTCAAATACATTTTGTTAAACTTGTAGTGGATAAAACTTAATGTTAATACCTCTTTTTCAAATATTAATTCCTTAATTAAATTTAATTAACTAATTTTAGCTTTATATGGTAGAAAAACTTTTCAATACGAGCAAGGTATGCAATAAGCTATGTTATTCCGTCCCATTTGGCTTAAAATAAGTGATACCACATGATTTCATAAAACAGCTTATTTTATGTTATAGGTTATGTGAAAGAACAGCTGTTTTAATGCATAGGTTACTTTATATGTAATTATTTAATAAAAAGTAACTAAAATAAAAATTTGCTTTGATCTAACTAGGAATTGTCTTTAAAAATGTTCATTTATATCAGTTCAACCAACACGCTGATATATCTCTTTTTGCTTTGTGTGTATCTGTTGTTAAAATCTCAGTAAGTCTTAATATTCCTTCAGGAGGAAGCTGTTAGTGATGCCTCTTTATGCAAACTAACCGGCCGCCCAGAATAAGTTCCCATCGTGTTATTGTGATTTGCAAAGACTGTACAACGCTGAAGACGTATTAAAACGTTACAGAAATACGTGAAAAAATTGTTTACCTTTTTAGGCGCCCAAACGACCGGAGGCCGCACCGAAACTGCAAGGAAATGCAAACTGTTTTCACTTTTACAAAAATGTTGTCGGGCCGGTGGAGGGGAGGTCCAGCTGGCCGTGACATAGATCCAGTGAGCCCGCGCCAGTGGTCCTGTCGAGTGTGCCGCGGATATACGCTGTTATCATGGCTCTACTTTCAAGGTAACATAACCTCACTTCATTGCTAGCTTCCACGCTTCTTACAAACATTTTCTTTTGTGTTTTTTGTTTTGTGCTTTTAAAAATTCTAACGAAATTCAAATGTGGCCGGCATTTAAGGAATAATAAAAGGCTGTGGTCTTGCAGACGAAAAATCACAGCTTCCTTGAATCTGTGAACGCGGAGGATCGCGGATTGTGAGGCTTAACAAATACAATCCGTAGGAATTTTTTAAACAAAGTTAATAAATTTTAGTTTATTTACAGGAAAACAGTTTATTCGTAAGTATACAGGATTACTGTATGCACCAAAAAATATTAATTTATATTTAATGTATTTACTTTTAAGAAAATAAATAAAATTCAAACAAATTATTGAAAAGTTTTTCGTTTGAAGAAATGCCGAAAATATAAACATAAATTTAAATAACAGATAGATTCAAGTACGTTATAATTATGCCAAACTCGTGTATAAGCCGACTTTTATAAATAACGTTTTAGAAATATTTACCAAAAGTTTCCTGTTTAAAACCAATAATGTATCAAGTTTTTTTATTATTTAGGTTGTTGAAATAAAATAATTGCATTACACTCTTCATGGTGGCAAAATAGCTTATGGCACAAATTTATAGTTAAAATCCTGTTTACTGGGTATAATAAGGTAAACAAATTTATTTTGTATTGATTAAGAGTTATAAACATAAAAACCGTATAGTTTACATGTATAGACTATGTAACTTGTAATGGGCTAAACAAAGAATGTTTCATAACATCGGTGACCAAATTCTATTTTATTTATGAAGGATATACAGTTAATAAATAAACCAAAACTAAGCACTTGTTTTTTGAGGTATAGTACAGCCTATAAGGGCGGGGAGAAATTTAATCAGTATACGCTATTTGGTGCGAGACGCGGCTACACTCTTATGAGCGTTAAAGTCACCTGGAACTGAAGTACGTTAATCTTTTTCATGCAACGAGTCGAACGGGTCTTGTGTTATAACTGTTAATGTGTGATATTTTGGTGGAACATTTTAAACAGACATATTTATACACACGATATATATATATATATATATATATATATATATATATATATATATATATATATATATATATATATATATATATAATATCAATACACATAAAAATTAGTAAATGTCTGTCTGTACTGCATTACTACACATTCATCCGATCTACAAGAAACTGATACTGTAAAGGACACTTCCTTGGTGATTTCTGGCACATTTATGGGCTATAAATAATGGGAGCGCCTAACTAGATTTTTTTAATATAAAGGTTGATATTTCGTAAATGCTATTATTTGCGCCAAAACACATAACCTACATATTTACCACGACTTTTAAATATACAAAAATAATTCCGCAGGAGAGGTTTTAGTCCGTGGTCGAGGGTAGGTACTAGACTTTTTCATCTCGCCAGACACCTCCCTTTGGGACGCGCTCAATATTCCCCCTTTCCTCAGTCTTATTGTTTCCTCTTAGTTCCCTCCGTAAAGCGGAGATACAAGGTCCTTGTATATCCCAGAAGCAGAAGGCGTTTTTATCTTTACACTGCTTTTATTCTAAGCTTTTATTCCCCAATCCTTAAGTGGTATGACGAAATACTTGGGTGATTAACTTGAACTAAACATGTAATATAAACAACAAGTCATTTCCTAGTGGAGTCTACGAACAAAATTATTTTTCTTACTTTTTATGAAATAATTACATTTAATATAAATAAAGTAGCATAAATATGAGTTGACACAGTTATCGTACCACATAACCTAAAACATAAAATCACCGGTTTGATGATATCGTATGTTACCACATATTTTAAGCCAAATGGGACGGAATAACTGTATTGCATAACTTGCGCCTTTTGTGAAAAGCTTTTCTCAAATATAAAATTAAATTAATTCATTAAATTTAATTAATGAATAATTATTTGATAAAAACTGTATAAACACCAAGTGTCAGCCACTACAAGTTAAAAATATGTATTTGACCTTGAGTGGATGAATAGTAAGTATTTTATTAACGATTGAAAATTTGAACTACATATATATATATATATATATATATATATATATATATATATATATATATATATATATATATATATATAAGAAGAGTGTGAACTAACAGGGGGAATTGAGAAATTTATAATGGTTCGGACACATGGCAGTTAAAGACACCATAGGAACGGGTCGACCAACTAAGGGCGCAAGCAAATAGAAAGACTTTAAAGGCAGGAAGTTTATATTCTCTTAATTGATTTTCATCCTTTATAGAACATGCGGCTATAATTCGTTAAATTCTGCGGCTAATTTTATAAATTCTGCGAAAGATTCAAATTTCAAACCTTCTATTACGTTCGATTGCATTTCATATAGACACCGAAAAGAAAGACCATTTGTTGCAATACTAGCTCGTGGTGCAATTGTCAAAGCTTGATTGCATAACGCATTCTTCATTTCTATAGAAAGGCGTTTGCTGTTGGGTACATTAGAGCTTTACAACTGATAGTGAGTTAGTATTAACCTAATCACTTCAACGTGACAATACTACTAAGTAAGCGACACATTGAATGTAGATTAGTGGTAAAACTATATTAAACTGTTATCAAAGTATGAAATCCTTGCAGGTTTTGTGATGTACATCTTGTGGTTTTTTAAAATATATTTTACTGATATCACTTGGCAAAAACGTCTGGTATATTTAAGGAGACACTCTTCGCATTATTAGTGCATTGTTCAATCTGTGAGTCAGGGAGAAGACTCAATATTTTTCAGCAGCCATGTTTTGCCCTATTAGTGCATTGTTCAATCTGTGAAACAGGGAGGAGACTCAATATTTTTCAGCAGTCATGTTTTGCACTATTAGTGCATTGTTCAATCTGTGAGTCAGAGACAAGATTCAATATTTTTCAGCAGTCATGTTTTGCAATGTTAGTGCATTGTTCAATCTGTGAAACAGGGAGAAGACTCAATATTTTTCACCAGCCATGTTTTGCACTATTAGTGCATTCTTCAATCTGTGAGTCAGGGAGAAGACTCAATATTTTTCAGCAGCCATGTTTTGCACTATTAGTGCATTGTTCAATCTGTGAAACAGGGAGAAGACTCAATATTTTTCAGCAGTCATGTTTTGCACTGTTAGTGCATTGTTCAATCTGTGAGTCAGGGAGAAGACTCAATATTTTTCAGCAGTCATGTTTTGCACTATTAGTGCATTGTTCAATCTGTGAGTCAGGGAGAAGACTATTCACAGCATTGAACAACGCTATTGCGAAACGCGCGTGGTGAAAAATACCAGTATGAAGTGGGTTTTTCACCATTTCCTAAATCAATGACGATTTAAGTAAAATAAATAATTCAAGATTTTATTATTTTTAATTACTACGTTTACGCAGAGTTGCAACGGGGGCGAGATTCTTGAACCACGAAATATGTTTTCACGGGATGTTATTTTGCATAATTTCTTTTGTATAAATACTTGTATCCCTCCCATATTTGGACTTATTTCTCATGTCCCAAAATACTGTATTAATAGATATTTTTTAATTCTACGTAGGACAGTGTCGTTGGTCACTTGATTTATGTAGTCTAATTTACACGTGTATATATATATCGCAATATATATTCTTGTGTATTAATAAAGAACATAAGTCAAAATACAAATACAAGAATTAATTGAATTTACAATTCAAAGCTTTTCGTTGGCTAACAGTACAAACATCATCAGGAATATTAAACAATTATAATTAATATATGTGCAAATTAGATCAAATAAATAGTTATACCAAATCAATTACAATGTTGCTAAAATTTTTATTTTGCTGCCCTAACATTACAAACACTGAATATATTGTCAAATTTAGATTTTACTTGTATTTTATTCATTATATTTATTAATTTATTATTAGTATTATATGCGACTTTTATGTTGCTACCTTTAAACAATTTTGTGATATTTTTTACTTCATTACCAAAAAATGTATATGAAATCCATATGACATTTCATCATTATTTTTGTAAATTAGATTATTATTTTGTTTCTTTAAAATATTATAATTAAGTTTATCAACAGTTTTCTTTTCATAGCCATTCTCAATTGCAATTTGATAGATAATGTTTTTCTCTCTTATTTTGTTTTTATTATTCATAGGTATTTTATGTAATCTATATGTTAAATTATCTATATAATAAATCATATATATATATATTTATATATATATATATATATATATATATATATATATATATATATATATATATATATATATATATATATATGATCTATTACAGAGGTTGCCGCCTCTCCGTCCTCAATTTCCTATTTCTTCTGTCATATATTTCATAACTCCTTGCTTCCATCCATCCCTTCAACTTTATAGTGACCTCCCTCTCTTTTCTCAGGTTGAATACACTCTAGTACCCTTCGGAGCCACCTGTCTTCTGTCATTCTCTTTACGTGCCCAAACCATGTTAATTGTCTTAATTCTATCTCCTCCCTTATACTTTATCCATTTACATTTCGTTACGTATTTGTTCACTTCTGACCCTTTCGAGTCTCGATTTACCGCAGCTTCGTCGTGAATAGCCCCGTCATTAGTGTGCTATTTTTTTTTTTGTAGCCTCCCATACCATTAAAACGTAAAGTTTAACCCTCTGAACAATACTTTTATAAATGTGTTTCTTTGTTTCTTTTCTCTCTTTTGCCAGAGAAGAGAGTTTATGGTTCGTGTCACTGCTCTGCCTGTATTATTCTTTGCCTGGTTTCATCTTACTATTGCCTTTCTTATTATAGGTCGCTCTTAGATACATTTATTCTATGTAAATTTATTTAATAATTTATCTAATAAATGCATTCCATCGGTTCATAATAACTTGTTTCTGAAACACGTTTCAGAGACAGAACCATCATCAATGAGTACAACTAATAAGCTATAACTCACTTTGTTTGTATTCTAAAAGGTATAGTTTTAATGTTGTATTAACTATATTCACTGAGGATGGCTGTGTCATTGAAACGCGTTTGGAGAGTATTTTATAATTCATCCTTTGTATTTTTTTGCCATACAAAAATAATCCAGCATTGCACTCATCTTGTCTGTTTATTATCAAAAACGTTTTGCGGCGAAAACTTCTATAGCTACAAAAAAATATTAGATGTGCATAAGTATACAATTTCGCGTCAGTATAATTTCCATCAGATTAATAGCGTCGGTATAAATTCTGTTATTAATCAGTTATACATTTCCGTTACGTTACGCTATGAGACACCTCAAAGTGAACTAAATAGTAACATATGATTTCATGCAACAGCTGATTTTATGCTATATGTTACGTTATGTTGTAAAACAGCTGTTTTAACACGTAGGCTAAGTTACATTATTTATTGAGCATTGTTAAGGAAAAGGGTTATTAAATAGTTTGATCAGTTGATAAATATATTAATTTATTTAAAATTTGATAAATTTCAACACAATAATCCAATTTAATTAAATGTTTTCTTGATCCACTGTGGCCTAATGTTATAATAATTAAATAACAAACCCACTACCTCAATATAACTTTATTTAATCACTTGATGTACATTTCGGTTACCAGGTAACCATCTTCAGAAGTACGAAGGCACTTAGTGGGTTTGTTATTTAATTATTATACAATAATTCAATATAACGATAATAAAAGGTTATGTATTTTTAATACAATTTTTCAAATTAAATTATTCTTAGGCGCGACTGATTACCGATGTTTACATAATTTCTCATTATGCAAAATCAAATGTTTTTCTCAATTCAAAATTTCTATAGACGAGGCTATAAACGTTTTCATTACCCCCCCCCCCCCGAGTATCACAACCTAATTTTAGGTTTTTATCCATCTTCTTTCCATATCTGTTGCACACAGCATTATTAACCTTCACAATAGACACTGTAAAACTCGCCCAGATCCAGTGCATCTAAAGCTTTACGAAACTTCTCCGTTAATTAATATTCTTTTTGCCCCTTCATTTAGAATATCTCCTCCGTATCATTTGCTCATACAAAGTATACACAATGGTGGCAAGGTACAACCTTAGTGATCTCAACGCTCGGCCAGATACGTGGCGACTCGGTTATGCAAAGAAAACTAATTGCGTTTATATTTGAATCCAGCCAGTCTCTGGGTTGGACACAGATTTCCATCGGCAAGTAAATAAAATAAGATTTATGTCGACAAGAGGGGTTGGGCAGGCCTGCCGCCGTTACGCCAGACCAGGTGTCGACATTGCGATTTCAGTGATTCAGCCCGGCCGAGGGTGTGGTCGTACGGAAATTCCAAAGAAGAAGCACAGGCAAATAAGAAATTTCGGAATAAGGCTTCCAGTTGGGACTTGATGTAGGCCTAACTGCCAATTAAGATCTAATACTGTAATACAAAACATACATGGACAGGTTTCTACTTAGGCTACTAGCCTACGAAGTTTATCCAGACTTTGGCTGAGGAGTCATTTAAATGAATTAAATTTATGTAATAAAAATACAATTTAATTTATGGAAGAACAGAAATCTTTTGCTTAAATATTGTTTTGTGTAACGAGATATGGAAAGCATCTAACATTAAATACAGAAAACAATTTCAACACCACATTCGCAAAGCTTATGCCAAAGAAGAATTTCTTTTACTTTGAGGCTATTTTTCAATTCTTACTAATAGTTCACACTCTCCCTATATAGATCTTGTACAAATTTTCAATCATTTATATAATACTTTTTACTCATCCACTCAAGTTCAAATACATTCTTTTAAACCTGTAGTGGATGAAATTTGATGTTTCTGGTTTATCAAATATTAATCGATTATTTAATTTAAATAATGAATTAATTTTATTTTTACATGGAATAGAAACTTTTCATAAAAGAGGCAAGGTGTGCAATATAGTTATTTCGTCCCATTTGTCTTAAAATAAGTGGTAACATATGATTTTATAAAATGGTGATTTTATGTTATAGGTCATGTGGTAGAACAGCTTTTTTAACGCATAGGTTATGTTACTTTATTTGTATTAATTGTAACTATTTAATAAAAAGTAACTAAAATAAGGTTTTTCTTTGTTGACATAAGTAGGAATTGACTTTAAAACTAGGAATTTTTTTAATACTAGGCGTACTTCGTTACGTTTGTATTTTAAACTCGTCAAATAACATTAAATATTTTCTATCGGGAAAATTTTAGCTATTTTAATTCAGATTTAAATTTCTTTCCAGAAGCTCAAACTATGTATAAATTTGTGTCACATGTTAAACATATTTCCTGGTTGACGTCAGCGTTCCATTTACGTGAGGTATTCACAATGCACATGAGATGGAATTCGTCACTGCCCATTTCTAATGGATAAATGAAGCACTTAAGCAAACATCCATTTAGTTTAGAATATATGTTTTTGGACTGGAAATGGCTATAGTATTTTATGTATTAAAAACATCCAGTTTTAGTTGGTACCCTTCATTTACTAAATAAATGAATTCTTGCAAAGTTTAAAGCATAGATAGGTAGAGGTGTTGTTCGTCTTAGGCACACGAACACTCTTGGATTACAAACAGAAAAAAATGTTTTTTTAAATCGATTTTGAATAGTTTTTACTTACAGTTTATATTTTCCTCATATTACACGATCGTTTCTCGAATTTATAATAATTACCTTTTTTATTCACTTTTAGGAACACGATAGTTACAGGCTATGTTCTATGAGACTGACTTTAAATAGTGTGTACAAACCCTAGGTCGACTCTACATGCGTGATGTAATATAGGAGGAAATCGTAGAATAGGCCTACAATGTGTAAGAATAAGGGTGCGTTCCGATATAACTGTGTAATGGAAACAATTTAGCAATGACGTTATGCAAGAGATTTTAATGGGTGGGAACTGTGGGCTGTTGTCAAACTTAAACTCTGTTCAGGGGAACCGTAAAATGGATGGAAATTAGAAAGTATTTGATTATTCAAAAATGTAGTAATATTTTTAATTCTGCAGCATGAAAATAATTTTCTACCCTGTAAATACCTTGAGGATCATATACTTAACAGGTCTACAACTGTGTAGTAATATATTATGAAAATTTTAATACACAAGTAATATAAACAAATTTTACAAAAATTCCTACTTAGATCAACAAAGAAAAATTTTATTTTGGTTACCCTTTGGTAAATAATTACAATTAATATAAAGTAACATACCCTATGCGTTAAAACAGCTGTTCTACAGCTATCAGCTAAAATTATCTCATTATTAAATTTAATTAATGAATTAATATTTGAAAAAACTGTATTAACATCAAGTGCCATTCACTACAAGTTTTGTTTAAAAAAATGTATTTGAGCCTTAGGGGATGAATAAAAGGTATTTTATTAACGTTTGAAAATTTGAACAGGTTATGTATAAGGAGAGTGTGCAGTAATAGAAGGATATAAATATTATCTAAAAAATATTATCTATTAATATTATCTTATAAAAAAAATTAACCACAATATAAACAATTTCAAAAGAACTAAAGCGAAATAATTAGTTATAGAAGAAACAATAACTCTACTCATGCAAATTAAATTATTTACGTTTTTACAATGGTATAGTGTCTTCTAAATTTTCAAGGTAGGCTATCGAATATTATAATTGTTAACATTCAATCGTGAATTATTTTAATTATTTTTACTTTAAGAACATCTTAAAGAACGTATCTTTAAGAACGTATCTCTCGTATATTAAGAGATACTACGGTGGACAACCTTATTTACGTATGACGAACTAGATTATCGATTTTTCGCAAACATATGACTTTGCCCGATCGAATTTCTGTCATTCTAAAGCCTCTAAATTCAGGAAGAGGTAGGATGTTGTTTAATGTAGAGAGGCAAAAACGTTCTCGTTGAAAGTAACAGATGAAAGATATGGTTTGTTTGTGTATGAAGTGCTCGGTGATTGCGTAGAGCTGTGGTGCTCTTAGCAGGATCTGTGTGTGCGGGCGATGCCTTTGTTACACTTTGAGGTACAGTCAGCAGTCAGCAGATAAGATAAGCCCCAGCAACGGGACTGCGGCGCGACACGTGTCTCAGAGAGGGAAATGTTATTACTGAACGCGGTTTTATGGCCATAACTCATTAAGCAAGTAAAGTTAATGGCCGTATTAACAGCGTTCTCTATAATGTTCAATTATCTGCAGAGATCGGTCGAGGGAGATGTGTAGGAATACGCGCGAGTGTAGAGGCGAAGTCACAGCATTCCAAATCCCAGTAGGAACAGGTATCGTCACTGAGCTCAGATTTAATCTGGTACAAATGCAGGAAGATTAACTGCTAAAGAAAATTCTAGGGAAACGACAATTAATGAGAAAAATATCAGACCACAATTTATAGGAAAATTCTTTCAAGACTTCAATATATGGGAAAATTATTATCAAACCATAATTTATGATAAATTTATCGTCTGACCACATTTTATGAGAAACATATTCTTCGAAAACAATATAAGATCAAATTAGGTAGTAACTTAAGTCGTTTTTTTTATTCTCTAAATATAGTGAAGATAGTGTCTGTAAGATATTTTAAATACAAACCTTTTATTTTTGTCCCTAATCTAAACCACAAAACCTTTTATTTATGTCCCAGAGCTTAAATCACCAAAACGTTTTTTTTTTATTATGTTCTGTTCTTAAAGCACAAAACCTTTTATTTATAACCCTGATCTTAATCCACAATCCTTTTATTTATGTCCCTGATCTTGAACCACAAAACCTTTTATTTATGTCCCTGATCTAGAACCACAAAACCTTTTATGTATGTCCCTGTTCTTAAACCACAAAATCTTTTATTTATGTCCCTGAACTTAAACCACAAAACCTTTTAATTATGTCCCAGAGCTTAAATCACAAAACCTTTTATTTATGTCCTGATTTTATTTTTATTCAGGTCATAATTAAACAGTTTCTGTGGTTTAAGAGGGTTTTTAATTTATATTTATATTTTTCTGATTGTACTTTTTGTTATGAATTTTCTATTTCTCATAGTCAACCATAATAAAATCCTCCACTTCGTGTACAAAGATAATTACAAAACCCTGTGTTGTAATTAGAACTATATTATCGTACGAGTAATTTCCTAAACCTGTTGCTTGTTGTGAGGAAATAGTTTAAGTTACTGTGCAACCATAACAGGAATTTAAAACTAATCTTGTGCATACATTCGTACTTCGCTGTGCACAGTTGTACCTTAATGAATTTTACAAGTTTATGTTAATAGTTTACTTGTTACTATCTTGGTATGAAATATGTGCGACGCAAAAAACACGTTTGTCTATCGCGCGTTAAGGTCACCTCATACGGTATTTTAAATTCAAAGTTTACATAAATATTTTATGTTTAAACTATGCGAGGTTAAATCTATTAGCCATACCAACGTAGAATTGGTAAAAGAAAACTAATTTAACAGAAATATTTGATAGTTTATCTAGTTTCATAAATATTTATTCGTGTGAATTTAAGAGATGTGATTTAAACTTTAGTTTATCTTACTGTTATAATTTAAAATTAAATAGTGTTTCGTATTAAATTATTAAAGCCACTTACATTATAATGTAGTTCAGTTTTAATTTTTTACTCTTTAATATATGCTTTACTTATATAGCGTTAAAGTAACTTTTTCACATTTAATTCATAACATTTAACAAAGTTAATAGAAGAAACCAAATTTAGCAAAATCAAGCTAAATAGGAAGTATATAAAATCAAGCCAACCACTGATAAGCCGAGTTAGGCAGAGCACTGATAATGGCGACATCGTCGTCAAAACTAGTCTGTTTTAATAAAATAATGTGTTGTGATATTTAGAGTTTAAATAATTACCATTAGAAAGTATATTGTTAACGAAGATGATTTTGTAAATATTTAACACTGTTATCAATGAGACTATATAAGAATACTGTTTTTAGTTTATAATGACATAAAGTTTGTGTTCACGTTTTATTTTAGGCCTGTTTTTTTTAAACTATTTTTTAATAATACATTAATTATATTTTTGCTACTGTTTTTATACATAACGTTTCACACAGTAAACTTTTATCTATGTTTGTTTCATTGCTTTAGTTTTTGAAAATTACGTGTTGCGTTGAAAGTTATAAAAACTTGTTTAACTATAAACGTTTCGAGTGCCACAACACTTTTTGATAACATTTTTCGTTTCTAATTCATACTTTAACATGTCAGCGAGATTCGTGTTGCAAGTCTCAGGTCAGCACATCCTCCTCAGGTAGAAGTAACTGTGCGGTACTAATGTAGTTGAACGAAACACTTTTTCCGCCGAAAACCAAAGCATGGGACTGTCCTAGTTCTTGTCTCCGCGTGAAAGTGCTACAGCGAAGCTGGCCTAAAAGTAAACCGCTCCAAACTTTATGTTTATTATACGATTCTAATCGAATTTCCGTGAAAGTCAACGCAGCAGGTTGCGTGCAAAAGAGGGCTTATAGTTGTAAACCTTTTTAAAAATAAACGCATCTTTTAAAAAGTTTTGCAAGTTAGTCATCATCAGTGCACAAAGAAACAATTAAGGAATGTTTTAGAGTAGCAACAATTTGTTGGGAAGCATGAGTTGGTTCGTACATAAGCTTAGGACTGGGAAAATGATTATAAAATTATTTTAAAATAAATAAAAGCAAATTAGCATCTCACACACATGCGAAACTAAGCCTGAGGTGTAAGCAAATATACTTCACTATCAAAATATACACATTAGTGTCTAGTACACAAAAATAATGTCAAAAGTCCGAAACAATAAACAAAATTGCCAAATCATTTAATCCAAAAATTATTCGCTATTTCTACATAATGTAATAGGCTTTTTTACCTTGGGGTACCATTAGAATGACAAGGGAGACAGGCCGTGCGGTATCTAGGCCTATGCTGCCCTAGGGTCTTTATGGAAGGAAATGTGACCAGTAGCCTACTACGCTTCTCTTACCATTGATGTGGGTTTAAATAAACCTAACTTTAGCCTGGGTAGCTATTTTCAAGGGCTGAACCGACTTGAGTCGGAGATTGACCCATGGACGGTTACCAGTTATCCATTTATTTACGGATGCATAGAGGTACTAAGGATGCATACAGCTCCCTGGGGTGCGTAAAGGTACTAAGGATACATAAAAGTACCTAGGATACATACAGGTCCCTGGGGTGCGTAAAGGTACCTAGGATGCATAAAAGTACTTAGGATCCATAAAGATATCTAGGATGGGTAAAGGTACCTACGGTGCATAAAAGTACCTAGGGTGCAAAAATGTACCTAGGGTGCATAAATGTACCTAGGGTGCGTAAAGATACTTAGGATGCAAAAAGGTACCTAGGGTGCATAAATATACCTAAGGGTGCGTAAAGATACCTAGGGTGCGTAAAGATACTTAGGATGCATAAAGGTACCTAGGGTGCATAAATGTACCTAGGGTGCGTAAAGATACTTAGGGTTCGTAAAGATACTTAGGATGCATAAAGGTACTTTGGGTGCATAAATGTACCTAAGGTGCGTAAAGGTACTTAGGATCCATAAAGATACCTAGGATACATAAAGGTACCTAGGGTGCGTAAAGATACTTACGATGCATAAAGGTACCTAGGGAGCGTAAAGATATTTAGGATGCATAAAGGTACCTAGGGTGCGTAAAGATATTTAGGATGCATAAAGTTACCTAGGGAGCGTAAAGATACTTACGATGCATAAAGGTACCTAGGGAGCGTAAAGATATTTAGGATACATAAAGGTACCTAGGGAGCGTAAAGATATTTAGGATGCATAAAGGTACCTAGGGTGCGTAAAGATACTTACGATGCGTAAAGGTACCTAGGGAGTGTAAAGATATTTAGGATGCATAAAGGTGCCTTGGGTGCGTAAAGATACTTACGATGCATAAAGGTACCTAGGGAGCGTAAAGATATTTAGGATGCATAAAGGTACCTAGTCTTACCGACCTTTTTTCCCTTGCCTTACTTTGTTTCTTTCTCTTCATCAATTGCTAAGTCAGTAAGAAAGTAATGGTTTATCCATTGACTACGAACCTAATTTCATAGACATGTGCCTCAAGGAATAAACCTCTCAGAGGAACCAACCCCTGAATTTTTGATAAAACCAATTAGCCTCCGATAAGCCCTGTTCAAGCTCCTTTTCGGGTAGTGGAATCTTTGAGAGACACTTGTGATTTAAAGACTATACCTGGATACCTAGTGAATTTATCTTATTTAGAATGAAAACACAGCTAATTGGAAAATATACCTTTTTATTTATTTGTTCCAAGGTTCAAATTAATTATTATTGTTTTTATTTAATTTAACAGGATTTTCTTGACTAATTACTTTTTCAAAATTTCATACAACTTGCCATTGAATTAAACATTATTATCTCATTCTATGTTTTTAAATTTTCTTATTATCATTAATTTTATATATAATTTAAATTATCAAAGTTACCATAATTAATTTTGTATATAGTTTTGATTGTTACAGTTACATTTAACATATTTTAAAATCTGATTCTTTTTCAAACACTTAATATTACTATTTAATGCCTTTAGGCTAGGCCTTGAACAATTAACTTCTTTAGAAATTATTCATTAGAAATTCACTTAGAAAAAGCCATATAAGATATACATCTTTATATTAATCCATACATTCCCACAGCGATGGGAATGGAAATTCAATTTTGAATCTTTGTTACTTAAATTTGGGTAACCTAAGAGAGTTGACTAATCAGTCCCTTAGGTTATTCCCATCTTATTTAATTTTGAATTTAAGTTAATATAATTTGAAGTAAAATGTTATTTAAAAAGAATAATTAAATTGATTATATAACCTTGTACTGTAGAAATCTTTTTATCTTCATTAATGTGGTCATCTGTCGGGCCCGTTACAGCTTCAAGGGTCTTGGTAGGTAGACGTCTCGCCATAATTTCGGTTAATCTTCTTATTTTCTTTAATTTTGCATTTTGGTGGTCGAAATTTTGTTCTGGGTATATATGAGCCCTTGCTCATATATATCTTCCTTCTCCTGATCACATCGTAGCACTTTTTACTCTGTTTCTAGCACATTTTTTCTTGTCCTGGTAGCATGGTACAAAAACACGTCTGCTCGCCTTGAGAGCCTAATGCATTCTAATTCTGGATAGCGTCTCTTTTGTGAGGCCCGTCTTCCCAATTTCAAACTTCCCACGCCCTAGTATCCATTTTTCAACTTTTGCCCAATCAGAAAGCCGTTGCCATGGCAATTGACTTTGTTTGTTCGGAAGTTCTGAACTAAGATTAGTTTCACTTTTTGTAAAAGGCGTTTCTGTATTCTGATGTGTCCTTTCCATTTTTACCTTTTATTTAATAACATATTTGACTTTATTTCTTCTTATTTAATTTAATTTACTTTTTAAAATTCCTAATCCAAAGTTCGACTGTAGCGCTTTCGTTTCGTAGTGACAAGATTTATAATCAATACCCTAAGCGGATTTTTTCGGAATCAAATATGACTGCTTCTAGTATAACCTAATTTCTAGGCTATTACATTTTAACATTTAATCTTTACTTTTACATAAATACTATTTTCCCTAGCTAGGCCTAATTTACTTTCCTCACATCTTATAAATTTACATTCTTTATTCCTGATTATATTTAATTACAATTATTTTAATAGCCGGCATCTAGGCCGAGTTTGTTATACTACACAATTACCGTCTTTTTTGTATACATAATTTAGGCTATCCACTTTGAAGTGATAATTTTTCTTATTGATTATAATTTATGTTTTTTAAGTCTAAAGTTATTTCTAATTTTCTTCATTTTACTATTATTTACCCTAGTTTTAATATTATTATTATTATAATGCTTTAAAATTTTTACATATAAATTTAGCCAATTATTTAACTCGGTTAGGTTTGATTCTGGTATTCTGTACAATTACCCTGATTCTTTGCATCGGACATTCTGGCCGCTGCACTAGGGTGCGTAAAGATACTTACGATGCATAAAGGTAACTAGGGAGCGTAAAGATATTTAGGATGCATAAAGGTACCTAGGGAGCGTAAAGATACTTACGATGCATAAAGGTACCTAGGGAGCGTAAAGATATTTAGGATGCATAAAGGTACCTAGGGAGCGTAAAGATACTTACGATGCATAAAGGTACGTAGGGAGCGTAAAGATATTTAGGATGCATAAAGGTACCTAGGGAGCGTAAAGATATTTAGGATGCATAAAGGTACCTAGGGAGCGTAAAGATACTTAGTATGCATAAAGGTACCTAGGGAGTGTAAAGATATTTAGGATGCATAAAGGTACCTAGGGTGCGTAAAGACACTTACGATGCATAAAGGTACCTAGGGAGTGTAAAGATATTTAGGATGCATAAAGGTACCTAGGGAGCGTAAAAATACTTAGTATGCATAAAGGTACCTAGGGTGCGTAAAGATATTTAGGATGCATAAAGGTACCTAGGGTGCGTAAAGATACTTACGATGCATAAAGGTACCTAGGGAGCGTAAAGATATTTAGGATGCATAAAGGTACCTAGGGAGCGTAAAGATATTTAGGATGCATAAAGGTACCTAGGGAGCGTAAAGATACTTACGATGCATAAAGGTACCTAGGGAGCGTAAAGATATTTAGGATGCATAAAGGTACCTAGGGAGCGTAAAGATATTTAGGATGCATAAAGGTACCTAGGGAGCGTAAAGATACTTACGATGCATAAAGGTACCTAGGGAGCGTAAAGATATTTAGGATGCATAAAGGTACCTAGGGAGCGTAAAGATACTTACGATGCATAAAGGTACCTAGGGAGCGTAAAGATATTTAGGATGCATAAAGGTACCTAGGGTGCGTAAAGATACTTAGTATGCATAAATGTACGGAACGTAAAAATACTAAGGATGCATAAATGTACCCAAAAAATTAACATTTATAAAAGATACGCTTTAGCTCACAAAAAGACGTTATAAATAATGTTTTTCGTCATAAAACCTAAGACTGCATTACATTATAATACGAGCTGTACACTTATTAATGCATGAAGTAAACAGTTCTCTCCATATTTCGTGCGGCATTTGTCTTTTCAACCGGCTAGCTCATGTGGGACATGGGCAGTGGACATTAATTTTAGTAACGCTAGTGTAGATATACATTTTAACATTAGGCTTATGGAACGCTGTACACTGAACCATCATAAACATCTGGAGCGGATCCCTGTGGAGGATTTACACCAAACGTCACACGAACCACCCTGGGAATATGTTAAACAATCCTCTAAAATGCCATTAACTTCTGTTCAGCGGTTTAAGCGCTCATAAGACATTACATACACACATATATACATACTGTACATCGGTTTTTGAACAATCCCAAGTTTGTGAGCCGGAACCCTGTGGATCTACACCATACTTCACACACTTTTTAATTTCATCAACTTCTGTATAGCGGTTTAGGCGTCCATAAGATACATACATTTATACAACGGTTTTTGAACCATCCTAAGCCTCTGGGGCGGAGCCCTGTGAACAGATCTACACCAAATGTCACACGAAACATCCTGGAAATATGTTTAACAAACCCTCTGAATTTCATCAACTTCTGTTCAGCGATTTAGGCGTCTATAACATACCCTCACGGACCTTACCCGCTGCTGCTCCCTCCGACTAGCCTTTTCTCTTACTCTTCACCTATCTTCCTTTTACTACACATTTTTCTAATATTATAATCAAAATCCCAAATTGCTTAATATGTTTACTATCATTTATTTAAATTCAATTATTATAATTAATTTCCACATAATTTTGTGTATTCTTGTTAAATTTTACGTATTTTAGAGTCTTGTTCATTTTCAAACATTTTAAGGTTAATTTCTAGTTACTTTAGGCTATGCCTTTTACAAACAATCCTTTTAATTCACTAATAGACTCTGGTTAACATTTACCTATTTATGGGTTAACCTAATTAGTTATAACATGATAGGCATTTACTAAAAACTTCTTGCTGATACTTATATACTAAGACAAAGGATTTCATACATTTTTCAAGAATAAAGCCATATCAGAAAAAATTATTTAAAGACCATGAGTTTATATCCACTTCGGGCAAACGGTTGAATGGAAATCAATTTAGAATATTTGTTAATTAATTTAGGTAACCTAAGAGATTTTTCAGTCCCTTAGGTTATTCAATTTTTTGTTAATTTTGATTTTAAGTTAATATATTTTGAAATAAAATATTATCTAAAAGAAAATTAAATTGTTTATATGACCTTATACTGCAAAACGTTAGGTATCTTCTATAGTTGGGTTGTCTTTGAGCTTCTTCCCAGCTTCCATGGGGTTTGGATGTAGGCTCCACTGCATTTCATGGCGTCGGTGAATTTTGTTAAGTTCGGCTTCTTTTTTTATTTTCTTGGTTGAGATGTTGGTAGAAACATATATGAGCCTCCGCTCATATATTTGTACACTCCCCGGGTTACATCGTAGCACTTTATACAGACTTCTTATCACATATTGGGTCGTTAATGGTTCTGCGTGTATCAGTACGACCTCACTCGTTGACCGTTCAAACTGTACTGACTAAGCGTCTCTTTTTTGGCTTCGTCCTCACCAATTTCTTCAAACTTCCGCCTTTCCGAAGTCCATATTACATTTTTAACCAATGAGAATCCGTTGCTATGGTGACTGGCTTTGTTTATTTTGTAATTTTGAATTTTAATTAGTTTCAATTTTTGTGAAAGACTTTTCTTTACTCCAATGTGTTATTTTCAATTTTTTAACTTCCATTTTATAATTTATTTGTCTTTACTTCTAATTTAATTAACTTGCTTTTTCTTCTTGTTAACTCCAACTTCGACGGTAGCGCTGTCGCTGCAGTGTAGCAAGATCGTATAAACCATCTCCTCACGCGGTTTTTTACCGAAACTAATATGGCTCCAATCTTGGATAACCTCAAATTTTTAGGCTATTATGTTTTAAATTAAAATTTGCATCTTTACAGAAATACATCTCTCCCTAGCTAAGCCTAATTTACTTTCCGCACATTTTTATACCTATATTCACTATCCCTGATTATATTTGGTCAAAATTAATTTAATATTATACATTTTTGGCTGGGTCTCATAGGCCTCACTTTTACAGTTTCATTTAAATCGGTCTATTAGCCGTTAGCCTAATTAATGTTGTGTTGGTTTATAATTTATTCTAACATTCCCAGTTTGTCTATTTAGTTCTAATTACCTTAGTCTACATTGATTTCCCCTATATTTAACATTTTTATTATAATGCTATGAAATAATTGGAATATTAGTTGATTGATCTATTTAACCATTCTAGGCTTAGTTACATTTACCTGTATTAACACCAGATGTATTTGCATCCGTCATTCTGGCCGTTGCAATACGTACATTCACACATTCATGCATACACACATACATACATACACAGAAATATTCATTTTTATAGATGTAGATTAAGTTTGAAAAAATGCGTATTCGAGACACTTTAATGCACGTATTCGAGAGACGTGTTTATGCCTCGCACATATTTCATTCCAAGATAATAGCAAGTAGACTATGACCACAAACTTGTAGATTCATTAAGATATATTCCTGCCTGGCACAGTATGTGTGCATCGAGTTTTAATTTTCTATTCACATTTCGCAGTATAACTCCCCAAACTATTTTTATTATGGACAACTGACAGGTTTAGAAACTTATTTGTATGTTGATATAGTTTCAATTAAAACTGTGATAATTATAACTATTTATTACCTGCATGGAAGCAATTTATTTTCGGTGGTTATGAATTGGCAAGTTAGCGACAAAAGATTCCTATAACCATTACAATTATGGTTATAGTTATATTACATAAAATACAACGTGGGCGTTTGTTTTAAGTAAAAACGAAGACAAAAAGACAGAATGAATTTAAAATTGAGGTGTGAAAAAAACGCTGTACACTACAACAATGAAACACACTTTACAAATGAAGCGCGTTCTTTATATTTGCACATATACGATTTTATTAAAATAAATTATAAAATAATGAATATCCTAAAAACACTATTTTTTTTAGTTTGAAACATCCTAAATAAAATTTATATAATATTATAGAACTATAGAGTTTGGGCTTTATAAGAATACAGTGAGAGATTTCAATGCACGGTAAAAATGAACGTATTGTTTGTCGTCACAATTTCTTGCCAAGATGTTAACAAGGATTCTATTAACGTAAACGTGTAATATACGTAGTTTGATAATATCTTGTGAGCATCCTTATTATATCATGATTAATCGGCGTAGTTTTTATGTGATGGTTTCCTATGGGCTGGTATTCAACTCCTGCTTCTTACAAATTTGTACTTGAACATTACAACAACACTGAATATTTGCCAACATGTGCTGGATAGGCCACACGCAAGTACAATTAGAGCATTTTCTGTGACATATTTTCATGGGTAACACGCTCAACATAGCCGCGTGTCAGATTGCGACTCGAGTACAGCACAAAGCCGCTTTCTGTGACATAACCGTTGTTGATTACCACCGCACAGAATGACGAAACCATAAATTGTCCTGGTCGAGTATTAAAGTAAGCTGTAAAAGATCGCCGTAAATTCGAAGTGATCCATTGCTACATGTTTTCATACGGGCTTGTACGGAGTTGTGCAAATTAATACATAACCCGATTTGATATCTAGCAGAAATGCTGGGGACATATGTTTGTAAAAGTAGGTGTCAATCAAGTTACGTGTAACTTTTGTTTGATTTTTTTTGTAATTAAAGCCAATAAGCCAGAATGACTGAATGACTGTTCTTGCCTACGACAAATACGGAAGAGTTGTGAACACAAGCTAGGGTTAAACTAAGATCCTACAACATTCTGGTAGATGTAGAGAAGGGATTTTGGCATCTAATATATATATATATATATATATATATATATATATATAAAGTATTCTATACTTTTAAAATTATGGGTTTCCCTCTCAGTCCAACAATTGCGGTCCATTGAAATGTTTAATGAGGGGGGTTATTAAATCTTGGAGATTGGGGTAGGGCAATAAAGGGAAATCAGAGGCAAGTGAAACTATTACAAAATATTTAATAATACAAGAGGACGGACGTACTGTGTTGTGGCCTAATCCAAGAGGGCCTAATCTGAGTGAAAAGTGCGATTATTGGAAAAAAGTTAAAGAGTTATAAAGCATCTAGTTGGCCAAGATTATATTAAATTCACGGATTCGTGCCTTACGTGTATAAAATCATAATTTCATACCTCGCAAAATCATTTATTTATACCTTACAAAATCATACATTCATACCTTAAAAATCATACATTCATACATTACAAAATTATACATTCATACCTTACAAAATCATTTATTTATACCTTACAAAATCATGCATTCATACCTCGCAAAATCATACATTCAGACCTTACAAAATCAAACATTCATACCTTACAAAATTATACATTTATACCTTACAAAATCATATATTTATACCTTACAAAATCATACATTCATACCTTACAAAATCATACGTTCATACCTCACAAAGTTATACATTGATACCTTACAAAATCATACATTCATACCTTACAAAATCATACATTCATACCTCACAAAATCATACATTCAGACCTTACAAAATCAAAGATTCATACCTTACAAAATTATACATTTATACCTTACAAAATCATATATTTATAACTTACAAAATCATGCATTAATACCTTACAAAATCATACATTCATCACTGCTTGAGTTTTCCTAGTCTCTTATTTTAAATTTATAACATATATGAAATGCAATGTATACATTTATTTATAGTTTTGCAGCGTTCCTCTTACAAGTACTCTGTCGTTTTAATGGAGGAAATTAATTCAATTTGTACTATAAATGCCTAAAATTCTTTAGAATAGAAATATAAACATCTTCTACACTAACTTAAATATAAACATCTTCTACACTAACGTAAATATAAACATCTTCTACACTAACGTAAATATAAACATCTTCTACACTAACGTAAATATAAACATCTTCTACACTAACTTAAATATAAACATCTTCTACGCTAACGTAAATATAAACATCTTCTACACTAACGTAAATATAAACATCTTCTACACTAACTTAAATATAAACATCTTCTACGCTAACGTAAATATAAACATCTTCTACACTAACGTAAATATAAACATCGACTACACTAACGTAAATATAAACATCTTCTACACTAACGTAAATATAAACATCTTCTACACTAACGTAAATATAAACATCTTCTACACTAACGTAAATATAAACATCTTCTACACTAACGTAAATATAAACATCTTCTACACTAACTTAAATATAAACATCTTCTACACTAACGTAAATATAAACATCTTCTACACTAACGTAACTATAAAACAAGTCTAATTGTACTTGTTTGTTTTATTATCTTAGTGTAGAGTATTTACAAATATTTTTTTGAATAAAAATTCCAAAACGAAAACTCATAACAGACAGTGAGTGACCGCATCAAGAATCGATCAGGCTCGATGACGCACCTCGCGATTGTCCGATGCTTCGTCTCGACTTTGCAGAGCGCGCTGCAATCACGCCAAGATCACGATCCACTCGACTGAACAATCATCTGTATTGTATTTGGTTATTTTGTCGTGCAGCGCGAATATTTGCTGCAAATTGGGCTGGCTTCGAATTTCCGAGCTTCGAATATCACATGTAGATACTACCCTAACATTATAGAATTTTCGAATTTTAAATACGTTACAACCCCATTCTGGAATGAGGAGGCATGCATTATACGTTTCCAACTTTGGTAACTTCAATTCATATATTTTCTGCTAATTAGATAGATTTAATTTGTTACTGAACTAGTTATTTATTTGATATGAGTAAAGTAATATTAGAAGTAAACAAGTAATATTAGAAGTAAACAAGTAATATTAGAAGTAAACAAGTAATATAAACAAAACAAAAGTAAAGACAGTTCCTACTTAGGTCAACGGAGAAAGATTTTACTTTTTTTATTTTTTATTAAATACAGTAGAGTCTCGAAATTCCAAGTCCCCATATTTCGAGCTTCCGTTAATTTCCAGCTTATTTTTATTTGAGCCTATTTTATCTCTTTGAAACCAAATGATGGGTCGGGCTTCCAAGATATGTTTCTATTAATACGGTGTGCAAAGGAAATGAGTCGGGCTTCCAAGATATGTTTCTATCAATACGGTGTGCAAAGGAAATGAGTCGGGCTTCCAAGATATGTTACTATCAATACGGTGTGCAAAGGAACGTGTAGTACCATTTCGTCAAGTGCCATTTCGGCAAAGGTGCTATCTCTCCGAATTTCCACGAAAAGGGCAGGTAGTTGGCAGTTCCATTAAAAGAGGCAGCTCTTTACCTGCCCACTAGTGCCATTTCGGCCACCAAAAATCATTATAGCCTAAACAAGAACCTTAACACTAAAAATAGTTCAAATCACTAAAATGTAACAATGCTAGACTGGCGTTATTTATCTTTAGCTCTAATATACAGTAATATCCATTTTACACGTAGGGGAGCCAAAAATCGGGGGGGGGCAGAAAAATTAGTTACGCCACTGGACAGACGTACATTGATTTTTATTAAAAATAAACAATAAATAAATAAACTTGAAATCGTAATTTTATGTATACCTCCCTAGTTGCTTGGAAAATGTGGTGAATACGGCTGACAGTCCGGTGTTTGTAAGAGATTGCCAATAAAAACAAGGAGATTTGATTTAGATTATTATATGTTTCTCATTTATGTTTATAAATACTGTACTAGTTAAAAAAAATATTTCGTGCCTACAGGAACAATTAACAAGAATAGGGTGAACTAACGGACTCTGACCCCCACAGCATATGATTCTGCACGTAAGCATGGATTTCATTTACCTTCGACTATCTGAACTTCTAAATAAATAACACTTTTTAAATTTAAAAGCGTTTTCTGCAGTTAGTTTACTGATGATTATCATCAACTTATAATGCCTGAATAAAGCGAAAACACTGTTAAATTTAAACACTTGTGGAAGTATTTAAAAATGGTTACTTATTTACACGAAATACTTTCCATCTATAATTTAAAGAAGTTACCAGAACCCCCTCAACCCTCGTCATAATTTCTTCTGGACGAGATAGCACTCATTACCGTTTATGGTAATTTGTAAAACCGAGCTTGCCGAAATGGCACTGTTTTCTAGGAATTTTGTTTCTTGCCGAAATAGCACTTGGTGAAACAGCACTTAACCCAAAGGAAATGAGTCGGGTTTCCATGTAATGTTTCTATCAATACCGTGTGCAAAAGAAATGAGTCAGGCTTCTAGGAAATGTTTATATCAATACCTTATGCAAAGGAAATGAGTCGGGTTTCAGAAAATGTTTATATAAATACGGTAGGCAAATGAAATGAGTCGGGCTTCTAAGAAATGTTTATATCAAATCGGTAGGCAAAGGAAATAAGTCGACACAGTAAATGTTTATATCAATACGGTATGCCAAGGAAATGAGTCGGGCTTCTAAGAAATGTTTATATGAATACGGTATGCAAAGGAAATGAGTCGGGCTTCCATGAAATGTTTATAGCCATACGTTATGCAAAGGAAATGAGTTGGGCTTCCAAGATATGTTTATATCAATAGGTCTACGGTATGCAAAGGAAATAAGACGGGCTTCCAAAATATGTTGATATAAAGTTTTATGAACCTATTTGGAGCATTTTAAATTACAGTGTCCATTAAAATTCAGTTAAAATGCACAGGAACGTACTTCCGTTTAGACCGAGTCGAGGGGATCTTCTCGTACTTCCTTCGTTAATTCGTGGGGATCTCTATTAGTTGGAAAATTGCTCTCTGTTTATTTGTATTAATTCTAAAACTTCCAAGGTTTACAAGCGATCTTCTAACGAAAGTTGAATAGATCATTCGTGCAGAGAAGAGAGTAACCTCCCCTCCTGTTTCGGAGGAGCCTGGCTGCACTGGCGCAACGCCATTAGGACTGGCATTCGGTGTTTATGGCAGTTTTTGCTCTAAAAGTAACACCGTTTGTTAGATGTCGGATGTAGCTATTTAAAATTCAAAATGCATAAATCAGAAAAAAACTGGTTTGTGATGTTAACTTTTTATGTAAACAAAAAAGGATTTTGTTTATTACAGCTCGACTCATACTTGGGTCCCTCCTCAGCACTGCCTCGTAATGCAGATCTCGGCTTTCTGGAAAGAGTAACCGAGTGTTAGTCACACTAGTTTCACTTTCCGTACGAAAATCTTTGTTTTATAAAGCTGGATATTACAATAAAATTATTTTTTATGCTAAATTCTAAATTTAGATACTACCGAAACCTAATTTTTAATTTAATAGTAGGCCTACCCTTAAATTATGCAAATATTGCCTCCAATTAATTGCAGATAATACTACTAAACAAAATGTAGACAGTACCCTTAAAAAGTATGGATACCAACACTTGAGGGTAGGATACTACCCCTAAATAAAACTATCACTCTAAAAACTTTAATGTCAATAGTACAACTAACAAAAGTAGATAGTATCACAAGTTAAATGTAGAAACTACCTCGTCTATATGTAGTTTAGACGAAATTTATGTATTATCTTCCATAAATATAGGCTGTAACCCTAACAAATGTGCATTCGCTGACTTAACTTAAACACACCCGCAGATTATATAGTTAAATAAATTTAGATAGTACCATTAAAGAAATGTAGATTGTACCTTGTTTAAATGCAAGCAGATGCTTTTACAATATAGCTCTAACAACATAGATGATTATTCCTCTACCTAAATATTAATTGTCTGCTTAAGTGATCCTATATATAGGTTCCATTAATAAGTAAACTGGGTAATACCCTTACAAAAAAGTAAAATCTACATTTAATTAGGCCTAAATCTAGACTGCATTTATAACTAAATGTAGGTAGTACCCTCAACTAAATGTAGGTAGGACCCTTAACTAAATCTAGTTACTACCCTTAACTAAATGTAGGTAGTACCCTTAACTAAATGTAGGTAGGACGCTTAAACTAAATCTAGTTAGTACCCTTAACTAATGTAGGTAGTACCCTTAACTAAATTTAGGTAGTACCCTTAACTATATTTAGGTAGTACCCTTAACTAAATTTATGTAGTCCCCTAACTAAATGAAGGTAGTACCCTAAACTAAATGTAGGTAGTACCCTTAACTAAATGTAGCTAGTACCCTCAACTAAATGTAGGTAGTACCCTTAACTAAATCTAGATAGTACCCTTAACTAATTGTAGGTAGTACCCTTAACTAAATGTAGGTAGTACCCTTAACTAAATCTAGATAGTACCCTTAACTAATTGTAGGTAGTACCCTTAACTAAATGTAGGTAGTACCCTTAACTAAATGTGGGTAGTACCCTTAACTAATTGTAGGAGTACCGTCAACTAAATGTAGGTAGTACCCTTAACTAAATCTAGATAGTACAATTAACTAAATGTAGATAGTACCCTTAACTAAATGTAGATAGTACCCTTAACTAAATGTAGGTAGTATCCTTAACTAAATGTGGGTAGTACGCTTAACTAAATGTATATAGTACCCTAAAATAAATGTTAGTACCCTTAACTAAATGTAGGTAGTACACTTGACTAAATGTAGGTAGTACCCTTAACTAAATGTAGGTAGTACCCTTAACTAAATCTAGATAGTACCCTTAACTAATTGTAGGTAGTACTTTTAACTAAATGTAGGTAGTACCATTAACTAAATGTAGATAGTACCCTTAACTAAATCTAGATAGTACCCTTAACTAAATGTAGATAGTACACTTGACTAAATGTAGGTAGTAACCTTAAATAAATGGCGGTAGTACCCTTAACTAAATATAGGTAGAACCCTTAACTAAATCTAGATAGTACCCTTAACTAAATGTAGGTAGTACACTTGACTAAATGTAGGTAATACCCTTAAATAAATGTAGGTAGTACCCTTAACTAAATGTAGGTAGTACCCTCAACTAAATCTAGATAGTACCCTTAGCTAAATGTAGGTAGTACCATTAACCGATTGTATTTAGTACCCTTAACTAAATGTAGGTAGAATCCTTAACTAAATCTATATAGTACCCTTAAAGAAATTTAAAATGTACAAGTCATGAAATAAAAAAGAATCCAGTCATTGCAGGTACGTAATCTACCTCTATGGCGCGACACAGCCCGTCTACTTAAAACATTAAAAATGGAAATTCTTTGAGCAACGGAGTTATTTTATCTTGGCGTCCGTTACTTCTGCCATGCGAGCGTTATAGCGCATCAAACAAGGAGTTTTATTTGATATTTATGCGTCCGTCTTCCTGCAGCAATTGGTACCAGGTAGTAATTGCAATGGTTTCTATGCATGTGCCATCAACTCGGCGATAATGACCTTGGCATTCAAATGACCTCATCGAAAACTGCATATCTCTTCCAGACAACAAGTCACATATATCACTTCCATTTTAATGAAAGAGAAAGTTTCAGTCATTATTCATCGGATGGTTTATTGTAAATAGATTATGCAAACATTTTGTTTTTTGTGGTTTTGTTGTTCCCCTGTTGGGTTTGGTTTCTCTCTCCACAGATGGTAAATATTCCCCGACGAAGGCTACACTGATACCACAATAGCCAGTGCTATAGCGAGGGATTTTTATGGTTATTGCCTGCTTAATGTTCTATTGTGCGTTAAAAACAAACAACGCCTCTGAGCATTCCTTACGCGAACTTAGCGTGACGCTCATAGCCGTGGTAGCCATGCGGTCGCTTCAGAGATTTGTCTGAGCGGGACGAAAAGTAGTGTACAAATTATAAGCTTCTTATATATATATATATATATATATATATATATATATATATATATATGTGTGTGTGTGTGTGTGTGTATATATATATATATATGTATATATATATATATATATATATATATATATATATGTGTGTGTGTGTATATATATATATATATATATATATGTATATATATATATATATATATATATATATATATATATATATATATATATATATATGTATATATATATATATATATATATATATATATATATATATATATATATATATATATATATATATATATATATATAGGCGGTATTGTGTGTAGAATTCATACAACTGTCGGATTAAATACCCCGCGTTAAAATTACCTGTAGACTATACATTAGCAATTTATGTTTTGCCCAACTTATCAGCAAAAACCTATTTGCACAACACATACAAACCTATTGGTTTTCAAATTTATTACCACGGAAATGTCGCAGTACGAATAGAAAAATATGGCCGTACCATGTGAATTCAAAAAACAGCTGTAGGTTATGTTTACATCATTTGCAAATAAAATGAGCCGATTTAATTGATTATTCAATTCTATTTGAGTGTAAAATTTATAAATAATTAGCTTACCCGGTGAACTTCGTACCGCCTGACAGTCAATAAAGTCGTTAACTTTTGCTAAACCTAATTTAGTATTTACGAACACAACAGCTGACCCGCCAGACGTTGTCTTGTCTTACCTACAAAATTGAATTCGTACAGGAATCAAAAGTAGTTAAAACAAATTCCAAAGTGTAATGTACAACAATATTCAATATATTTTAAATCATGCCTAACCACGCACAGTAAACTCCCGATTATTCGTGGGCGGATTAACCGGTTTGCGGATTATCCGGGGTATGCCATTGTTTTACAAATATCCAATTTTTATTCCAATCAGGCTCATGTGTTTCAATTTCCAAACGGTGAATTAAGACATAAATACATATAAGGCCTAATAGAAGTTAAGATGAAGGGAATAGATATGTAAATATGTACGTACTAATTTTAACATTGAAAGGGAAGCAACCCGACGCGGGCCAGCGAAATAAAAGGGGCGAGCAGACTACTGTATATAAGAGACAATGACAAAATGCTTGGACGCCCGAAAACCTATTGTGTATCATAAGATTGTAAACAAATGTCAGCCAATCTCGGCTATAAATAGTCTAGGACGTGACATATCCATTATCCCTGTCTGTTATATACATTATCGTTCTTTATGGCTATGTGACACAAGTAGACACTGTGCGACAAAATGGTTCTCAAGAAACTTAGATCGCACATTAAGCTAAATCAATGCTCACAAAAAAACAGACGAAAGAGACAGATTTTTTTGTTAAAAAGTGAAAGTATTATGTGTAAAGGAAATTACATATGTACATACATACTTACTTTTGACATATACTTATGTACGTATTGTAAATAGTTAGACATATAAATGTACATGTTATAATCCGTCAAATACATCGACATTTTAAATTATTTTCTGTATTTATTTTGTCCTCTGAAGATTATTTGTGAATTGCATTAACCGGGGTCATTATTTGTGTAGCTTATGGTATAATAATCGATTATCGATCGTTTTGCGTTCATAGCGGATTATCCGGGGAATTCGTTATCCGGCGTTGCCGGGCCACCCTATTCCACGGATAATCGGGAGTTTACTGTACCTATGGTTACTGAAAACATCTATATCCATCGCCTAATATATATGAAATCATTCGGCATCATAGCTACTTCGGTAAATGAACTTCAATCAGTATTTCTTGGACTTAGGCGTAAATAATAGCCTAATTCTATATTCATTTATTTCAAATAATACGTTAACACACACAAATTAGAATCCATTTTATTATATTAAAGGATTAGTATTATTATAATAAAATAATTTGGTAAGATTTATTTTTTAAATTATTATATTTATTAACCTATAAATTGAAGATGTTTTCAATTCAATAGTATTTTATTAACATTGTACAATAAATAAAGTAATAAAACATAGGCGTTAAAAAGCTGTTATGCAAACTAACGTAAACACATAAAAATTTATGAAATCTTATTGTTGTATGAAATCTTATTTTCACTTAACTTAGGTTTCAACTGTACGTCATAGCGGGATTACTGCCGTCTATTGGTTATTAGTTCACTGGTAATTCTTAATTTCACTATATGTGCCTGATTATTTATCATCGCCGATACTTTAAAATATTTTATTTTTTTGTAATATTTATCTACACTGATACTACGAAATAAATGTGCTATTGGTTTCTTTATATCTCTCTCTGCTGCTTCTTTCAATTTTAGATGGTTTTAGTTAATAATATTGTTAATATAGTCTGCGTCTTTCTAATTACTGATTCTATTTTAAATTTGTAAAATTAAGAAGACGTATTAAACTTTGTCAATTTCCCAAAACTTCATAAAGTGAGGTTATGTACATTACTGAGAGGCTGCTGGTATAACGAAATCTCCCATCATTGAATGAGCAGGCAATAACTCGCAGACAAGACTAATCACACACCATTGTTTTTGGACCTGCGCAATGTAGCCGTCCACTCATTGTTGTCGCCGGGCGATGGTACTAATAACAGAAATTATTCTGTAGAGTCTGTCGAGGCCCTTCACAGCGAGATCTAACGAAACAGTTATCTCGTCTATACGATACCTGTTGCCCGCGAGTACAGAACTGCTATTTATAAAATGTTTAGATGGTATGTTAAATCTTCAAATGTATAAAATGTGAAGGTTCTATATACAGGATTGTAGTCTTGAAGAATTAATTATGCTAAACCGTAGATGTTAGAGCAAGCAATATGAACAAAACATTTTTAAAGCTAATTCCTACTTAGGTCAAAAAAGAAACATTTTATTTTAGCTACTTCTTATTAAATAATTACAATTATAATGAATAAAGTAACACAAAGTATGTGTTGAAACAGCTGATCTAGAACATAGCCTATAACATAAAATCAGCTTTTTTATGAAATGATATGTCGTCACTTATTTTAAGCCAAATGAGACGAAATAACTATATTACATACCTTGCCCCTTTTGTGAAAGGTTTTTCTGCTATATAAAACCAAAATAATTCATTATTAAATTTAATTAAATAATTAAAAAATTTTTAAATTTATGAACATCAATTGTCATCTACTACAAGTTTAAAAAATGTATTTGAACTAAAGTGGTTGAACTAGAAATATTTTATTAATGATTGAAAATTGCTACAAGATATATATATATATATATATATATATATATATATATATATATATATATATATATATATAGTGTGTGAACTAATAGAAGGAGTTGAATAACCGTTATATGCTCGAACAACTGCACAATTTGAATAATATTCTCTTAATGTGTTAAAAATGTGTGTTTCAGATTTATATTATAAAAAAGTGTGTTTAGAATGTATATTATAAAAATGTAATTAATTTCCGTAACTCTTGAATTATTCTTAAAATTTTATGAGTGTAAAAAGAATTTTTAAGTCCTTTGTAAAGTTTAAAAATACATATGAAAAGACATGTGCTTCATTAGAAACCTGAGAAAGGTTGCATGAATAAAAACGGTTCGAGGCTCTGTTAATAGTGAATGATATGCGCGTCTGATACGGACTGAGTTTGTTCTGTATAACAGTCGCGCTGTGTAACTCATTGTAAACATAAAGTACAAGCATCGAATGTCGCATGTCTAGGCTTAGGAAAGGTCGCGGGATGTTAGACCAGAATAACTTAGCCTAACCCGTGGCCGTTTACGTCTTTCCTGTGGAATTAGCTTCGACAAAGTGCTTACCTTTGATATTCCTCGCTTTATTTAAGAAATATCTGTGATTATGTTCAGAAAAAAAAAATTTGTCTATTTTTTTCATTGTATAAATGCTTACTTTTCTTTGATTTCCGCGCCCTACAATTTCTTCTACCAGTTCTCACTCTCTTTAAATATATATATATATATATATATATATATATATATATATATATAATATATATATATATATATATATATATATATATATATATATATATTCATTAAAAGTATTCTTGTTTTTGAAATATTTTTAATTTATTAACTATATATACAAGAAAACATATCACCATATTTAATATATTAATATATATATAAAACAATATATACATAACAATAAATA